>JAWLRI010000959.1:397689-411354 GCA_034781795.1 Crypturellus tataupa | reverse complement strand
TGAGGGTGACAGAGCCCTGGCACAGGCTGCCCAGAGAGGCTGTGCAGTCTCCTTCTCTGGAGATCTTCCAAACCCGCTTGGATGCCACCCTGTGCCCCATGCTCTGGGTGTCCCTGCTGGAGCAGGAGGGTTGGACTAGATGATCTCTGGAGGTCGCTTCCAGTCTCAGCCATTCTGTGATCACTTTTCATTCTGAATGGCCTTGGAAACACCAGGCTACGTTTCGAGTATTTGAAAAATGATGACTTGCTGCACTTTGAGAGCCTGGAATTTTCTTTGCTGAATAGTTTGAATGTAAGTGACAGGAACTCCTTCCAGAATCCAAATTATTGGAATAAAATCTCATCTACCCAGAAGAAATAGGAAGTACATTCTTGATGCGCCCTTCAGGCAGACCTGTACATGAATCACTTGCTTCTGTGAGATCTAGGATTATCATATTAGTCATCAAGGCTAAAAACACTGGGAAAGCAAAGAGCTAAAGTAACTCTTTCCCAATGGAATTAGAAAATTGTCTTTTTTTTTCTTGTGGTAAGGGAGCACACTGTGTGTTTGGCTAACTGTGGGTTTACAAAGCAAGATATTTTCATGACGAGCATCCGGACGGACAAATAGCCTTATGGGAGAGACAAATAGCTTTACAGCAGGCAGCTTGCCTTAATATCCCTGCTCTTCCCCTGCTAGTGGGTGGTCAGCTCATCCCCCTTGTGCCAGAGTGGGACTTCGCGAGGCCATATAGTGAGCTGGCTCATCCTGAACTTTCTCCCTGTTAAAACAGAGCCAGCACAACTCCGGGTCAGTGCTTTGGTGGTTGGGTTCAGAGCGTGTGTGCTTGTGTTGGCACCAAGAAGGGGACAGAGACAAGTGGCCCTGGGGATGGCAGCGGTGCACGAGCTCCGTGACGCTATGGGATGCAGCAGCAGGGTTCCTTCGTGGCTGCCTCTGGCTGACCTGGGGCTGCCTCTAGAAGGCTCTTGTGGGGCAGCCCTCTCCACAGGACGTTCCCACCGCTCCTTGGCACCAGTACTAGTATTCATGCAACCGCAGAGTGATTCAGAGGAGCTCAAGGTTACAGGCGGGAACTGGCTTGCTCTCCCTCCCTCCAGGAGCTGGCAGCACCGGCAAGTGGGTCTGATAAAGCTGCAGCTGCACAGTCCATAGACAGGAGAAAAGTGATGGGAATATGGCAGCAGCCCACAGGCGGCATGTGATGATCTATGCAACCGTAAATCAAATAAATAAATAGCATCATTACTGGGGAAGAAATCCCTCCATCCCACAACTTGTCATGAACCTTCTCCTGACATTTTAGAAGTGCAATGGATCCATCAAAAAAGCAAGATAGCTTTCTGCTGGATTAATGAATTGCCACTCACAGAAGAGTCCATCAAGCACCATCTCCAGTGCAGGGGGAATGGGGAATAGCAAAGTTGCAAGACAACATAGAGGAAAGGGAGGAACATGTCCCCTGCTTTTCAGTAGCAAGTCTTCATGCTGGCTCAGTTGCACATTAGCAAGTACTTTACAGTGGCATACAGCAGTCACAAGGTACATAAGGTAGTGTCTTTGGGAAAAATATGGCCAGTGTTATAGCCAAAATGCATAGTTGCAAGAAACTTTTCATCCTTAAAAATGCACAAGGAACATAAAAGGGTCACCAGACAGGAGAGGATATTTTTGCTTAGAGCAAATTAGAGAACAGTGTGTTAGGTGAATACTAGCCCGGGGAGCAAGCCGTTTCCATACAGAGTTGGATCCTTAGGATGCAGGAGGATGCACCTTGAGGGACCCAGGGTCTTGCACAGGTCTGCCCAGGACCTGCTCATCTGGGCCCTCGATGGAGAACTGTGCTGCATCCTGGCCCCCAAGGGGCCCCATCCCCAGGCTTCAGAGCTCCCTGCAGAGCACACAGGGGTTTCCACACACATTTCTAGTTCTTGATCTATTACCCTGTGCATCCCTGAGAGGTGATCATGGTCCCACACAGACCTCTCTGAAAGGAAGGAGTCAGCTTTTTGGTTGGGAGCCATTTGACTCCTCCAATGAACCCTGTTTTTGTTAACATAATACTTTTTGCCTTTGAAATTCCATTTGGGCAGGGTGCTGTGAAACAACAGGAAAGGCCGACAAGCCACACACCTCAAGTTGTGCTCTGATAAGGATGGAGAGCAGGGTTGCTTCCAATCTTGTACAGGGCTTCTGGATTATCCAAAGACCAACCTGGAGATAACGTTACTGTCAGCTGCACTGCTTTCCAGTTCAGATTACCCTGCTGACTGCAGTATTTTAGAAGGAGAGTGAGAAAAATGGAAGGAAAAGCTTGTGTGGATGCCTGTAATTAAAATCAAGGCAGAGTTGCATTCATTTTTAATATGTTTTTGTTACAGTCTGATTTCCTAATTCTAAGCACTTCAAAACATTCCAAATATATTCAGTCCTGAGTGGGGACTTCTTTGTAAAACTAGTTTTGGGGTCAGATTTTGGGTAGTGGTCAACTAGTGTGAGCAATTGCTGTATAAGCAGTCCACCCCCACAAAAGTAGTGCCATGTGGGTGCTTGGTGCTGGTCTTACTTTAGTGCAGCATATTCTGAAGTGCAAATTGTCTTGCTCAAAGCCAACTCTCGAATGGGCAGCAAGGACTTCTTAGCCTGGGCTCTCACCTCATTTTGTCTCTCTGCTAAGGCTGCTGTGCGGATCCAGAGGAAGGGCTGTGATGGGGATGGAGATGGTGCCTGCACTGCTGCAGCATCACGGGCAGCACCAGACCGGCCCAAGCTGGGATGAGATGGGATTGGCGCTGGGGTGGGTGGGAGGGATCTGGGGGAGGGTAGGAGCAGCGAGGGCTGCCAGAGCCTGCAGGTCCAGACACTGAAGAGCAAGGGGATAAACAAGAAGTGTGGAGTATCTGAAACACACGGTGAAGCTGATGGAAATAAATTCACCTGACTTTTCTCAGAAGACTTTTAAAGTCTTGGTTACCCCGTCACTTAGCGAAAAGTTTAAATCGTGTCCAAGCTGAAAGCAAACAAATTGTTTCATAGCTGCTGAGGGGATTGTTTTTTGCTTTAGGGCATACTGTTGAAATTACACTGCCATTTAGGTACCATAACAAGGAAATGTTTCAGAAGCTTAAATTGATTTGCCAACCGACTGGTTTCAGTCAGCTGGTGTAGAAGTGGGCAGCTCCATGCTTTGGTCTTCCCTCTCTAATGGCAACACGTTACAACTGAATTCTGGGGCATTCAGGTTGAGTAAGAGTAAATTTTAGGGTGTTTATAATTTTACTACCATTGTCTTATCTTTCAATATAGGAGAAATTAGACAGTAGCAAAATTTAACATCAGGTAGAATTGTGTGCTTAGATTTAATTCCAGGAAGCTCGTGTTGATAATTATTTCTAACATGTGCTACAGGATAAGGCATTTAATAAGGCAATAATCAACATCACTAAAAACTGTTACTAAATGCATGAATAACAGGGAGTCAAAAGAAAGTTATAAAAAATGTCAAAGCCAACCTTTCTCCTAAATAAAAGCATGATGGTATCATGAGAAATTAATGATGCACAAAAGCAAGACTGCAAAACTATCCAGATTCCTTGCTTCTCACAGATCACTGATCTTGCTGTTTTCAGATCAGCCTTCTACCATGACTTTCAGGTAAAAATAATTGCTTTAGTGCTTTTACTTTCTACATTATTAATATAACATGCTACAGACACCCTTAACAATTCTGAAATGAGGCAGTAGACTGTATTTTCACTACAACAATCCAAATATTTCAGTGTCCCTACTGTCATGCAGCTGAGCATTAGGATGTAGCACCACTCCATTAATTGGGCTGTTATTCCGAGCTCCTGGGAACCCGCTTAAAATAAAACAGTCTTGTTAGATTGCAATTTCATGATTGCTTTAACCCAGTAAAGGTTACTTCTGCATCCTCTGTGTCAGCACTTAGTAAAGATACAGATGCATAGTGGATTGTTGGATCAGAGAACTGATCCAATTGAAAATTAACCTTTTGCTCTTTTTTTTTTTTTAATCTGCTGCATTAATTTTCATCTAGCTATTTCCTTTCTGCAGAGCTCCGCTCAACACACTCTGCAGTGTGTTGAGTGAGAGAAGGTAGAAGTGATGGGAAGATGTGACCACCTCTTTAGGAAGCAGTCACACTAAAATTGACATAAGCAAATCTGGAAAACCAGCTTTCACTTCTAGCATAGATGGCATAGATGTGGCTTTCAGTAGGAAGTAGGCAAACCTATGCATGCAGGTGTTTTGCATTACATTCTTTCCTATGACCAAGCAGACATGCCTGTGTAAGCCACCCTTTTGAAGAGATCACAAGCTGTGTGCTGGTGTCTTCTGATGTGGGAAGGGAAGATACTTGAGGACTGCTGCCTCCAAGCATGCAGCTGGAGAGGGGAAGGAGCAGAGTGGTAAGTGCATGCAGTGATGTGTTTCTGGCAACTGCTTTCTTAGCAGTGCATTCCTGGCATGTGATCTTCATTGGGTGACCTGCTAAAGTGCTGCTAGTAACATTTTAGTTCTCTGCACAGTTATGCCGAGGGGTTATGGAGCACCAAGGCTGGTATTACAGACAGCAAAGGAGCTTTTCTCCAGTGTGTTTGTGCTGCCCTTCCAAGCACCACTGTTTCCAGGGAAAATTCGGGGTCTTTTTCACAACAGAGAAAGAATTGGGAAGCATGTAAGTTAGAGTAATACAGTGCTGTGATCAACATGACTATCTTTCCCATTACCTTCAGGTCTTGCAGGATGACTAAGCCATGTATTTGCTAATTCTACTTCCTTGTGCAAGTTTACTGCTGTCTTATTTGAGCTCTGTATTTTGGCATGTGTGATGGGAGGCATTCCTGGGCTCTGGCTGCCAGGTAGGGTCACACCTGCAAGAACAGTCAAGGAATGGTGTGATGAGGAGTGCCTTATTCATATTCTGGAGCATCTGTTGTATATAAGCTGTGTAAAACAGCAGATAAAAGTAAGTAGGGGTCTGTTGGCCCTTACTGCTATATGAGAATGATTGATGTGGGATATTCCTGGTAATTTTAGATATTTCACGTAGTATCTATTATTAACGTCACCATTTGCCTACCAAACACTGTTTTTTGGTTCATACTCAAATCATCTGTGTTTAAAATTTTTCTATCCAATATTCCAATACTTTATTTCTTCAGAATATGTTAATCATCTATCCTGAAATGTGTCCTTTTTCAGGAAACATGTAATTGCAAATATCTTGGTTTCAATATTTTTGACCATTCTTCCTTCAGAAGTGCTGTAATACAAATGCAATTGCAAAAAGAAAATGCTTAATTTTCTATTGCTAAACCACTTCAAGTGTTTTGCTGGTTGATCTTTTCTTAACCAAGTATTTGCAGACTGAGATCTCCTTGGAGAAGAACGGTTAGGAGGTTGAGGACTCTGGAGAAAATGGGTATCTCTCCCTGTGCTGATATTTATGAGTGAGAGTAAGGTCATCCTCTACAAAGCACCGACATGCTCATTTGGGAGGAGAAACCTGATTTCTAGTCCCAGATCTGTCCCTGTATCTTCTCCAAGATTTAGCAATGCAAAATGTATAAGCAGCGTTGGCAACAATGACAGGAATTCAGATCTCTGCCATCTGTGGATTCACTGTGAAGAATAAGATAATTTGAGCCCTCTCCTCTGAGTACTGCCTATTGTGGTGTCTTCTGCACCAAGCTGTGCAGTGCCTCCCATCACTTAAGAGCTCTTTCCACTGCCCCGGCCCTCCTCTACAAAATGTGCTTGTTTGTTGGATTCAGTTGGCCATAACACCTACTTGCTGTCCTTTCTTCTTGTCTGCGTTGAAGGGAAGAATTTTCAGAAAAAAAAGCGTTTAGCATAGGGAACATTGGTTGTCCCTGAGCTATTGGATAAGAGCATCTAGACATGACTTAAATAGGAATTTACTTGTATAGTGGATATTGCCTTTATGATTTCTGCTTTCAAAGAGTCAGGACTTTTTGCCCAGTACTGGGCAGCCCAACTACATGAGAACTCTTCAGCAGTTCATTTTTCAAAATGTCATGGTATAATTAAGCAAAGATATTCCCATATTCTTGGTGAACTGCTAAGATGAAGAAGCTATGTTGGAGAAGGACAGCGGCATATAAAGAATGTGTAATCTATACATGATAATAATGAATAATTTGAGATGGAAATCTACTCTTTAGCATAGAATTTAATTACACTCTCCAAAAGTTAGCTGTCCAAAAACACTTGGGTTTTTTTGGTGGTATTTTGCTAAACCCAATCAGTGCTGAGGCGTGTAGAACCAGAGAAGCAAACCTTATACAAAATTGCATTTATTTGACTCTCTCATCAATCTTGAGAAGAGTTCTGTTTCTGTTTTGTAAATAAATTAAGCTTACTTTAGTTTCATTTCATGGGCTTGTCTCTTACTGCTTATTAGCTAGACTACTATGCAATAATATTTTTACTTCAGTATATTTAAGTTTATCTTTTAGCTGAAGTGGAGTTCTTTTGCCCCTTACTGCTATGGACAAAGTGCTGAAACTTGAAGTTTCAGACTTGTGCTTCATGGTCTCTAAAGTTACAAGTTAGTTAGACTCCCTACCAGGATTTTTTCCTACTGAAATCATTCTTGGTGAGGGTAAATGATCCAGAAATAAAAGATGATATGTTATACAAACAAAACCTGATTCTATACAGCATCTTTTTTTTTCAGTAGTCACCAGCATTAATATGAGAAGCTTAATTGAGATCAGCTTTTACTTAGAAATTATTTATCATGGTAAATTATAATATTTACATAGCAAATATCTATTTAAATGCCATATTTGCAACATTTATACAAAAATAAAAATTAATAAAAAAGTACCAGTAGAGAAAAATAATGTAAAACAAATAAGAAAGAATTCAGGGATTGGTAGCTCAGCTTCCTGGGGAATACTTCTTTTTTGTATTCTGGGATGGAGTCAGTGGAAAGCAAAATAAAGATGGCATTTCTGAGGGTTTATGAATGTAGAAGAAAGAAACAGAATCCTCCCCCACTACCTCAGATTTTTTCACCCAATTTTCTATACTTGCCACTCAGAAGGATTTGAGAAGAGTTCAGACCTATAACCTGTGCTGACACAGAGTGTTCTGCACGAGTGCCCAAACTCCTGCCACCGCCTAGCACTGCCCTCTCCTCCTGTGCTCCGGGCTGCCGTCGCCTCTGCTCTGCCGTTGGTGTCCGTGACCTGCAGTGGGAGGTAGGCACCCAAACGAGGTGTCCGTGACCTGCGGTGGGAGGTAGGTACCCAAACGACTTGTTCTGTAGAGCCACGGCCTGACCACACATATTTCATTCCGATTTCAGGTCTTCTCTTGAGTTCCATCCAAGTTGTTTTAGTATAATTAAGACCTTAGATGTGGATTTAGCCTGTGGAAAGAAGGATCTGAAATACGCTTTTTGTCATAATAAGGCCCTAGCTCTTATTTGGCCAGTGTGGTCAAGTACAGGATATGTCAGGTTGAAGGTATGATGGTCTAATCCTTCAGTAAACACTGTGAGATTGACCTTCCTAAACTGCACAGGGATCACGCTGTTCGTGTGTTGTTAGCTTTGCTCTTTGGGCACCCCAGGGTCACATCTGTTTTTAGATCAGAGGTGAAATAAAACAGGACCTTGCTCCTGAGAACAAGCGGCCCTTCAACATTGTTATTATTATTCTTTGTGCCTTTTTTTTTTCTTTCAAGTTCAAAGTGTATAAAAAAAAAAAGGAAGAAAAAAAGGAGATGGCTGTATCACAGCCAGCCAGAGTGTGGTTTCATAGCATGAAACCAGAATATGTGTGGCGTGAGGGCCTGCAGGGCTCCTGCGGGAGCAAAGCCTGTTGGGGCACTGCTGGAGGAGCGTGCCAGGTCTGCAGTTCCTGTTGGGAATGACGCTGGGAGCATGCTGTCCCGAGCTGTGCCCCAGTATTATCTCAGAGAGCGTTAAATGACAAAATGAGTAGTTGTACGTGGTAAAGTGCCCGTTAATTGTCCAAAAGTAAGATCTGTGAATCTAAATCTAATAAGATATCTTACTCTTGCCTGAGAAATTATGAGTTATCTTAGAGAAGTGAGATAGCCCCCTGGGATGTGAAAGTAGAGACCCCAAGGTTAAGTTCTTGAAGTATGCAACTCTGTAGTCAATGCTTATTAATGTTTTAACAGTACATTTTCTTATGTAGAGTGTGCATCTGTCAGTTAAAATATGCTTGGTAGTGGCTTTCTGAGACAAGGCTTTCACCCTGCAAAGGCAGGCCTTCCACAGACATTATCGTGCGACTCAGTACACAGGCAGAGATGATTTTCCTGTGTCATTGTTTTCAGATGTTTTAGGGTAGTGGATAAATGCTGTGGTCCTTTATTGCTTTCCAGTTTTGTGTGTTTTTTTTTTTTTTTCATTTTTGCCATTTGTATCCTGAAGTTAGTTAATTCAGTGTTTCTGTGCCAATGGTGCTGGCTAAAAGAAGAAAGAAGAAAAGTATTCAGAGCATTTAGTCATTTGACTTCCTATGTGCAGAGCTGCGCTGCATACCCTGGTGGGTGTGTAAATGCAAGGCCTGTGAATTGCATGTTGCTCCCCTTGCCAAACCTTTCTCCTTCAAATCCCTGTGTGCTGGGAAAGCCAAAGTACATAAGCAAAGCCAGTGTGGGAACCATCTAGTGGACTCGCAAAGCCAGTCTGGGAAGTGTATCTGGTTTTTATTAGCAGCAGTGGTGTGGTAGGTGTGCTAAGTGTGACAGTTGGCTCTAACAGTTTACATATATTAAAAACAACAAAACTCACAAACTTTTGATGTGATTAAAGAGTTCCTAATTTTCTTTTTTCACATACAGTTCTAGCCTGAATTCCTGCTAAGTGGTTTGTAGCTGCTAAGCAAGATAATCCAAGTGAATCGGTCATATCTCAGAGAAGTGTGATTCATTTCAGATGAGCAGGATTATAAGTGAGCCGGATTTACTGTATTGAATATTTGGAGATAGGTTTGGAAATGTTTTAAGAGGAGTTCCCTGATTATGTGTCAAGAATGTGCACTGAATACATAAACCTAACCTCCTCCACCTTCACCCTTTTATATAACTTCTTTTTTCAGGAAAACAATAAAGCCCTTAAAACAATGTGTACTAGGGGATTACTGCAGTTCTTGGGCAGCTCAAGTCACTCGGCAAATACACAGAATAAGTGATACGGCAAAGACTACCTAATGCTGCTAATAGTATTCACACTTTTGTCCCTAGAAGTCTTTAGAAGGAAGCACACAAATTAAGAATATTAACATATATTATTTAAAATTATATTTACTGTATTGTATAACAAAAATGTCTTTTGAGTTTGTAAAACAATTGCCTAGAGTATTTGTGTGCTGTGAAAGTTCTACTGGAAAACAGGAAATATTTTCATTCCTAATGTAGATTTTTTCTTTCTGAAGGTTCAAAGGTTTCAGTGCCCCAGACTATTTTAATATTTTTGTGTATGCATCTGAGTCAACACAAGGCCACATGCTGTACAAGTTCCGTGTCACTCTGAGGCTCTTTCTCATAGATAACGGATGGGTGACCCTGATTACTGATGACACCCAATATCATCTGGTTTATTTGGGTGAGAACATTCAGTTTGAGTAAGAGTAAATGCAGAGAGTTCGGGAGTCTCTTTATGAAGTGCAATAATCTGTTGCTACTCATTATTTTCTTTGAAGCTTTTTGATTACTGGAGACAATCAGAAGCCGCAGTACCAAAAAATACAATAACAGAAAGCATCTAATAGCTTTGGAGCTAGTTTATTTACCAGGACTTGCAACCCAGTTTTTCATGATATGCAGGTACCTAAGGATACTTTCTTGAAACCAGCCTCACCAAGGACTCTTAGGCTTTGCTTATTTCTACATATAAAAATGCAATCCTTAAAAAAAGAAAATGAAACAAAACAAAGATTTAGCCAGGGCAAATGGACATCTGATTAAAATATAGCTATTCTCCTAAGGAATTGATGACTATCTCTAACCATCCAGACCCAGATCCTACTGGGTCAGATGTCCCTGCTGAATTTTGCTGGCACGCCTTTAGATGTTGCCCAAAGCAGGGATAGCAGAAGTGGGTGCTGGTGCTCAGCCACCTCATCCCCTCTGGGGACAAAAGAGCAAATATACATCCCATCTTCTTGTTTTTGTTACAGGGACAATAGTGTCTGATTGAGGACAGGAGATCCAATTAACATCTGGACCCACGAGCTCTGTTTGCACACACCAAAGAAAAAAAGAAAAAAAAGTTGTACAATTTTTACTTAAGTCCATTTTAAAAGTTGTTTTATAAAATCAGATTGCCTGTTGGGTCTTCTTATTTCACGCAAGTTTTAAACTATTTTCTTTGCACTGGCTCTGCTGCTCATCACAAATTCATTCAGAGAGAAAATAAAACCTCTGGAAAAAAATAAATAAAGGGATGACTTTTCTCTTCTGTGACTCTTCCTGGTGTCAGGTCACTGTAATTTCAGGCAGGTGCTAGCTCCAGCACTGATGGTCTCAGACAGGGGAGCACTATAGCTTTTAGTGGCACTTAATTATTAGTTGTAATGCTAAATTGGACCCTCAGCTTGGCTTTGTTTCACTGCATCTTTTGACTTAAGATCGCTTTAAAATTACACTTCTAACATGCTACAGAAAGTATTCTAGCAAACCTTGGTGCAGTGCTTTAAGATGTTACCAGTGTCTCCCTTCCCCACTCCCTCTTCCAACCAGTGATTGCTGCTCTTGTGGCAGAATGAGCAGAAGAAAAAGCCTGTCAGTTTGATAGAAATTCCCACATTTTCACACAAAACTGCCTTCCTCAACAGTTTAAGTGGTACTTCCAAATCAGCTCTGGCACAAGTGTTTCTGCCGTGGAAATAACCACAACTGAAGTTAAAGCTGTGCTTGCACACACTTTCTGTGTTGCGAAACTGGGAGGAGAAGAAAACGGGACTCAGTGATCCTCGCTGGAGGACAAGCTGGTCAGCAGATATTTTTACTCTGCCATGGGTTGGGTTGTTTCACGTGGCTGGAAGATTATCTAATGAGCTTTTTCTTTAGTAGGATACTTTTGCTGTATAATTCTTTACTAATATTTTTTACATGTGATTACATAGGGAATTGTTAAATAAAATGATTAGGATTAGCAGAAAAAGAATCTGAGATGAGCAAGGAATTGGCTAATGGTGATATAACAACAATTATTGCTGAATGGGAAAATTGGCTGGATGGGGAAATTGGCTGGAGGGAAGTGAAATTCTTATTGATCTTGGGACTAAATTAATGTAATGGATCTTTGGCATAAAAGAAGAATTATGCTAATGAAATATGCTGATGAGTGAAAGCTTGGAGTTGTAATCAACAGAAAGGTGGCTTAAGATATCCATTTCTTAAGGGCAAAGAAAGAGCTGGATCATCTTGTGAATCAGAGAAATGGAAATGGAAATGTCTTCTAAGAAGGCAAGATTAAGAATCTGGCTGTTCAAATTAGAAAAACAAAACCTGGGACGATTTGATTACTACCTGGCCGGAGGATAAAATCAGGGAAAGTTTAGGGCTGTTTCAGTTAAAGAAAATCTTAACATATGATCAGATGATATGAGGAAGTGCACACTTAAATAAGATTTAAAAATAAATAAATAAAACAACTTTCAGAGGTGTAAATTTCTTCAACAGCTTCTTATGGCAGAAGCACTTAATTAGTTCTTAAGGTATTCTTAGATAATTTATGGAGTTTAGGTGATGAACCTGCACATGACAGGAGACTGGGCTTGAGATGCAGAACTTAATATTCATTTTCCTGGCTAGGAACATCTGGGAAAAGCAAAACAAAATAGAACAAAAGCAAACAAAACACACAAAACCATTGACGTTATCGTAGGTTCTGCTTATAAGCTGCTCAAGCTGCTTACTTCAGAACGTGATCTTCCTCTGGCTCCTGCTAATTTCATTAAGTGACTAACCAAGCTGACACTCATCTATCATGGGATTTCAACACTAACAACCCATTGTTGTGAGCTGAGAAAGGTCTCACCCCTCTCAGCTGCGGTTTCCGAGTGTCTGCAGAGCTGGTTCAAACTGACTCATCCCCTCACAAGTGCTCTCTGCAGGTCAAAGGGCTGGGGATTTGGCAGACCAATAACCAGTGCTTCTAAGCTAAAAATCCCCATCCCGGGACAACAACCCAGGTGCTGCCCGCTTTGACCACCTGGGCTCAGCAGGAGGGTGTTGACACAGTCCTGGTTGAGATGCCCTCATTGCAGTTCCTGCAGGGTAGAAGATCAAAGAATTGGGAACTTCAGTCTTGGGTTTAGCAAGAAGCTGCCAATTGTAATGAGCAATTGTAAGAGCAATCGGAGTTAAAATAACACATGGGTTAGGTCAGATAGATAGTGTTTGCAGATAATCGGGCAGATAGCAAGTTTGCTCAGAGTGATTTCCAGGAATGCTGCCTGGAGAAGGCACAAGTTCCTGGGTCTGCTTGTGAACACAATGGCTCCAATAGGATATCCAAATTTTACTTATTTAGGAGTAAATTCTGTCTACTTTGGTTCAAATAGATTTTTTGTAATTTAGAGACCTGAGGCCCTTTAGCTGTATCTAGGCCCTAGTTATTTTGGGGATCTCTGATTAACCACTGCTATCCTGTGCGGTTAGGTTAATCTTACTGGGCTGTCATTGCCCATCAGTGGCCCTTTTGTTGAATGGGAAAAATAATAATAAAATCTCTGAAGGTGAAAGATTGTGACTTTTTTTCCCCAAGGATTTCTTTTTTTTTCTGTAGATGTTCTGCTCCAACAATGTTCTCATTCTAAAGATCGTCCTCTTGGATTTCCATCTTTATGATCATTTATCAATCTCTATCATTTAGAAAGGATTATGCTTGATCTGACAGCTTCACACCCTCGCTCGTACTGAGTGGTATGTCTGTGTGTGTATATTACACATGCATATGTTCAAAATGTTTAAGACAGACTTTTGTCAGAAAAGTCCTATATAGTGGAATCAAAACATGCTTGTAAATATACAGTTATCTGGCAATTCTCAGTGGAGGCAAAGATTTATTTTTTTATTTTTTATTTTTTTAAATTCCTAGCAATTCAGTAGAGCATGCAAACTGTGTACAGGTAGGTGGTTTAGTATGTTGTGTGACACATAGCCAGGAAGATGGCTTGAGAACCTATTATTTCTCAAAAATGACAATTCCATGCAGTGTGGCACACGTCCAGCCTTTTAGTGCGTTTTAGAATGGAACAGAAGTCAGAAACACTGTTTTTGTTGCAAGATAGAAGGTTACAATTTATGCATATCTCTAATTCTTCCATAAGAACTGCAACATGAAAGTTAAAGTGTTGTAGTAGATAAAATTTTGTTGACTGAAGTGAAACATTCTTTACTTAAAGAGCTCTATTATCTAGTACCTTCCCAGCTTCATTTCTATTCTCTGTTTTGCCTAGAGGTGTTTAAACTATGTGCAGTAATGCGCTCTGAACACCAATAAATGGAAAAAATATATATTGAAAATGGCATTTAGTAAATGAATTTCCTTTCCTTTCCTTTCCTTTCCTTTCCTTTCCTTTCCTTTCCTTTCCTTTCCTTTCCTTTCCTTTCCTTTCC
>JAWLRI010000959.1:364284-392292 GCA_034781795.1 Crypturellus tataupa | reverse complement strand
CATAAGCATAGGGCTTTCCCTGGGACTCCATACCTCTCTTCGCTCTCTGTACCTTGGCATTAACCCCCTAGCTTCTAGTCTCAGAGTGAACATTGTTTGCAAGATCTGAGATGTCTGAATTTTATTTTCTGTATTGATCATGGAGTAAATATACATCAAAGTAATCTTTTGGAAGTTTTTGACAAATCCACGTACTCACTGGGTCTTCCTAGTGAGCCAAATTAGATGGACTGTACTGCTGAATGAATTTCCATAAAAGGTTTACTGCCCACTGATTAATGTGCTTTATAGTTATAACTTCATGTTATCTTGCATTTACAAAGCAAACAAATATGGTACTTATATTTTGAGATAACTAACATAGATGACTTCCTGAAAAATCAAGACTATCAAAAAAAACCTGATTTAGAAGACAGGAGATGGCGTGTTTGCAGAGAATATACACTCTCAGGAGATGGAGGGTCAGCAAAATATGACCTGAGCAGAAAGAAGCCCTGGGTTTCAGATCCCAGGTTTAATTTGGGAGATGGCAGTTAGTGAAAGCAATCTTTAGCTTGGAAACTGAACACACATGCTATAATAATTAGTGAGAAGCGAAGAATATGGGACCCTTGAATGCCATTTTAATTAAAATCATTTCTCAGAGAAGAGCAGTGTTTTAAAGGCATGCAATTTTGGCAGTCCTGAGAGGAACATGAGCAGTAAATGCGCACCAGAAACTCCGACAGTCACTTTTAGAGAAGGAAGAGCTGAAATTGGTGGGCACAGCCGGAGCTGCCCTTTGCAGATCCACTTGGAGCCGTAAAGAAGTTACTTCACTACTGCTGGGAGGTATTGATTTCTCGACAGAGTAATCGAATGTGAGAGCACTTACCCTTCACTAGGATAAAATTAGTTTGCTTAAATGGCCCAATTGAAGGGGTGGTGATTTCCAGCTGAGATAAGGTAGCTAACAGCTGTGGCCAGCACCTTTTTAAACAGCTCTTGCTTGCTTGTAATTGCCCAATTATACTTTCAGTTAATTAAAAAAATATACTACTAGTTATATTGGCATTAATTCATACTATAGGTGGGCTTGCTGCCTCCAGAATCCACCAAGATTTTTGTTATTATTATTACTTATAATAATAAAACAATGCATTCCTTTTACTGTAAAGCACTGTTAAGTTGCCGTTTCTATAAATGGTAATACTGGGCTTAAGAGGAAAAAGTGCTAATATCCTATTTGCTAAGATCCTAGGGCAGTTTCTCCTTAATTTGTTCAACCAAAAATTGGCAAGTATATATAAAAAAAAATCTATGATGTTGTTTGTCATTCCAAGGACCTCTGTGTCTACTCTCCAGGCTTTTCCTTCATTTTTGCTGCCAGTCATCAATACTGTGGCTTTTATGCGCCATTCCATGCGCCATTCCCAGCTAGCTGCTGGGGCAGTTTTGTTTCTGCTTTAGAGAGGCCCTTGGTTCAGGGGCCTCCTGCTTTGGAGCTTCTGTTCTGATACGACTTTAGGTTTAAAGTTAAATGATGTAAGTTTTGTCCTGTCTTTGTCCAAAGGCATCTGACATCTCAGGGGCCTCTTGTCTTACTGTGTGCTGACCTGCTCTAAAACCTAAATCTCTGGTTTATGTCAGCATGGATTGAATAAATTAAATACATTCACACCTGTTTACCTAATAAGAAATTAAATAAATTCACACATGTTTATCTAATGGTATTTTGTCACCCTTTAGAGATAATTTCTACTTCTCCAGTGACCTGAAGGAAAATCGCAGATATGACAGAGCAGGGTGGTGAGAGTTACACGATTTAAAAAGGCAAAAAAATATATATATAAAGTTGTGTAAGAACACTTTACTATTTGCTTACCAACGCAAATACACATTCTCAGTATCCATTGCCTGAGCGTGAGTTATGCAGTTACGCTTATCAAAGAATGTTTGTGTTATTACTTGAATAAACATAAGTACGTGTATATGTGTCTTTATACGCGTGCACCCAGCCCTTTGGCTGCGGCTGTGATTTGCGGTGGCGCGTGGAGCCCGATGTGGGCTGGTTTTCCCCCCGCCATCCACGCAGCAGAGGCAGGAGCAGGAGCACGCGCATCCGGGAGAGCTGAGGAGCTGCACAGGCTCCCGCTAGACAGAGCCGAGGAGAAGAAGGCACTGGAGGACGGATCCCTGGGGATGGTGAGGGGACGGAGGAGCCTGAGGTACAAAGGTGTGTTTAGGTCAATGTTTTGCCCCTGTGACAACGAGAGAGGGTGGAGTTGCCCCCGTGCCGTACACCTCTCCCGAACTTATTGGGTTTATTGTCACGCTTCACCCCACAATGTGTTTCTTCGAAGTAATGCACGTCAGACTGCACAACGATATAGGGAAAATTGCCATTTGCTGGGAATGTAGCAGCTGTGACATTTATTAATATACAGTGAGTGGAACATCAGTGAATCACTGTGACTGTGTTAATGGGTTTCTGAGGAATCTCCTCCGTGCCCCATAAGAACCTTTCTTTTATTAGTCTGAGGCCGTCGGACTGTGCCCTGCGGGGGCGGTTAAGAGGTGCCAAGAGCATCACGATAATATCAGGAACACAGAATGAGAAATATTAATTTGCAGATTGAAGTGTAATGACCTCAGGGGGAACATGTGGGCTGGTGACTGCGTAGAACGGTAAACCAAATATTACTGGAGCTTTTCTTTTCTGTGGCCCAGCCTAAATTGGAAATACTCACATTTGCCTCACTATCTTCAAAGTGCAGCAAATCTGCTGGTAGGTGCAAGCTCTTCCAAAGAAAGGCACCGAAGATGCGCAAGGCTTCTCCTAGCCACAAATATCTTTGTATGCAGAAAGCTAGCGTGGAGGTGGCTTTATTTCCTGAATGAAGCATCTCTTTATTTTGCTAGTGGGTTGCCGTTCCTTAATTCAGGAATATCATACTTGGGAAGAAATCATGCCTGGACTTTATTCTTGCAGGTGCGTTTGTGTTTTCCTTCTATGAATGAAGGGATTAAGAAGAGAAGGCGTGATATTTCTTTGTCCTCTCTTTCAGTTTGTCCTGTTACAATTATAAAATCTAAAAGAGAAGCCAAAATTGATATACCAGTTATGAAATGAAAGATTTAAGCTGTGAATTTCCCATTGGGATCAGAAGCCAAAACAACAGCAAAAAAACAACAAAAAGAGAGAGAGATTAAAAAAAACAGTGCTGTTTGGTTTGTTTAACACAGAAAATGTGAGAACAAACCTCATTTCTGCCACCACATTGAGATCAACTGTAAGCTAGTGCTTCAATAACAGCTTGTGGTAGGAAGGAAGCTAAAGTCGCAGAGGCCAGGCGCTGTTCTTGAGCAGGCTTTAGAAGGGCCCCTGAAAGCACAAACTCACAAATCATCAGAAAATTGGTAGCTTTTTGTCTCAAAATACTTTTAAAATTCCCTTTTTGCTTTTTAACATTATAAGAGTGCTGCTATTTCTGCCCTGTCTTCTGGGGATATGCTCGTAATGCTGGTATGACAGAGTACAGCTGAGTCTGTCTGCATGCCTAATAGAATAAGGAACTAAAAAATCTTTATGTAAGATGTATTATGTCTAGAGACCAATCTTTTTATTTAACAGGAATTCAGAGCTCTGTGGGTCCTTTGGTAGGGGATATATTGCTAACAAAATTAAATGTAGGGTTGGCTGAAGTTAAGATACCTCTTTGACTGTTGTTACCTCTTCTGGCCCCTTAGAGTGTCTACCTTGTGCTGAAATCCAGAATTTTAAGTTTGAGTTATGGATTTGCTCTTCTCTACTACACTGGGACAGTTTGGAAACGTAATGTAATGTAATAAGTCACAAACTCAGTTTCACCACATGAAGATGAGGCAAAACTAGCCATCAATTATGCCAAGGAATTTTGTCCCATCCGTCTGTCCATCTCCCTAGATTGTTTCCCCATTTCAGTCAGAGTAGATCACCTTGTGCCAGAGAACTGGAAGCAACCTTTGAGGGAAACTGTTACTCAGATATTCTCTTTGTAATAGACCTTCCTGGCACTCAAGTAAGTTTGCGGATGTCAACCGGGCTGTGTGCTGCTCTGTTGCTGCTTTTTAGTGAGAGCTGATTGGCAAAGACCAGGTCGTCGTTGCAGCGCGTTCATTCCTAAGGTTCGTCTTCACTTCAGCACAGCGATTAGTCTGTTGGCATTGGAGAAGCGCAGTCCTGCTCACTGTCCAAGAGCAGATCCTGTTGCTTTATTGCAGATGAAGCCAGGAGAAAGAGGTTTTAGAGATACTATTGGAATCAGCATGGTGAAAATAGCAAAGTGGGTATATTATGAAATGTATTTTGGACTTACAGCCGTCTTGTTTTCATTATGCTCTCCAGAATTACAAACTTTAACTGTTATTTTTGTATTGCTCAAGAGGTGAATAATAAAAGTTTTCTCTGCAATTCTAAACTTTTGAAGTGTGGCCCAGGTTAAACAAGCTAAATGGCCTTCTTAAAACCTGTATTCCTGATGTAGTGCTTACAGTGCTGTTGCTGATTTATACTCTCACATTATTTGCCCTGTTTTACAAATGCAGAAATTTTCTTAGGAATTTAAAAGCCAGATCTCTGTTTTGTAGGGAAACAAAAAATCTATTCCAAACTCTTCTAATTGTATAGAAGAAATCCTTTTAATTTCCTTCCACCTTGAATAAAGCAGCAAAGGATAAATAAATAACATTTTAATGATATATCCAACAAAGAATGTCTTAGTTGGTTAGGTGCATCCATAGCATTATGACAGATCCCTACCGCATCAAAATTCTTACTTGTATTCTGCCTCATCCTTCCAACTTTCCATAAAACTTAATAAGAAGCCAATAGACTTGAATTAAGGACCAGAATTCCTTGTATTTCAAAAATGACACTGACAAAACTAATGGACGCCAAGAAAAGGCCCATAAGGATCCGTAAGTTTGATCGTAAGTCCCAGAATCATTTCAGTTTCTGGAAGGATTCCAGCACAGGACAAGTTCTGCAGTGAGGGAATACAGCAACACGGATCTTCCCTCTCATGCTGAGTGTGTAGGACAAACATGCGCAGAGCTGTTTGGATGCAAAGATGAACGAAGTATTGAAGTACCATAGCAGACTGCTGTGGATGCCTTACAAAAGCTGCAGTTAAGATGAATAAACGAGATCAATGTAACATATTGCACGGAGATGGCTGGCAAGTTTCTTCTAAAATGCGATCTGTAGCATTTAAATTGTTCTATGCAATGTGAATTGGACATGCCAGATCTTATTAAAAGGCAGAGCCTGAAAGCATAACAGCAGGAGAGAAATGAGAATGCCGTCATTCATCTAAACTTTGAACATTAAACAACTATGTGAAATCTATTATTGATTTGTTGCTGAAGCATTGGAACAAGCAGCAAAAGGTTTTATTCCAGTGTAACTGGAAATAGTGATATTGGCCCAGTTGACTGATTGTTCCATGTGTGCGTAAGTGTATATCAATCCAGGGCAACACTGCTCTTCTGTTTTACTTTCTGAGAATTTGTGCCAAGAATTCATGAGTTCGCTGCCCAAAGTTTTCACCTTTAAAAGTTGCTCAAAAAAAAAAAAAAAATTGTATAGTTATTGCTGAAAAAAAAATGCTCAAATAATATTTCCATGTAACTCCTCTGAATTCCCCCACTCTCCTCTCTACACGCAGCTACAACAAAGAGGACGCAAGTGCCGTGTGTCCACATTGCCCAGGGAAAGGGCTGTTAACTCCACATGGAGCTGCTGCAGGTTGCGGTGAGGACCGTACATGGCTGTGGATGGCCTAGCACGTGCACGTGTGCACTGGTGTCAGCGTGGTGCACATGTCCCACCGTTGTCCAGGGGTTGCTGAGGGAGATGAAGAAGAGGAGGAGGAGGTAGAAGGGTAGGTGAAGAAGGAACAGCTCCAGCCCTCCTTAGTGTGCCCTTGCCTGCTTTAATGAGTACTTGACACGTAAATGAGGTGCTCTTGTTGTAATGGGTGTTTTTTGCCAGGGGCATGTGTACATTTTGGCACTGGATGGGCAATTACGGTTGTGCATATGGTGTAATAGACGCCTTCTCTTTCATCTCTCTCCCATTAGAATTAAAAGCCTCCAAGAGGTGCTTAAATAATTCTTATATAAAAAGCAGATATCCATGATTGTTTATTCATGAGTATAAATTAACTCTGTCCTAAGAGGCTATTGGTATGAAAAACACTCTCTTGAAGGCAGTGATTCTTTCCGAAACCCAGTTGAAGCTGCGGTACTGCAACTTGGAGCCAGCACTGTCTGATAAACAGATCAGCTCTTGGCAGGGGAATAAAAGAGGGAATATGTTTTGAATCGCAAACTACTTTTAACAAAATACGTCTTTTCTTCTTACTCCTACTCTTTTTACCGTGGTATTGTCATTATATGGAGTGGGATTTTTGACCTATTAAATGATACAGTTGCTATTTCCATATTCAGAAAGAAGAAAAAAAATGTAGTGTGACCACAACTTTTGTGCAACAGTGACCGAATGCAGTGTGGCTAAGAGTCTTTTGTATCTGTGTGGTGAAAGAACAAAATGTATTTATTTAGCAAAACATTTTAGAATAGACTTAGTAGAATTGGTAGTTACCGTGCAGGATGCTCCTAGTCAGGTTCTTGAAAAATCAATAGCAGGTATGTACCATTTCTTGCAGAGAAGGTTACAATTTTCTTTCCTCTCAGTGATGAAATTAGCATTAAAAGCTGGCTTCATGCAGACATTTATATGCTGGCATGAGTCATGAACTTGAAAAGGAGTGTGCCTAGGTAATTAATTTTCTCTGTTATTCCAGAACTTGCTATTTATTCGCGTATTTTTTAAAGGATCCGTTAAAAATATATCTATTTATTTAAGCACAAGATTTTTTGTTGGTTTTTAATTTTATTAGTATTCTTAAGAATGGCATCCAATACAAGAGGTATTGGAAATTCAGTTTTAAATTCATGTAAGTCTTGTGCTGTAACTATTCTTCTGGGATTTGGTAAAGCTACCATAGAGGACCAGTGTGGTCTTTTGCAATTTGTTCCCTGCTTCAGCTGCCATCTTTAAAATAGGGCTCATTATATTCATTATATAAATGTTCTGGGAGCTGAAAGTATTTGTGCAGAAGCCTGGTTTCATGATGGTAGATGTTTTCTGAGTAGCAATCTCGAACGTCTAATGTCACAAGTCTGTGATCTGGCAGGTACATTTGAAATGCCATTGCATACGTACGGAGAAAGCTGAGTCACTTAATTCTTCTCAGACTGTGGCAGTGAGCAAAACAAGCACAGGCTGATATTAGCACTAACTCTCATAGCAACCATGTATTTGCTTTAGCCCAGTTTCCCTGTGGAAATGTCAGCTTGGGATGCTCCTTAAGGTGCTGGGAGATGCCCCAAATCTAAGACAGCACCGCAAAGCCCTCTTCTCTCCATTCCCACTATTAGTTCTTTTGCTCATGCTGCCGTGTAAAAGAGAAGAGGTTAAAAATCTGGGCAGAATTAATTGGATCTGCACGTCCCCGTGCATCCAGGTGATGCTGAAGGTCAGCTGAATGCTGCTGACACACGCATACATCAACAGAGTCAATAAATGAGACAAACGAGAACTTAGCATGTTTTAGGTGCTAGGAGTTGTTGACTTTGGAAAGTAGCTTTTATTAAACTTAATTTTGATAATTGCATGCACATTTTAATGTCATATTTTTGTGTTTTTAACTTCCTGCATTCTTGTATAATCAATTTGTTACAATCCATAGGTAAATGTATTTTTCAGTGATGATTAATTCAACTTACAAATGTTTCTGTGAGTCAGTTCGGAACAGCCTGAATACTTAATGCAATAAGGAGATGTGATAAGTTGCATGATAATGTAATATTTTTTTAAATTAAATCTCTGAAGGAAAAAGAGTTAGGTAGCTTCCATCTCATGTTGCTTTGGCAATAACAAGAAATCAAAGTAATCAAACCCTTTGTTTTATATTGGATTTGTTAGTGCCCAGGCACCATTTTGCACAAGTGAAAGAAAAGGGCTTGTTTTGGGAGATATTTCTGGAGAAATCTGAGAGACAGAAGCAATGAATTTACCTTGAAAGTCAGTAGCACTTCTATATTGTGCATACACTTCTTCCACTTTTAACTCAGTTAGGGACCGTACTTATGGAACAAACCCATTATATTATATATGCATTCTGGACATAAAAAGGAAAAGAGTTCCCTAGGTCCCAGGTTAGGATACTAAATCATTATAAGCAAATCTGATTTCCGGATTTGCATGGTTCTGAAACTACTAGAGCTTCTGGAAAAAGGCCTCTGGATCGGTGCTTTCTGATGTGTCAATGAGCACCACCTTGGGAGTAAAATGCTTGGCTAATAGCCTGGAAAAACACTACTTCAGGCAATATGTGGCTCAGGTGTCAAAATATGCTGCAAAACCATGTTGAATAATCTGTTTGTAATCATTTTCTAATATTGATTTATTGTTGCTCACTGTGTATCATGATTTCATCCCTCTCTTTGGATTTACTCTCTTCTGTAGTTGAAAATCCATTTTTCAGTATTCTCATTTGTCATCCTAAAAGTATCTAGTATCGAAAGTGAAGTCCTTAGTGTTCCTTACTGTCCCAGGCATGCAGTTGTTGAGGTAATGAGGGCTTGAAAAAACATTTGGTGAATCTTACTGGGAGAAATCTGCTACCCCGGAGTTCTATCATCTGGGCTCTCCTGTGGCCACTGTCCCCATCATGGGCTTGGCATAAGACTGTGTTCTCTGTTTGATTAACTAACTGCTTTATAAAGGCAAACATGCTGGAAAACAGCCAAATTATTAAATGTTTGAGTGTGGTGTAGACAGTGGGCAGGCTCTGATGATGACCACCTCTTGATTCCACCAAACACTTCAGTGGGGAGAATGTTGCATGGTCTCTAAAAGCTGAAAAGGCTGGGTGGTGAACTTCAGGGCTTGCTTGTAATCACAAACCCTCTTCTGGCTAGCAAATGAAACTGGGACCTTTTCTTTAAGCTTGGCTCTTTTTTTCTCCTACTTTCTTTTTCAAAGTGCTTTGCCCGTGAGTAGAAGACCCAGCCTAGAAAGCCAAGTATGAAAACAGGCAAGAGTTGAAGCTTGAGAAGAATTCCCAGTATTTAAAACAATGTTTAAATGTCATGAAAACTCCTTCCAGGACACAAGAAATGAACTGTATTTTGTTAAAGTATCTTAAATTTGGTGGGAATGTACTCTCTAGTTTCTGGCAACTGTGTTTCATCCTTGTTTGGAACTGACTTCTGCATTTCTGCAGCTCATACACCCTTTTTGATGGGTGTTAGTTAGGGAATAGACATGTGAAAAATTCTGTTCAACACAGGGCTGCTGAGTGATCATTCACACATGACCACATTGAAGGGAGAGGGCAGAAAGAAAACAGAGCGAATGATGTTGTCAAGGTTTGGTTAAGTCTGAGTCGGAGCTTTGGTTGTTTGCGTCCTTTTCTTAACTCCATAGTTCTCTTCTTTGAGAGTTGTATTTAAAAAAAAAACCTTCACCTTCCTGTGCTTGCTTTCTCCTCAAAAGGCCATGTGAAGAACTCTGCATGACGCCAAAGGCAATATTGGTTTTTGGAATCAGCTTTCAGGATGTGCTGAAAGTTGTGTAATCAGTACCTTGCCTCTCAGAAAGACTGGGTGCTTTACTCTTGTACCTCTCACAGAAGCACGGGGCCTGGGAAAGTTGTTTTTTTCTGATACTCAGGAGAGCTGATTAGAGAAGCAAATGGTCTGGATTCGTATCAAAAGTTTCCCCACCCCAAGCTCAAAGCTAGGTTTGTCTGGACGTTTTGTAAACTCACCACCCTGTTTCTCTGGGCTACAGCAATATTTTGGTGAAGGAAATAAAAAGACTAAAGTGGCCTCCACCCCTAGTGATCATGACCAAGAGAACACAGTAGGAAATGCTAAATTGTGACTTCTGTGAAAACATAAAACAAAACCAGTAATAATACAGTGATAAGTATGGGGGGGGAAATGTATATATGAGGAAGTAACATGTTGAGAATACTCTGTCATTCAAGAAAACTGTAATTCAGAATGAAGATTTCCAGGGAATCAGAAACTGTGTGGCACAGTCTCAGCTTTATAAGTTTCACAGGATCACAACACTGCTATCCTTAAATGAACATGCATTCAGAACTCAAGGCCATCATGCTTCTACCTGTATTTGGTAATCTGAAACACGGGGGATTTACCACAAAGTCCCGTTAAAAAGAGCATGAGGGGGCAATTTCAATTTACTTGGAGTGTTGGTTGGAAAGCAGCACTGGCCCCAAAGTTGCTTCAGATGTTGTTGTGCTTTCCTTGCTGCAGGACTGTGCTTTCCAGACAAGCAGCAAAGAGGTAGCGGATGGCAGTACCTATTCCATCTCCTTGGTGCCTGTGAACAAGAACTCTGATCTTCAGACATGTGGGTAGGAGTGGTGTGGCAGCAGTGTCGGATGAGCGAGTTCCTGCCGCTGATGCTGCCCGCAGCTGCAGAACCCAGACACTGAGGATGGTGCAAGCCACAGTGTAGAAGCGGGATCTGCTTTGCATGCAGCCAGGAACCAGGTCCCAGGTGAGAAGGACTCCTCAACCCAGAGCTGCTGCTGGGCCGCTGGTGTCATGGTCGGTCTCCACAACCTTGTCAAGTTCTGAATGCCCTTTACCATATGAAAGGTCTGGAACAGTATTTATTAAGTAGGCAAAAGTAACAAGAAAATAGCTTCTTTTTCAGTAAAGAATCCTTCCACCTTCATGAGGTCACCTGGAACAGGTTAGTGGGGCTAGGATGTCTTTTCCACATGCTGGACTGTATGTAAGTTTGGGATTGCTTGGAGAGGCATGGAGTGAGTGCAGGAGTGGAAGGGTGCCCAGCTGGAGTGGTTCCTTGCCTCCAGCCTACGGAGATCAAGTGGAGTTGTTTGTTTTACAGGTCTTTAATGAGGAAAACCAGTGTATTGTTCATTATTCATTGTAACAAACTACTGAGACTCCAGATAAGCCAAACACTTTAAAATACGCTAGAGCTAGAGATCTGGGCTTGAGAGTCCTGAGGGAAGAAGCAGAGAATTCAGCTGATCCCCTAGGTGATAAGGGGAAATATTACCATGCATTTCTGCTGAGCTCCCTTTTTCATAAATGGTTGATTAAGTAACCCAAGGAGCTGCTGGCTATTTTGTCTTCAATATCTAGCATAACAAAAAACAAATAAGGAGTTTATTCTATAAATGCTCAGCTGATAACAGATTGATATAATGTGGGGAACATGGATCTTGTAGAAAACAGAGCAAACTGTGTAAAGCTTGTATATTTTTGAAGCAATTATGAGTTTTGTTATAAGAGAGGTAATGTGAAATTAAGGGCTGATATCATCAAATGGAAACTGCATTTAGCAATCAAAGAAGACATTTATGTAAGTACCAGTGTCTATAACAAGGGTAAATCTGTGTTTAATGTTTTTGTATTTTGCTTTCATGAATGACCTGGAATTTTAAACTGGATAATTATTCCAGTTTATGGAAGGTTAGACTCTGGAGCAACGAAACTGCCAGAGAACATGGAGAGTTCTAGCAACATGTGCATATTCCAAGAGGAAATTCAATGTCATAAAGTAAAGGCAATAAAACTGAGAGGAAAAAAATATCCTAAGCCAATCTTTTATCAATCAAAACCCAGAGAAAATGCTTAGATAGCAACAGTGGGGAGGAGGATTTGGGCATTAATCAATAACAAAGTGCAATGCCATAGTATAATTCGCAAAAATGTAAAGGCTGTTCTGGGCATGGTTCCTGATGTTTCTGTTATTTTTGATCCAGGAGTACCTCAAGTTCTTCCCTATAGGGACTTAATCTTATAGTCATTGTTTTATGCAAAGTTTGCAGAAATGTGAAATATATTGATAATGTGTGTTAAAGTAATTGCGTGTCTTTTTTTTTTTTTTTTGAGTTCTATGCAGTGGGATTCTGTGTGTCCTGGGCTTAAGTTTGAATCCTGACAGGGTGATGGTTTTGAGTTATGGTTACACTTTGAATCCCTTGTAAATCCTCAGGGTGGTCCTTGCTCTCTGAGCAGCATAGGCAATGCCAGGAATACTGTGTGGAAGAATGGAGAACAAGCTCAAACCTTGTTCAGCTGAACAATGGACAAAGGTAGCCCAAAGAGTTAGGAAAATGACTTTAGGCTTAAGGTCAGTTTTAATGAGAAAGACAGCGAGCGTTAGAAATGCGCTGTGTAAGAGGCAGGCCATGAATACTTCTAAATGTCTTTAAAATGCAAGGAAAAACTATTTTTAAAAGCAGTAACAGAGAGAAAATTAAAGAATTACTGCAGGGCAACCAAGAACTGAGCCAACAGAAAAAAGGACAAATGGAGCTATGTATTAGGGAAATTATGTAAAACTGGTCAGAAGAAAAAGTAAAGATTTGTAATGATTTACAACATCCATGGAATCTGTTATGATCCAGACAAGCTTAGCATTCGAGGTGGATCTAATGGAAATTTATTTTCTATGGGAAGACCTGGGCTTTTATTAAAACACAAAATTGTCTCTGAAAGTACTTGCCATCCTCCAAAAAGTTACTAAATGATGGAATTTTCTGCTAATAATTTAGATGAGGAGGAAGAAGGGAAGCAAAGTCTGTGTGGTGCTAAAGGTTTCTCTAAGCAATTCTGTGTCTTGCTTTTCTCAAGCAAGCACAAAGTATCTGTATAACGAGTCTCACTGCTCCATGGGTTGAGGTGGCAGTCAGGTGCATCTCTGATGGGAAATCCATCACCCAAGAAGGTGAAGGGACCCTCTGAGAGCATGCCTGCTCTGCAGAAGTTACCTCAGGACTGTCATGCAGGTGTCTAGGGCTGTCTCTTCCAGAGGGCACTGCCAAATATGTGTTAATATGTTATGCTTTTCGCATCTTGACTCTCTTACAAGGGTTAGCAGAAGATACAGAAGCAAAGCTATTATATCCACTAGGTAGCTTACCCTGTGAGAGGTTTAGGAGAATGACTGAAGCTGGGAAGGCTCGTGATAACATAAAACTCTTGCCTTCATTCTCTTGTCTCTGCGGTCTCGTCCTATTCAGGCTGCAGCTAGAGCCTGCCTGTGGGTCAGAGCCGAGCTTTCCCAACCCTCTGATCTTGGTTTTTAAAGTTGCATTTTCAGCTTTTGAAGTTTTATCATGACTGCTGCAGGGACACCCAGGGCAAACAGCGAAGCGAAGTTATAGTTTTTTTACAAAAAGCAAAAGTTAAAGGTCATGGCAGTGGTAGGGAATATGAGAAAGAGGAACCCATGGCGCTGTGGCCTGGCTCCTTTCTGCCCAGACTTTTTTTTCTTTATTTTCTTTATTTATTTTTTAAATTTTATTTTATTTCTTCTGATTGCTTCCTTCCAACTCCAAAGCGTGTGGAGGGAGAACAATCTCCATCCCCGGAGGCTCTTCGGAACCAATCCCAGCAGAAAAGGGAAGTGTCTGCAGTTTTCTCCCCTGTCTTCACTTCCCTGCTGTGGGCTCTTGGGAAGGGTGGAGGAAAATGTGTCAGTGGAAAACCAAGAGGAAAGCTGTGATGTGCCTCGCATAGCTTTTCTGTGTCCTTTAGTTTTAAAGAGAAACAGATAGATTTTAGGTCAGGTTCATGTCTTGAATGGTCTGCACAATTATATGTCCAGAAAACTGCAGTGCGGTGAGTTAAGGAAATACCCCTTGAGTTTGCAACCCTATGAGTTCAAATACAGATTCAAGTGAAAAAAAGTCGGAATTATCTGGATTTAGTGGTTAATTACAAAATTGCCGTGCAATTAGGTTTCCTTCATGGTCCATGCTCATAAATGGCAGGGTCCAGGGGCTGCAAGGGTGCTGCATGTCAGTGCAGTAGTAAGTCAGCGGGGCTCCCTGCAAGAGGGGCAGCTCCTGTGACCAGCCCGAGCCCTTGGCAGTGGGGAGAGCGGAGAAGGTGGTGACAGCAGAGGAATGCGGGGACCGCAAGTAGCCCCAGCGGTGGGGAGCGGACGAGGCTTTCACTTTGTTTTACCCTTTCAGAGCAACATGCCTCAGGAGAGTTGGCCTTTTTGCTAAATATAGTGCTGCCTCCCTCCTTTGCCTTTGATAAGTGCACTGCACAGACTGTGCGTGCCAAATTTATCTGCAGAATTGATTCTTTATTTTCGCCCTGCTCCTCTCGTGCTTTCTGCAACCAGTTTGATAATGCAAAGAGTCCAAGGCAAAAGGTTTGCTGCTCCTAACTTACCTAGCCACCACCATTCCCCATGCACAGGGATTGCTCTGCAGCGGCTCTCCAGCTCAGCAGAGCATCCCATAGAGGCAGGAGGGTGGCCTGTCCTGAGCACAGGGCTACGGCGTGATGCACAGGCATCTGGTGGTGTTTCTGATGGGTGGAAATGTCTGCCAAATAGTGCTCAGCTCCGCTGTATTCTCTCCATCGTGCATGAATCCAAAAGAAATCCAGGAGAGCCGCCTTGCAGAGATTCTTCTTCTCTTAGCTGGTCATCTCTACATCAAAGGACAGCATTTCATGTTTACGTATTTCATGTGTGTATCTCTGAACTGAGTTCATCCTGTTCAGCAGGTCCCACATTCAGGAAAGCAGCCTTCTTCAAGGCAGCATTTGATCATTTGCTTTGCTTTTAACTACCTGCTTTTCTTGAGCACTTGCTTTACTTTTAACTACCTGCTTTTATGGCATCCCGATACCCAGAGTTTCATGCACAGTTAATGTTCTGTGGAACTGGGGGCTCCAGTGAACAGCAATATCAAAACCTGCAGTTACATCCCTTCCATTTTAATGACACCTGAAGGCCTCTTCTGCAAAGAAAGTTTCAGCACTCTAAATCCAAACCCTCACAAAAAGGCTTAAGCTAACAGGTAAAGTTTAAATCAAATCTGAAATCTAAAATGCATTGGTTTAAAAAGTAGTATTTCTTTTTAATCTCTTTTGCTGTTTATTGTTTAAATAAAAATATAATTGTATTTATATATATATTATTGTTTTTCTTTTTTCCTCTTTTGCCCAAAGGCAAATGTTTTAGCTTTTATTGTATTTTTTCCAGCTCAGTATTTCTTTTCAAAGACATTTAGCTACGTTGGTCTCTTTTTTCCCCTTTTCAGTCTTAATTTTGAGAGTGGCTGTTTAAGGAGGAGTTCAGGATCCATAGACCTTTGCTAATGATGTGGTATTAATGCTAATGATATCACTCCATCTTCTTCCAAGGGTCTCATCAATTATAGACAGTGTGTCAAACTCCTGCATGCAGATGCAAGAACTGATGTACAAGATGAGATCAAAAGCATCCAGGAGCTTCTGCTATTTTCTGGAGTAGCCAGGAGCAATCCTTAAAGACAAAATAGAGGAGTTAAGAAGCAAGTGTGTCATATAGGGCGTATTTTCTCATTCCTGATGATCAGAGATTCAGAAGTAGAAAATAATCTGAGCCATTTTGTTCAATAGCCCCTGGTGGCTGGGAATTTGTCTAATCGCCTTCTGAACCAATTTAAGTTCCTGCGTCCACAGCTGTGACAGTTGCAGTTACCGACGGGACCTGTCCTTGTGTTGAAGGGGAAAACAATAGATAATGTAACTCTGTGTGTGTGAAATAAATCCTGAATATACAGGGGTTTAAGAGACTGAATGTACGGTTAGAGAAGAGGTTTAATTAACCCAGTTTAATTGCAAGCCACTCTCGAAAGGCAACACATGTTTTTCTGCCACTGCCCCTGCATCAGCTATAGCAGCTGTGCGGACTCAAGGTGAGTTGATATGCCAGAAAATAAACCCACCAGAAAATGATTAATTTTCCTTTGGATTAGCAGCCTTGCACCAAAGTCGCGTGACACACACGGAGCACATGGGCGGACGTGAGGAAAGGGGAAGGATGCGGGACCGCTCCTTTCGGCAGCAGCCCACCATCGGATGGGCTGCCTGTGTCGTGATTCTGCACCCCTCCGTAGCGTGTCGCTGGCCGGGTAGAGCAGGGGTGGCAAATGCTGTTCGTCTAACACGTCACATAAATCTGGTAGCTCTTCCAGGCGCTCTCCCTGAGTGAGGAGCTGTTTTGTTTTGTTTTAATTTACTGAGATGAGTTCCGCTGTTAGTGACACGGGTACGATGGCCACCTACCTTTGAGCAGAACAGAGTTTGTTAGCTGTAATGAGAACAGTGGGCTCGTTTCTATTATACTTGGATAGGAGCAGCCTCGTAAATGTAGTTAGCCAATGTGTTTCCCTGACCTCACTTGGAAAAAAAAGAATTCCACTAACTGTGCTGCAAGTGGCAGCTACATTTTTCCTCCCATTATTGCTCTCCAAATCTTAAGTCTAGATTTTCCATTATAACATGGGGTATTAATGTACTGCTGTTTTGTATAGTGCACAGTACTTATCCACATATTGGCAGTGTCTTTATGTTCCAGTGCTGAGAAAAGGGAATAAGATTTTACTTGCAGATGAAATGACAGCTACTGTCAAGTTCCCTTGAGTATTAGAATTTAATTTATGAATTTGAATGAAAAAAATATCAATTTGGGTGTATGCCCGTTCTTTTGTATATATCTAATATTATTTAATTACAGTAATACCAAATTTCGCTGTAATGATATTGCTTATTTAATTCTATTTGACTGAAAATAAATGTGCCTGTGAAAACCTGAAAGCTAAAAACTGTCCCAAACTCAGACCTTAAAGGACTGGCAAGTTCTAATAGAGCTTTCTTTCTTATATCTGTTTACTGAGTTTAGTCTGATTTTGTAAAACTGAGGAAGGGGAGTCTTCCTACCCCCGCTTCTTACCCAGAAGCTTAAGAGACTTCTTTAAAAAGCCTGCAAAGCTTTGTTAAGCAAATAAACAAGAAAGGCTCTGAGCAGTGCACGCGCTCCAGAGGAATGTGGTGGTCTAACTGCAGCCCAGGCTGAGGGAATTCAGTGGCTCCACTTGTTTGTTTGCCCCACGCACACAGCGCTCTCCTCCCTTCTGCTGAGAATCCCCTCGTGTTTGTTTTGGGTGGATTCCCACCAGCAATGAGCGAGGGTAGGTCTGTGTGTCATCACAGCCCTCCACGGTCCTGGGAGGCTCCATCACGCAGGCACCTTGGCTCACGCCCTGGCATCTCTTGCTGCGTTTGTTGCACTGCAGCCAGGGGGTAATTCCGCACCGCACAGTGCAGCACAAAGGACTGTGCTTTGGGTGGTGTTGCAGAGAAGAATTCGGGAGAACTGGTGAAAGGGCGCAGGAGAGAGAGGATGCAAAATTGAAGGTTTTTCTGAAAGCCACAGCTTTCTAGTCAGTTGAAGTAATATGCCTGCACGATGGCTTCTCCATCCAAGTCTCTTAGCTGGACTTGAGCTCCTCTTGGAGGCCGTAGGCACGGCTTTGAGAACCCAGTTACATACTTTTCTCTGCCTTTGGTTCAAGAGCAATCTTCCAAAAGAGAGTAGAAAGAATCCCATATTTACTATTTCCATGAGTCACTGTGGGATTCACCATACTGCCCTGATGCTTTATAAAAAATCAGAGAGGGAAAAAAAAAGTACAGCCAGATCAGCTTAATCGTCACTATAAACTGTTTAAACTAGACTAGCCAATTTTACTTAAAATGAAATGAGTGAGGAGCAGCGTCATTTCTGTTTCTCTCTACGAGTCCATGAGGTCAGTAACTTCTCTTAGGACACAGATCAGGCTGGTACAACTTGATCCAGCAGAAAAGCCTATCATGGCAGGCAGTTTTCAGCTATGACCGTGTTGTCCCTTGGGTGCTGTTGAAGTTTCATCTGCAGAACGTCACTGGGCCATAGACACTAACAACAGTAAAATACTGCTGCTGGCCCTCTCTCAAGCATCTACATATCTTCTCCATCTCAGAGAAGCTGCCTGGGTTCTCCTCATGTAAAGAGTGCCCTCCTGTTTTTTTCATCGTGCCATAGTTTCATCACAGAGCTACCATTTAAGCTATGCTGGCACAGGGCAGGCTTGGCTGTGAGAAGAGCTGAGCCAGCACGGATTGCTCAGGCTGACTTTCCCAGGGCCTCGGCTGTATGTGCCATTTAGTGCTGTCCTGCAGAGGAGCAGGGAGAGCGCTCGGCATCACCATTTCATCCTGCTGATCCCGTCCAATCCCACAGGTGTGCAGGTTTGTGTTTCATGACTCCTGGCCGCATGAAGGTGTTCCTTTCCAACTCAGGATCAGGAAGCTTGGTCATGCTATTGTATCCTCATATCCATTTCTTCATTATTTATTTGCCAAAACCATCTTTCCTAACATTCTCCATCGCAGAGAGATTTCTTTCTTATTTACGGGGCAACACCTTTCGTTTGTTGTAATGTGTAGTAAATTTAGTACTAAACCTTCATCTCCGAGTATACTGCATCATTATTTAGTGGAAAAGAATGAATTGTTTTGGAAGCATAAGCTTAGGCACCAATGGTGCATGGAGGCAGGGTGCAGATGTGACCGAGGGATGTTTTCCTATCTTGCTACTAGGCACATCAGGAAAGATGAAGCTGTGATCCTTTGATTCCTGTCTTTTATATCTGTCTTTGAATGCTTCAGTCTGAGTTTTATGGGTTAACTTTTACAGGGCATTTCATTGAAAGATCATCATTATGTTGAAATCTTAAATAAGAGACATGCCTTGGGCTATTGATTTTATAAAACACAGCTTTATCTATATTGAAAAATGTGCGGAAGCCTTTTACTGCAGAAAGAATGATATCCTTATAAAGCTGGTTTAGATGACCATAGCAGATTTAAATAGCAAAAGGAATATAGAGGTAGCACCATTCAATCTCCAAAACCACATCCTCGATAGACCTTCTAGAGCACCCCTCTCCATTGATTTTGCAATACAGAAACAACTTTATGTGGAACTCAAATTAAAGCAGATATGCAGGAAAGGGAAGGCATAAGGACTACTGATGCTGGGTAGAAGGGAGAAGGAAATACCCGAAACCCGTATTTCCTGTCCTCTAGCCGTGCTGTCAAACTACTCCTAGCCCAGAGGAGGGGGGCAGGCAGTGAGACAGAGTGGCAAGAGAATTGAAAGAGTCGAAAGGAGTTTGAGATACACAGGGGCGATGTAGATGTGTGGAAGGGAAATGCTTCCCAAAATGGATCAAAAATAACAAATACAAAATGTACTGAATGAACTTTTGCTTTTGCCTAAGATTAACTTTTTTTTGAAGAAGAAGAGGAAGAGAAAAAACACTTTCTCAAACAACATGAACTCTGTGTATATTTACCTGAGGGTTATAGAAATAGTTCATATGACAAGTCTGGCTCCATAAACTCCACCTAAGAAGCTTGGATCAGCAAAATTCAATCTGGAAGCTGTCTATAAATTTAAGAAGCCTCTCTGAGGTTTCCAAAGTTAACTAATAAAGTCATCATTTATTTGTAAAATGTTATTAGAATTTTATGAATTAACACTGAGAGCTTTCAATTCCTTTGGTAACTTTTGTTTCAATTCCGCCAATCATGAAATGCTAAATTAAGAATGATCACATAAAGAGAAGGCTATTTGTGAGTATGTTTAATTATTTTTTTGAGATATTTTGCCTTTTTTTTTTTATTCACTGGAGACTTTCAGCAGTTTCCTACTTGAAAAAGATCTTAAAGAAGAAGTTAAAGAAAGAAGTCAGCTGCTCTAAGGCTGATCAAATAGTGCTTCTCTGCATGTTTTACTAACAGATGAACAAGCGATCCCATTTATAGACCATACTACATGTTGACAGAGTGCATTACTTCATTTTGCCTTATTGGCAATTTGAGATCTTAACCAAACAATGCTGAGGTTGCTCTCATTCTGCATTGCCATCCTTGGAATGCTCCTTGGATTTTCATTAACTCTGTCACTACAAGATACCACAGACGGCGGCAGGTTTTATAGGTGGGAGTAATAAACATTAGAGGCCAAAAAGTTGTAAACAGCTTGAATTCTTTGTCCCGGGCGAATGCATTCCTTGACACGATGCGGTGCTTTCGGCATCCGCCGCTACTCGGTCTAATTATGGGTGGATGGGTGGAGAGCTCGCGAGCGCTGATACCTCCCAGCTGCTCTGTGGGGAGAAGCGGTCTTGAAGTTCTGCAGCCAGTGAGTATAAGCCTCTGTATAAACAGTAAAAAGCCTCAGGATTCAGCCTGCTGTTGAGCTCTCAGCATCCTGGCTCTGCTTAGGAGCACAAATTATATACAGAGCCGCTTCCAAGATTTCCCCTTGAACTTCTCAGTCAAGGGAGAAGGATGAAAAGGGGAAGAGCGTGCAGGGCTCTGATTCACTGCTGCGTTATTCCAGCTTTCTTCTCTGTTCAGTTCATTGAAAGCATTGGTATTATACCAGATCTGAGCCAGAGCAAAGCCACGATGCCTCAGACAGTAGTTTTCCAAGGCCTTTTCTATACGCACATTTTTTTTTGAGGCTGACCAGGACAGTTAAAGCAATGCAAGTCATTTGAAAAGAATTTAACTACAAAGGACCTTGGCGTTCTTTTTCCAGGAGAAAAGTGTTTGCATTCGCATGTGGCATTCTTCAGGAATAGCTGTTGTGCTTTCCACTCACCGCTTACCTTTGTCCAAAACACTTGCCTGAGAATCCATGACTTACTTTTTTTTTTTTTTTTTGATCTAACCCAGCATTTCCCCAGCTGTATTTTGTCCTAGGGAACCATGTGCCATTGTTAGAGCTGTGGGTCTGGTAGGTTGTGGGCTGTGCCGTGTTTCCACCTTCCTCTCACCCCCACGAGGGGAAAAAAAACGCAGCTTGGCAAATGCTGGGTAAGCATGTGCTGTGGGCATGATGTGGCTCCTTACGTGCAAACCGGGCTTTTCTTTTTAAAATTGTTTTCCTGAGGGTACCTGCATTCACAGCTCCAGCTTCCAGGGACCAGGGAGAGCCAGGCACGCAGGGATGCGGTGGTGGTGCAGCCTCGCGCTGCTGCTCGCACGCAGCTCAGATCAGCAATGCGCACAGGGTTGGGTGGAAGCAGTACTGAGTTAGTGCTCGAGGTGAGGCCTCTGGGCTCAGGGATTAATCCATGTATCAAATAGGCCTTCTCTGTGCGGTCACTTCACTCATACTGTCTTCAAAACGCAGATAGATGTGGAGCCGGGGAACGTGATGCGCAGGTTTGCTCGCTGCTGCCCTAAGTCCTCGCGCTGAAATTGTAACCATACCTGTTCTGCAGAGCAAAGGCAGACTGCAAGTGTGAATTGCCAGAGCACGCTGTAAAAATAGTTGTTGTGAAGTCTGTGGAGAGCCATATATGCAAGTTTTAAATACCTCATGAGGAGCTCGCAGAGAATGTGAGCTTATTGCGTGTGATTCTGTTTTATAAATACAAGAGAACAGGCATTTCGAAAAGCCATTAATCACAGTAATGGGCAGAAGTTTGCTCCATGGAAAAAGCCAATTTGCTGGGCCTCAGGTATTTTATTTGCAGCTCCTTGAGACCAATTTCCGCTCCTCCTGAATCCCAGAAAGCTCTCCCTCAATTGCAAGCAGCCTTCCCGTGGTCTGTGGGCTGATGACGGTGAGAAAATCCTTGCGGACTGTCCCCAGGCACAAAGCCTGGCGCTGCCTCGGAACCTGCGTCTTTGCCTAAGTCTCTCCGTTGACCAGACTGACACCTGAAGACACTGAAAATTCGGGGTTTGCATTTCTGATGCTGGTTCCCCAACGATGGGGCCGGCTGGACATGACTGGAGGCGGCATCGCCGTGCTGTTCTTTGGTGAATCCAGGGAATCAGACCCTACCTCTAACTTAGAGCTGAAAGCTGAAGCCCAGGAACACAAGGTCCATCCGCTTGCATGATCCCTGGATTTCTGTTTATCCCAACTACAAGACCATGATGTTTGTAATGGCTTCACCGCCCCAAACCTACTAAACCATGACTTCATTTAAGAGGCTTGAGGACATTATGAATATTATTATTGTTGGTCACGAGAGGCTTCGTCTTGTTCCTGTCTTGAAATAATTATTTTTGCTCTGTAAAATGGGTTTGCGGATTGCAACATTAAATCAAAATATGTTGTAGCTGTGTTAGTTTTTGGAAGATTTGGTTCTGTGATTGTTATTTTGCACACTAAATAGGTTTTAAAACTGTCCACAAAACAATCCTGAACAGATCTTAGGTATATAAAAGAAACCCCTCCCCCTCTCAAATTCTTACCAAATATCCATATTGTAAAGATAAAAGTCCATGTTCCTATCAGTTGTTGATATGTGTTTTTATTTTTGGTCAGAGAGAGCAAATTATGTATCTCAGACTCATTTGTTTCAAGTTAGTGCTTTTATTTTTCTTCTATAGCTGCAATTTCAGTAAAAGTCATATGTAATGAAACAAAATTGTGCTTTTCTCTCTCTGCAGTTCTCAGAGTACATTTTAGGTAGAAGAATAATTGATATTGAGAGCTCAACCCGGTAATGGAGTTTATAGTGAATGTGAGTTGCAAGGAGATAAACAGAAGGAAATATGTGAAGATCTGCCCACTCTCAGGAACTAGAAAAATCTTCCATGGAATTGTTGTTTCCTCAGATGTGTATCACTGACAGGAATGAGACTTCACAGAAATTTTTTAGCTTGTATGTTTAAGCCCCTTAAGCTGTTTTGAAACTGTAGACCTGGAATTTATGTTTGCTTCCATTTTTTTCTTCATTTATTTTTATCCTTTTTTTGTTTTGTTTTGTTCTTTCCTCTTCATTTGGTTTACCCTCTCCTTTTTAGCTTGTTCCATCAGCAGGGAAAACCCTAAAGGAAAAGAAATATTAGACCTGAAATTCTATTATTTGACTTCACAGAAGCTTGAAGCTTTTGAAGTGAGAAAAAGATGGTAGGATAACTTAGCTTTTTTTTTTTTTGCAATCTTAAAAACTGAATGAATTATATGGTCCTACTGGGTAAATACTCGTCTTTGGTGAAAACCTATTTTATATTATGTGGTGGGTTCATATTTTTGATTTACAATTTAGTAGTTTGGCGTTCTAATTTAAAGGTATTACAGAGAATTTTCACTGATGCTGGGGATAGAGAATGATGTGCAAACACAAGGAATGTGAAGCAATTTAATTTTCTTCTAAAATATCAATCTTTTAGATTAAATTTCTTTGCCACAGTACTGATAAAGGGTAGTACTGTCATGTGCATTACCATACAACAGTGACCTCTAAATTAAACAGGATAGTGATTTATTAGAGAAAAAAAATCAGGAATCAGGTTACTGGAATTAAATATCTGAGGGAAATTCTGGTGATATGGACACTGAAGCCAACAAACTGCTGGATTTCATTAGGGAAAAGAGCCCACCTGTGGGTTTTTTGCAAATTGTCTGCTTAAATAAATAGCGGAAAAGCTGGGTTTGGCCCTGGGGCACGCTGTCTTGAGCCTCACCTTGCCCTGCAGTCCCCACATCGCTTCCTGCGCAGAGGGACCCAGCAGGCGCCAGCATCCCTGTCCGGCCTCCCATGGGAGGAGCAGGAGGTTCTTCCTTTCCCTGGATGCTGATTGCAGCCCTTCCTGGGAAAAAAAAGGTGACTCCCGCCCCGCTGCACACCCTCCTTTGCAGATCCAAGCGCGTACCCCGGGGGCCGGGGTGCTCTCCGTGGCTTTACGGACTGGGACGGTGCTGGGCCCTGATGCGGGGCACAGCAGGTACCGTTCCTCAGCGCTTGGCCGCCCGATGCAAGGGAAACTGTCAACGTGTTCTGACAGCAAATAAATTCTTCTCCAAAGCACAGGATTCCTGCAGTGGTAGCCTTCGATCTGGATTCCTTAGTTTCTAATTTTTTTTTTGTTTACTTTTGATTTCCTTGTCCATCATCCCTTTTTTCTCTCTCCTCTTTTTGGGAAACAGCCTTACGTTGTAGCTGGCCGAGGGAGCATTTGGCTAGAGTAGGAAAAGTGCTAATTCCCTAGGGAAGAAGTGTGCTGCCAGTATCACTCCTGGCCCTGGTTCAGCAGCCGCAGAGGAAAGTCTTTTCCAGATTTGGAGTTAGTTCTGTGAGGAAGCAGCATTCATGCGCTATTAGAAAGGTCAAACAAAACAAAACCTCGAGGCTTGTTTGCAACTTTTTCACCTGAAGATATAGGCTGCGTTGTTTGTTGTTTTTTCTTCACAAGGTAGGTACCCCGTCCCCTATGGACGAGATGCTCTTAGGAACTTTTCTGGAAGTCGCAAGACGAGGCCTCAGACCTCCTGTCTCCCAGGGTGGGCTTCCTCTCACTTAAGTGCCGATGTGAAAGGGCAGACGAGCGAATTAATTGTCCCGGGCTCCCTGTGGAGAGAAGTCAGCACTTCCAGGGAGCGATTTATTTGACCTGCCTTAGCTGTCTACTTGGGGTGACATAAACACTACATTAGAAGTTCCTATTTCTTCCCATCAACCGAGAGCCTCTGGCATCAGCCCTGGTGATAAGCTCAGGTGTAGATTTCACATTATAGATGGTGAAATTTAGGTGGGGTGAACTTATCCCATTACTGCTCTAAGGAGCAAACTGGCCTCCCTCACACAACAGGCTGGATGTGGAAACTTTTTTTCCCACCACATTTGATCTGACATCAGACAGCTTGAGTCACTGGTTCCAGGAGCTGTGTCAGAGAAGGAGAGAGGTCACCTCTCCCCATCCTTGGCTGCTTTCTGCAGCCGAATAGAGAATTCCTTTGGTTTTAGAGCATTAGTTTTGAGAAAGCACGCAGATCGTCATAACATAATATTGATAAAACAAAATGTGGCATCATTAATGATCAGCACAATAAAGTTCAATTACCTGCTCATTCCCCAGGCTGCTGTGTTGGAAGGAAATGAATTTCAGGTGAAACATCGTTCATTCATCTCTGCTGTTGTCAGCAACACGTGATAAATGGGAGAGGAGTGGAGGTTTTACTGCAATGTACTTCACTAGGTGTAAAACGTACACGACGGTGTAAAGCAAAGCAGTGTCAGGAATGACCTCGGTGCGAATCATGGGAAGTATAAAAATGTGCAGAAGCAGTACCTCATGCAAGGGAGATGATGATAGATAATTTAAAATTCATTATTGATTTTTTTCCTCCTTGACTGAGCAGCCTTGGAGCAAATGTACAGGAAACACAGTTATGCTTTGTAGTACCTGTCATTAAGGGAAACTGAAGAGAAGCTCCCAAAGTGAGTTGTGTGCATTTTCAGATAAATAAAAGAAATTTGGAAGGGGCAGGGAGGAATCAGAAAAGAACGTGAAAAAGGGAAGAAAAAGGACGAGAGAAATCCTATCCAGTCAGAACTGCGGAGAACGGTCTATAATTTAATCCTGGTAGGTAAATGGCTTAAAAATAGGGACAGACAGTAAGCTGTCTGTAGGAGTTAGCTGTCTGTAAGTAAGAGTTACTATAGCTCAGCCTGTCACTGCTCCTTGCAGACCATGGGTGTGCTCCAAATCCTTTGCAATTTAAAGTCATATGAGCCTCTAAGCCACTGTAAATGCAATTTAAGATAACAGATTTTATTCACCTTGTTCTGGAAATCCAGAAAGCTCTTGCTTTATCATCTGGCCTTTGAAAACACTTTCTGTAATTAGAAAATTAAAAGGTACTTTCAATTTTTATTAGTAGGTATGGAGAATCCTGAGCTCTACTGTTATATTTCTGATCATTATAACTTAAAAAATCTTTAAGTTTTGAAAATAATAATACTTAAAAAACCTCCTCCCACTGTTGTTTTCATATTGTGTGGGCACGAAAAAAACATAAAAAAGCACATCTAGTAAGCTGATACCTTTCTGGGTTGACAAATCCCTCCAGAACTGTTAAACTTTTGCTCATAATTCTCTGTTACATTAAAATGTTCTCCTAAAAGTTCTCCTTTTTGCATAATCTTCATTTTCAATCTTAGCTAAGCCAAAATATAAAGCCTGTCCCTGCTGAGCAGGTACTTCCATGCTCGCCCTTATTCTGCTCCCAGTTTCCTACGCTCAACTAGAGCGTCTCCAGCTTCCTGCTGTGCCAGCTCTGGCCTCATCTCCCTCCCCAGGGAGCCACCACAACCTGCTTAATGGGAGGAGGAAAACTCTGCGCTCTCTTTGCTGTACTAGTTTTTAACAAGGGCCAAAGCCAACGGAAAGGAGGCACTGGCAGAATGTGGCTGGGAGCAAGGATGGAAGAGGAGCCGGGCTTAACAGGAGCAGGACCATTCTTTCTGATGGGGATGAGAATTGCCAGCAGATAGCGCAGACAGAACAGCCAAATTTGACCTGCAAAACCTCACATTTATTTGTTCCCTCTGGCTGGCTTCTCTTCCTGGTACATTCTTCATCTTCTTGTAATAATGTTTTTCTCTCCTTTCCTTAACTACTCTTTTCTCCCAAAATTCTACATCTTTTTTTTTCCCCTTTGCCAGTCTTTTTTTTCCTTCCTTTTTCCTTTTTTTTTAATAGCTTCAAGTTGCAGAACTCTGATCTCTTCTTCATACATTCCTTTTGTCAGCTTAATGAAATGCGTCCCATCACTGTTTCAATCCTCTTCTAATGTTTAACATTTGCATTGACCATTGTCAGATAATAATGGAGAAAAAGGTGTGAGGCAATAGTGCTCAAGCATGACATATTCTAAGCATCTCCCAATTCCTGCTAGTCTCCTTTCTGTTGTTTTCTGTGGTCCAATATCTTACTGGTAGAGCAGAGGAAAATTGACAAATGAAATCAGATTATATGATACAATGTAGAACTGTAGCTTTTTGTAATGAATAAAAAATGGAGCTTCAGAAATTTTTCCCACATTTCTTTGGTGAAGGGGAAATCAGGCACTCAGCTCTTTTTATTTATTAATTTTTTATTTTTGCCTGCACGCTTTGAGACCCTGATGATTTCAAATACTTGAAAGGTAAGGTTTCTTTTTGTTGGGCGCCGCTTTCCAATACTTTCTCTGCAACTGTTCAAATACCTCCGCTGTCTCACTTGCCAGGAAAGGGACTGGCACCGATTGCTCACCCAAGAGACAAAGATGGACTTTATGGATAAATGCAGGTCCATTCTGTGCCAGACTTTGGCCGAACAAGACCATCTTTGCAGCAAGTACTTTGAGTTGTTTTACAAAATTAATTTCTGAAAAGAATTTCTTTTCTGCCAGGGCCATATAGATATACTATAGATAGTTTGTAGATAAAGCAATATGCTGGTGGTGCGCTTGCCTAGACTGTAAGTTTAAAACAGTAAAATTCATTGATTTCATATGGCAGTTTAATGAGGCAGCTTCCTCAGAGAGGAACGCAGAGCAGCTGGCAAAGCTACCCTTGCAGCAAACTTTTTAGTACAGCATTCAAAAATTATTAGAAAAGATGCAGGAGAGCTTGAGAAGTCATCTGGCCTGTCCTCAGCCTCTGGACAGGTCGCTCTACTTAGGTCGTTCCTGACTGATACTTATTTATGTGTTTTTTACACACTTTCACTGGCCAAGATGCCATTAGATTCCTACGCAAAGCAAAACAAAGTCACTTACATGCCGGTAGAATACAGAACAGGACAATGTGTAGTAGAAGCTGATGCAATGGTAGGGCAGTAGGATGGCAGAATACTGGCTAGTAGCAGAATCCTAACGTGCTTGAGCAGTAGCATGTAAGAAAACGGTACCACAGCAGAATGCAACTTTCCTTCAAGATTTGTCTCTTTTGTAAACAGGCATCCCGAGCATAACCGCCACCTGCACGGTGGTGGTTAATTGCCAAAGCTTGCATGTTGGTGGGGTGGGAGCCAGCTCTCCTGAACCACATGGTAGAGATGTGCTTTAAAAAAAAAAAAGAAAGAAAAGAAAAGAAAGACAAGAAAGAAAAGAAAGAAAAGGAAAATGGAACAGTAAAAGAGGAAAGGAAAGGGGAAAAAAAAGGAGAGAGAAAAAGAAAAAAAGGAAAAGGGGAAGAAAAAAGAAAAGAGAAAAAAAGAAAAAAGTAGAAAAAGCAGGAAAAGGGGAGACAGAAAAGCAAAAAACAAAAGCAAAAA
>JAWLRI010000959.1:345308-363837 GCA_034781795.1 Crypturellus tataupa | reverse complement strand
GGCGGTGCGGCGCGGGGCGACGCGGCGCGGGGCGTCCCGAGGAGGAGCAGGAGGAGGAGAGGGCCGGCGCCTTCCTTCCCGCCCGCCCGTGCCCGCGGGCGAGGTGCCCCACGGAGGGAGCGGGGCCGCCAAGCGCCCCACGGGGGGCAGCCCCGCGCCCAGGGAGCGCCGAGGGAGGCGTGGGGATCCCTTCGCGTGGGGAATTCGTCCTTTCTCTTCTTGCAAGTCCTGGGATGAGTCGAGCAGCCGTGCCGGGAGTGCGCCCCGTCACCGGCTCCCGCGCGGCTGCTGTTGCATCCTATGCGATACCCTGGTGGTTTATTATTTTGTTCGCAAGAGCCCCTGCTGCCGAAAAGCCACTTCCTTTCTGCTAGCCTTATTAGGAGCATTTTCTCAGTTGCTTGGGCAGGAAAGAAAAAGCCACATGAAAACAGCCAACGGCCTCCTTGCTTAAAGCCCCAAACAAATGCTAGTGCAAGTCAAAGTGCGCAAGGTAGGATACCGCCTCATTTGCACTGCTGCAACTAATGGGTAATTTTATTGCAGCTGATGAAGTTCTGTGAGTCTGAGCAGACTTGCATTTCTAGTTCTGGGAGTACAACTGCAAGGGAAGAGTCAATATCCCTTGAGCTGCTGTTTGCTTGTAGAGTAAGTTGTGGTCTGTTGTTCTCACCTCCTTCAGTTCAGTTCCTTCAGTATATCGATCATTCGATTAAGTTTCTCGTGCCTTTTTTTAAACGCTATGTGAATAGTCTGGAAGAGTTTCTCTTTTTTAGTAGTGTCTTTCGTAAAAAATACCCCAGTACTCACTCAGCTCCAGCTGTCCCTGAGCACGCTCAGCTACTGCAGGAACGCTACAGCTGCTAGAGGCACTGGTAGCTTGTCTAAAACATTCACACAGCAGCAATTGGCTTTTTGCATTAAAAGGTGGGTAGTGGTAATTAACTCACTGAATAACTATCATGCATCAAATTAATGGGACCGTGTTCTTCTAATGGAGTAGTTGCCCTCTTCGTATTCAGGCACGTAGTAGGACTGATAGCAGTTATGTCACATGCTAGCTCCATGAAACTTTTATTACTTCCTGTGATTGTGCTTGTCAGTCTACCATCAATTACTGCTTACAAACACGTTATTGTTTCTGTCGGTAGGGTATCGGTGTGTTTTCTTGCCTGCAGTCAGCGGTGGTAATATATTGAGTTCAAGTCGGCAGTCATGCAGAGAAAAAGGCAGGGTGGCCAGCCACAGCAGATGACCGTTGCAAAACCCCTGTTCTTTCATTGCTCCATACGGCTTCGCAGGAGAAAATGGGATCCTTAAAATATTTCTAATATTGGTAGTAAATAGCACTTACAGCTAGGAGGAAGGTGGACTCTGCAGATGATGCTGTTTCTTGGCGAGAGAGTATGGTTCTGGATACTCTGCTTGATGTGTGCGTATGCTTGATGTTAAGCCCGTGAATAGCCTTATTGAAATCAAATGCTTTCTGACCTGAAGACAGGCTAAGCCTTTAGAGCTTTGTTGGGCTGAGTAATCGCTGCTTAAATGTAACTTAGTACCATTCTTCTTAACATGGAATAATTGCGTGGTCTAAATACTAATCAAGTTATTGGAGTGTTTTGATAACCATGAAATAAAAATTATACCGTGTTATAGTATTTTAGCAGCAATTAATTTGTTGGCAGAACAAATTATAGCTATTTCTATGGTGGGTTTTTCATTTGTCTTTTAAGACTGATAATTAAAGTTTCATAATTTTCATAAAAGAGCGTAAGGAGGCATTAGTTCGGATCCGGAGTGTGATTTGGAAGCTGGTCTCCCAGTCTTCCCCATTGCGGTGCTTTCGTTCACATCTCGGGGCAGCCTTGGAGCATGCGAGCTGGATGCTGTTCAGAAGAAGCTAAACTGGACGAAGCTCCAGCCGCACGCCGAACGTTGTCCCGCCCCTCAGGACCACACTAGAGTTAGCCGGAACCTAAACTTCTGAAATTCATCTCTCTCTCAAGGCTATATGTCTATCGAGTCCTCAGTGCCAGCCTCTTCCCCCGCAATCTGCTGCTAGGAAGTTAGCAGTAATTGCACAGTAAAGCAGCTGGTGCCAAAATCAACCTGGATGCCGACTTGATTCTGAAATTTCATAGTGTACTTGCGAGCACAGTTTATACTTATGGATATGCTGTATCGTTATGATCATGTAATCCGTGCTGTGGTTTATCCTGTGTGTGCTGGCTCTGAGTGAGAGCACTGACGATTATGCCCCAGCCATGCTCTGGTGTTGTGTTGTCCCAAAGCCTGGGTAGCAAAGAGGTTATTTTAAACAGCTGAAACAGTCTTCAGTGAAAAGTTGGTGAGAAGAAATCAGCCAGTGGAAGAAGAAAAAAAAGTGTCTTTCTAAAGCAGAGTAGGGTGAAGAAAAGGAGGGTTACACACTTAACATGGACTAAGATGATTTTTTTTTTCCTCACAAGATATATCATTTAACCAACCCAGAGATTTTCTCTCCCTTTCTGATTCATATCGTATTTCCCATTTGCATCCCTATAGTATTTTAACGAAAACATGCAGACATTAATTGTATCTCATCTCACTATATACTTCTAGCCACACTGTAGCCTTTAATTTTTTATGTCTAGGTTTGTCTAATCTGCCCATTAATCATCTTTGCTATGAGCTCTGATTTATGGACTATTTTTGGTGTTACAGTATCCATAACTGATATTAAAACTGGGGAACTTTTTTTTTTCCAGAACTTTTTTTTTTTTTTCTTCAAATGATTAATGGAAGTGGGATGATCACCTTCCTGACTTGAGATTTCTTCCTATTGGTTCCTAAATTTGTGTGGGTTTTCTTTTTTTGCGTATTAGCAGCAGTTTTATGGGGGAAAGAAAGAATGACTTCATATATTTTAGCTAAAGCACCAGTAAGTGATACTATACTTACATTACTTTAAGAAATCCCTTGGCATTTTGAAATGTATCTTTTTATGTATATGAAGAAAAGACTGGAAATAGCCTCAGGTGCTGCACAAGTGCCTTAGGGGACCAAAGCGGGAAGCTGAAGTATGATCTGACTTGCATATAGCCATTTTAATGAAATTTGTGTTGAAACGTCTATCAGAAGGATTTCAATGAAGAGTCTTCAGCTGGGCACCAGGGGAAGACGGAGAGGAGCTGGGGTTTGGAAGTGGCAGCCTTGACCTGTGGAGTGCTGTAGAGGATTCTTTGGAAGGCAGGAGACATGAGTTTTCCATGGAGAAGGAACCAGGAGTTCTGCCAGGTTGCTGCTGCGTACTGGGTGGCGGGGACATTTGTGCCTGTAAAGGACAAAGAGAAGGCATAAATACAAATTAGTTCAAGCCTTTGATTTCAGTATGGATACTGAGCTCGCCTCCAACTCAGATGTCATCCCATTGAATATTTTGAGAGCGGATGTATTTTTCCCTTGCTCCGGTAGCATTCGAGGTATTTTGTTGTTTTGTGTTTTGGCTCAGTCTCTGTTCTGTTGACCCTCTCGCCATTGCTGTGGCGAGCACACCAGTTCAGTTTGTTTCTACCACACTAAATCTCCCTGTGTACGGAAGGGTGAAGGAAACGAAAGAAACCGTTTGCGAGGCAGACTAGGGCACTGGTAAACCACAGGATGCTTTCTGGAGCACAGAAGGAATTAAAAAGAAGATAACAGATATTTTCCTCCAGTGTTCTAGTTGTAGTTATATTAGTTGTTACTTGTAACAGTAATAGATTACAAAATAATGTGGAGTGGAATGGTCAGATTGGTGGTGACACTTTAAAACTGTAAACTAGAGCAATAATAAAGTTTGTGAGCAAGAGCCAAGTGCTGACCTCCTCCTGTGGATGTGACTGTGTTTTGCAAGAATCCACAATCTAAAAGAGTTGCTTGTCCTTCGGGTTTCATGACATTGCCTGATGACTCAAGCCTTCAGCCGCTCACAGATTTTAACAGCAAATTTATGTGCCACAAGCAGCTCCCATTTATTACGGTGATTGTAGCAGATCCTACAGGTAATTTATCTTACAGCAGTAATAACAGCAGCTTCCCTCGTTTTCTTTAAAGCAGCACTTTGAGGAGATGGCCCCAGGGCTGAAGGAGGCTCGCCAAGATCATTCGTCTGGCCCGCTGGCCTGCTCCTGGCCTGTCTTTTCAACAAGGCTCTTCAGGAGCGAGCTTGAGACTGTACAAATTGTTCTCGTGGTCGTAGGCTGTTTTCCTTCCTTGGGGCAACCCAGATCCGCCTCCCTCCCCTGATGTTTTGAGGAAAGCTGGGTGGCCCTTTAGAAGAGTGAGAGCCCGCTGTGAATGGGCTGCCTTCGCCTAAACACTGTGTCTGGTTTCTCTCGCTTCCCAAGGGCTTCCAGAAGGAAGCGGCTCGGGAGGAGAGCGGAGCAGGAGCCTGGCAGCGCGTGCACGGAGTAGCTGTGTGGCACCTCCCGCGCTGCCTAGTCTCAGACCAAGCTCTTACCTCTGCGAAATTCAAGCTTCTCTGCTCTAGAGAAGACAGTATCATATTTTCTTAATATTCCGAGTTCGCAAAGGCTGAGTCGCTTAGCTCAAAAAAGTCACCCTGTAGGTTTTGTTTCAGATTAAGAAATTTAAGAATATTTTCGACATGGTTAGATAAGCAAATTACAGAAGTAGCAGTTATCAGTGGACAAGTGATTAGATGTTCATATTTCCAGCACCCGAATTTCCATATTTATTCGTCAGGGACCTGGGCTGTCTTCATGACTGTAGGACTTCTTTGCTGAAGAGCTGAGGGATGCTGTTTGAGATCACTATTGAGCCCGGTCCTTTTTTCTTCGTTTGGATGAATTTTCCATGGACAGCAGTGATTCATCTTGCAGAAGTGTCAGCATTCGGAAAGTGCTTTTATTGCTAAGCTCTAAGGAACTTACATGAATAGAGGAAATGAGCACTGTTTTGTTGCTCATAGTGAAGACCAAGGCCAAACTTTGATACTGATGGCATCTGAAGCGAGTGTTGCCAGCTCCTACCAGCCATGGAAGCACTCGTGAATTAACACCAAAGAGCCAGGAAGAGAGGAAGGGAGGAAGTGAAGAGCTCTCATGTGTGTCACAGGCTCATAGAAAATTTCAGGAAGTAGATTTCAATTCAGATTAGGTCTTTTTTTTTTTTTTTTTTTTTTTTTTTTTAATAGTTCTTGTGCTGTTAATGTATTTCTGGCACCCTACACACACATGTGGATATGAACTTCCTTTCTCTCAGGGATGGCGCATCTAAATTTAGCTGCGGGGGCATGTTTGTGAAACAGGAGGAAGGATGGGGGCAGATGCAGATCTAGTTTGTCAAGGCTTATGAGGCCAGGTAGAGCTGCACTGATGTAGCTGTATTAGTCTGTCCCAGACATCGGCTGCAATCAGAGGTGAGCTTAAGGATACTGGAAGTGGCAGCAGGAGGTGAAGCTTCCCTTTCATTTGATTTCTGTGCCTATCCTTACATCACATAATTTATCACTGCAGTAAAATGATAGTTCTTGTAATAGTACTTACAAAGATGTTTAATAAAACTATGTATGATTTGGGCTTGAGGATATTTATTCAAAGAGACATAGAGTCATTTAACTGACGCAGATGTCTCTGTCTGTGGTATAGCCTATGCTTATCCATTTCTTTGATAGAGTTGGTCTATGAGGGAGGTTTCAAGCTCACAGTACTGTGGAAGTCTGTGCAGGTGGCAAGGTCATTTGCAGTCAAAATCAGCAGCCTGTGCAGTCCTAGAAGGAAGGCTGCCCATGCAGCTGAAGTGCAAGGCAGGAACAGGGTATTTGGGGCTCTGTCATGCTCCCCTTTTGTGATTTTGAACAGGGTACTTTTACTTCCTTATTTTTTTTTTCTATTCTGTGAAAATACGTCTCTTCTTGAAAGAACTGGTGAGTGAAAATAGAGGTGAGCACTGAGAAGATGCTCAGATGTGCAGGTGGTGTGATAAGAGAACTATCCATAAGTAAAAATGATGGACTCCATCAGGTAGGTATTTCTTTCACAGACTTATGCTTAGTCTTTCAGTTCCATTTGCTAGAACTTTTTGGAAATTTGTACACGGGTTTTTACATTTTTTCGACCTGAAGAGAGTGAAGCTATGTAAATGAATGATGACTTAGTTTGCAGATATATTTAAATAGTTGTTCTACTTTTATTTATCATCAGGTACTACTTAATTAAGCCCTAGTGCCCTTGCATAGAATTACAAAAGAGTTATGAATGCTTTAGGAGGTTCCTTTCTCATGATACTTGTTTCTATTGACAAAAAGCAATGAAATATTTTTGCTAGCCATAGCTTTTGAAGAATCTAAATTGGAAAAAAAATAACTAGAAATCTAAATTGGAAATCAAAATAACCCCTAAGAAACAGCCTGTTTTGCATATCATGCTTACAAGGCCCCTTGAACGCTTCTCAACTTTTTCTTTCCTTTCTCTGCTAAGTACCTCTGATTGTCATCCATGGGCTGGTATTCCCATGGAAATGCTATTCCCCACTCTTACTCTAATGGAATACCTGTTTCTGTAGCAGTAGTGTAATTGAACTCAGTGGCTCGGACAAGACATATTCAAAGTTCAAATTTCATACTATTCCTGCCTTTGTATGATATTTGAGACTACAGTCATGGAAATGAAATGGCTTTTTCTTGTCTGGGGAATAAAGGAGGTGTGCACACATTGTGTGCCTTACAAAAAGAATCTGAAAACCTTTCTGTAGCAGGCCTTGGCTGACATATCCACGTGGTTCACATTCACTTTCCCTAAAGGAGTGTCAACTCTTAAAGCTCCCTTGGGGAGAAGGCTGGGTCTTATCGAGACTGGCGGGCTCAAAAAAGAAAAATAATGAATGTTTTTCTTACTAGCAGTTACTATCCAAGGCGTTATCGACTGTGCACAGTTAAAAGGATTTCCTGAATATATCCTCTACTAACTCAAAGAGAGTGTTAGGAATTGCTAATGGGAAATCGGATATTACAACAGTACTTTTATCGACTGCAATAGTGCTTGGTTGCTAAAGGCAACATGAGTAAAGTTTGGTTCTTTTCAGGCTGTGATGCCCTCAGGTATGCCAGAAGAATTAAGTGTTAATTATAACTGCTTGCAAGGTTGTCTGTTGTTATTGCATAGCTGGATACTTAAATTTTTGTGGCAATCACAGGCATCTTTGGAACTGATCTTTCCTTCTACAATTTAATTTGCTCTTCTCGAATAACATTTGCTATTTTTGAATAACATTTTATATATGTTTTTGTGTATTACTTTATCTGCATCTGGCTAGCAATCATCCTTGCTACATTGCCGTGAATGGTAGATGATCGTGTGACCGTGTCACTGTATTGTACTGTGTAATTTCACTGAATTTGTCTGCTGTCACTCTTTACGTCTACTGTGAACAATCAACATGTTTGAAACCACACATCTTGAATACATGGCTACTCATGTCTTAGGGGTCTGACATCCAGCATTCAACTTGGTCTTGACCGTCTCTACCTCTTGAAATTTGTCTTGTCTCGGTGTTGATAAGGATATAATATTTGCCAAGGTTTACATATTTAGAAAGCTTGTTGCATTAAGCTTAGATAGCCAAAATTGTTTTACAGGTATAAAATAGATAAATTTCCCCCTTTGCTCATTAGCTCGCAAAAGTTCTTGTTAGGGTCATCTATACCTGGCCTATCTTATGGATCTAGTATCAGTGAAATTTTTCTAATTTGAGTAGGGTTTTTTTTTTCAGTCTGTTCCTGTTAATATATATCCTAAGTTTTTTTTTAAAAAAAAGTTTTATTTTTTAATCACAAGCTGTGACATAGAATCTGAAGATGATCGTTTGATAGGTGGATATCAAGCTTGCTAAAAAGTTCAGAAATACGCTCACACTTTCCTGGGGAGGGGGTCTTGAATGTCGTTAGTACTTAGTGCTATCTGTAGGTGCTTGCAGACACTTTTCTTATTGCTTTAATGTGTCAAACAAATGGTCTTTCCTGCCTTGTTGTAGAAGCCACACCATGTATTTCCCTTGGCAAACTGTCTTACATTCCTGTGATCCTCTGGCTAAACTGTCCTTTAATTGGTACCATGGCCTTAAATGCTTCTTTTTTTCATCAGTGGCAAATTGATCATGTCCTATATCATTTCTGGCTGTCATTAATAGTTGCATGTCATGATTGTGTATCCCTTTAATGGCAGCTGTGCATATTGGATGTTGGAAACATTCCCTGTTCCGATGAAAATTATCCTAAATAAAAGCAAATGAGTGATTTATTTTTGTGCAGAGTGTGGTACTGAAGAGCTTGTGGCAGGGCTAAGGGGATTTTGTTCACTTTTAAGCAGAGATCTCTGTGAGTAATCAGGGAACTCCCTGAGCATCCGGTTGCTTCTTTTTCCAGGTACTTCTTTTTTGGTCTTTCCTGTGGGACTTTCATATTCAGGTTCATAGCTCATTCCAGCATCTGAGCACATCTGGACCGGTGGGTACAAACAAGTGGTAGCAGAGTAAGGGCATGACTTGGCTTTTTGTTGGAAGGCAGATGTCTTTCAGAATTGCAGCTGCTTGAATCTTGTACTTCTGGTGCTCTCTGTAAGTGTCACAGAAAAGGAGGGATAGGAGTTTTGACCCAGATCCATTTGTCTCATCCTCTATGAGAAGAGGTAAATACAAAACTGGGGAAGGTCCAATCCCTAAGGATCATTGTATCCATCCTGCAAGGGATGTAGGATCTTCAGATCCAAGAATGTTTTAGTATCTGGATGACGTGTTTTTACTGGCAGGAAAGTAAATCCTTACTGCATTGCATCTGCATTGGTTTTTGGCATCATTTGGGTGACAGACAAGTGTGTCAAGCAGTATGTCCCAGCACTTCTGTTCAACTCAGAAATAGCAGATGAGCCTTTGAGCAGGGAGCTGCTGACCTGTGTCCTTGTAACCTCAGGGTTCAATTGCACTGGGGCTGAACGAGTACGGGAGGCTCCTGCTAGCTGCGACGCGGTACCATGTCCCAGCTGAGCTGTGCATTGCTTACTGTGTACAAACACCTACATCATCTAGGAGCAAACAGCACAGGGTTGCACCTACTCCTGTGCTGTGTGACCCCAGGAGTCAATCCTGTTCTCAGCATGTCCTAGCAATTACAACCATTGCTTTTTTGCCGAGACAGTTTCTTGTCCCTTGCCTTCAACAGCAGGAGAACTTCTGGGGACTGGCGGATTCTCCGTTTGTTGAGCTTGAGGGCATGCAATTGCTTCTTTTAGAAAGACTGGTTCTGAAAAGCATGGTCCTGAAAAGCAGCTGATTCTGGGCTGCTTTTTTTTTGTTTTTATGGGGCTGCATGATCCTGCAGCTGGACGTTGCTGGCTGGAAGATAGGCACTTGCTAGTGATTGGCTTTGTTCTCAGAGCTGATGAGGAACATCAATAAAAAATCCTCTATAAATATTTATGGCATCCTTCTGCATGTCGTTGTCCTGAAACATATTCAAGAGGTCTGATTTAATTTGACATAAATCAGAAATTCAGTCTAAGGCCATGGGAAAACAGACTAATTGCATGTGAAGTTGAGAGCTTTTACTCACCTACTTCCAAAATGCATCTGCATTTCACTCAAAATTTTCCATGCACTATTACACAGCCTATGTGAAATAATACCAAATTATATATTTATGGGGAGTTAAGATGATAAAAATTTTAAAATGGAGCATATTTAATCTTCATCAGAATCACAGTGGAGCGAGGTAAAAGAGGGCAAGCTGTTCAGTTGTTCTCTGTAACTGTATTATTCTGTCAAATGCTTTTGTTACTAAATTTAACAAGGAAGGTGTGAGTCGCTTTCATTTATTTGCAGCAAAGGTATTGTTGCCCTTACTGATCAGCACCTTCTGGTTTATTAATGTTTTGGAGAAAATCCTCCATCCTGCTGGTTGACTAATGCCAGCAAAGGTGATCCAGGACTTAGAAATGCTTCTTGAAGTTCTGATAGTTTGGTAGACTCTGAAAGCTTGATTCTATGTGAGAAATTTGGGAGTCTTTGTCTTTCTGCATGAATAGGGAAAATTTGTTTGCTGTCCGTGGTGCCTATGTATTTTCCTTCTAGAGAGGGCTGTGTATTATCTGGAGAGCATTTAAATCCTTTAGGGCTAGAACAGCATTTATGACAGTTCAAACAAAGATGTCACAGTCTGTGTTGTGTGACAGTCCTGGTGTCAGGATTGTTGCTGTTCCTGCAGTGGGGTAAATTTAGACTTTTCCCACAGTGTGTGTCAAGCAGATTGCATCCTTTCTTTTCATTTAGCTTATGTCCATTAGGCATCTAAATTCATCTATCTCTGAATTTACATTGGTGCATCATATCCAGGCCTTGTAGTTCCGTGACCCTAAATATGTTTTAGTGGCAGACACATGCAGACACATTGCAAGATGTGATGGGGGAAAAGAAGTTACACTTCAGATGGTCAGATTTATTGCCTTTTGGTGACTCTGAGAGCTCCCCAGCTGAATTCAAAGATGTCTTTTCTAGCTGCCAGTCCTGTAAATTTAACCAGCTGAAAGGTCAGGCGGGTTCTTTTTCAAGCATTGCTGCTCGTACAAAATGCCCAGTAATTGTGACTGTGCTGCAGCAGTCAGACTGGTTTCCAACTCCGCTTCCTTCTGCAGGGCCGATAAAGGTAAAGGGCAGGATTTCTGTCCCTAGGGTAAATAGTAATTGGAAATACGCAGAGAGCAAATCTGATGAGTAGCAAGTGTGTGTGTGTGTTTTTCCTGTCTCTGCATATAACCCTAAAGTGTTTGACAAAAATACTGCTGCCAGGAAGTCATTGCAGTTGCAATCTGTGGCTATAAATATGGTACCTTTTGCCTTCACATTCTTATAACATTAACTGACGTTTGCACATATCTTTCTTTTGGTTTATTTTGTGCCAGTTGTTTAGATTGTTTGCCCTTTATGTAGAGTTTATGCCTGAAAAAGGAATTCCAACTGGAGAAACATCATTGAATTCCTTTCCTTTAGAAACCTGTTCCTCAGTATGGCCTTTTGTTTATTATTTTTCAAATTCTCTTAAATTCTGTCTCTCTCAAGAAAACGAGAAAATGAAAATGAGAAAATGAAATACAGATGGTCAGCCCCGACTGTTTTGAGATTTTGTCCAAAACACATTTTCAGGCCAACTCATCCTGTATTGTTTCTGGTGGAATATTTACACCATTTACTCAGTTCTCTAGTCTGCAATACATCTTTGGCTTCAGAAATAAATATAATGCAGTTGGCTATTGACAATTATTTATTTCACTGTCTGAGGTTTTGCAAATTGTATTTTGTCTTTCACTAAAAGCCACAGGAAGGAGCAGGGTTTTTCATTTCTCCTGCTTTGTGTGTGTTCACAGCTTGTTAATCCACATTCTCCAGTATAGGAAGAGCACCAGACCAGTCTAAGATTTTCATTTTACATGGATTAATATTTTGTTTATGGTATATTTTGCAAAGATTCTGTCTGATATGTTTGGAAATGCTGCAAATTTGCTCATACTGAAGTCTGGACTTCATCACTGAGAGTAGACTTCAGTTATTACTTTTGAAAATCCCAACATTCATGTGCCTGCTTAATAATGGGGAGACTGGTTTCAGTATTCTTAGGATTCCTCATGTGGTCCTTGTTTAAAATAGGTCTTTATCCATTTCCTCTTTCCATTTATATTTGTGTGTTTCCTCTCTCCTGCTGCATCATTCTGCACTTCTGCGTGCCCCCGGTCTCCTGCGCATATACTGTGCAGAAAATCATATGCAGTCGTCATTTCTTACACACTGGCATATGAATCATCTGTAAAAAACTATTGGGTTAACTTATACTTCTGAGGCTTGTTTTACATTCTCCGCGAGCTCAGATGGTTTTTGAATCTTTTTTTATTTTTTAAACATTTTTTTTTGAGAATTTTACCTAATAACTTGCCTCTTATAATGAAAACTCACACTGTAGACTAAGCACTCTCTTTCCTTCCCCAGAGTACATTGTGTGCAGATGATATGTTTTGCATTATTATCAAAATTGTAGAAATAGGGATTTTTTGTAGTGCACTTTAGTTCTAGAGAATTGAGTAGATTTATTGTCATCAAAAGACGTTTGAATTCTATCCAATTTGTAAATCTCATTAAAGCACTATATCCTGTGAATATCCCTTAAAATCACAGACAACCTGTAGTGCAAAGCTGGAGTTCTCTTTGTGTGAGTGGATGCAGTGGTAAACTACAGCATTAGAAATATCTTGCATTATGTTTCTTGCCTGAAAAGGTGATGAGCAAACACATTTGATTTCAAGTAGAGCTGAACATTGTAGAACATGATATATTAGAGATATCTTGTCATCTTAAAGTTATTTTAACTAAAGATCAAAACTGGAAAACTGTAAGAGTAATGCTTGAACTAAGCAACCATGCAAGTTCTTTTATTTTGCCTGTTCTCCTTTTTGTGCCTGTTGTTACTGTGGTTTTTAATAATTAAAAAAAAAAATCTTACAAACTGCTAGGAGCAGAAACAGTTCTTGATCTATGGAACGTCTAAAACATTTTGGGACATTCAGTGTGTATGTCCTTGGTTTCAGAAATAATCCTGTTATTTTCATGGTGATTGATCTTGCTGTCTTCTGGCATGAAACATTTTGTCAAGCAGTAGTAATATTATTTCGATTTCTGTTAACTCAGTAAAATTAATATTCATCCATCAAGCAAGGGGGGAAATAAGAGGTCACGTTTATTCTAGGATAAATTCCTGCACTTAAAGGAGTCATTGTGAGGAACTGGCGTGTCCTATTCGTACCCATTCTGTAACTTTGCTTGAACTGCCTCTAGCTATCTTTGTGGGTTTATTTTAAAGTAAGTAAACTTGCTTTAAACTCGGTGGCTACAACAAGCTAACAGTAAATATTCTGATTAATCACAGTGCATATTTAGATATTTAGATAAATATTTAACTGTAAGTTAATTTTTCAAGTAGAATCCAAATAAGCAGGTAATAAAACAGTCTTTTCCCATAGCATCATATAGAGAGCCGAGGTTGATTTATGGTGAGCTTTCGTTAAATCTCCTCAGAGTTACGCTTGAAGCAAAAGTAGGCAGACAAGTGTCTGTTTATCTCCTGGCAACCTGTTATACTGGTATCTTAAGATTAGATTTCTTCGCGTTAGGCATCGTCCTTTCTCTCTGTGTTGTACCACATGCAGTAGTACCCCGCGGATGGTGCTTTCAGGCTCTGGGATGGTTGTGCATAGGCAAGCTGGTTGAAGACTGAAGGTCAGGACTATTACTGCCCTACCATACTGACCTGCTGTGAGACACAGCAGCCTAGGGTAGTGCTCTCATTTCTTCTGAATGAGGAGGAAAAATAACACAGGGTTTCAGGGGATCCACTAAATGCACCTTTACTCGGGCTTTACTCGACGCCTTCCACAGCTTCTGCCCTGCCATAGCAGCAGCTCTGCTGCTGACACACAACCCTACGTGATGCCTGGGCTGAGCGAGGCAGTGTAGAACACTTTAAAGGACTTCCTTCCATACAACTTGTGCTGAGTCTCAAGGGCTGAAAAAAAATCCTATCATCTTGTGGCTATTTGGAGAACCTTGAGTCTTCTCAACAAACTTGGTTGGTTTTCACCAGCTTCCAGAGACTTTGGCCATAGTTTAGTTTGCTCAACACTGCTGATGATAAGAAAAATCAGAGATTGATTTATAAATGCATAGAAAATTTTCTGGTCTAGCAGCATCCCTGCTGACAGACCCACAAAAGGCGAAGGCCAAGCGAGAACACAGACCTGCCTTCCTATCATGTTAGCAAGGAGCAATGCTAAAAGCAAGAAACTTGTTTAGAAAAGAGAAAGTAGTAATCCTGAGTGTGTCTGTTTTACATCCTTCTCATGTGCACATATATTACAAGGTATTAGATGCATATTTGTGTGTATTTTAATGCTGTGTTTATGTGTATACTGTTCTCTTATTTCTTGAATGTTGGAAGTGTTTCACTTGAGGTTATCCACAAGATTACCCACTTACCACACTGTGAAATAACGTTGCTGCCATATGAGAGAGGGAAAGCCTTGCTGGTTGGTCCCTCAAGAGTGTGACAGAAAAGTCATTCTCTCTTGCTAGAAGATATCTCAGTTACCATTAACTTTTTGGGATCAAATTCTGTTATCCATTTTGCAGCTTCTTTGTGAAGATAGGAGATTTCTTTAAAAAAGGGCAGCCTGAAAAAACAAAACAAAACAAAAAACCCACAAAACACACAAAATACAGAACCCAAATTAAAAAGAGAATTTATGCTAACTTTTACTTTGTACACAAGTTGGCAACTTGCGTGTTACCATGCAAGGTTAGATTTGCTAACATAATGCCTAATAGTGACTCCTCATTGCTATAATGTATTCAGTGTTTGTATTATAAGTGCTCACTTGAGGTTTTTGGATATTTATTTTTCTAAAATCTTTCCTTTAAAAAAACTCTCTTCTCAATGGAAAATTTCTGTCTTTCCAAAGCAAACAAACAAACAAAAAGCTTTCCGAAAAAAAAAAAAGAGAAAAAAGAGAAAGGTTCAATTTTTACAGCACAATCTGTAGTTATGAGAGTGAAGAATTCACCACCTTGGTGAAAACCTTTATGTTCTAAGATATACCTATATGCTCCTAGATGTATGTAGGTTAGGCCTTCTAATTGACCACTGAAACAGGTACTTACAGTTTTAAGAAATTCATGTAGGTAAACTGACCACTGAGAGAAGCTGTAAAATGAAAAAAAAAAGGAAAATGAAGAAAAGGAAGTGAAAAATGAAAAAAGGAGTGCTATTCTTGCAGTCCTTTAAACATGGCTATGTCACCTATTACTTCAGTATACATCCTCCTCCTGTTCGTAGTGTCCTGGTTTCTTTTTTAATGCTCACACTTTATTTCCTGGAGATTTGTGCTATTTAGCACAGCTGAGGGACCAGAGGAAATGATCTCTTGACTGACTCTATTAATTATTGTTCCCCAGGGAATCTCTTTCCTCTTTAGGAAGAATGGCTATAGCAAGCAGTAAAAGCACTCTGGAAACTAACTAGCACAATTATTGCCTGCATGTTTGGTGAATTAGGGGACTGAGCCTTTCCCCAAAGGTTTCACAGAAACCATCACACTGTCTGTGTTTTGATGTGACTATGTCTTTTTATAAGAAAATCAGCCTTTGAGGCTGGAGTTCTTTATACTTGCCCAAAGCTTGAAAGCAATTTCTTTGGAATGAAAATATGTGGCAAATTTAACAAAATTCAGTTTGACCAGTACTGAGGAGTGTAAGTTCCTAGGGGACCTCCTGGGTCGTGAATTCCAGCCCCTTTCTACTGTGAGCAGCTATGCAGGATCCCATACATAAATTCAGCAAGCTCTTAGAAGTTTTTTTTTTTTTTTTTTTTGGATCCTTTAGTCGAAGGACTCTTCCAAAACTCTGTGACTAATAGTTAGTCATTTGTTGTAATAGCCTACATTTATTCTTGTAGCAATCCGATCTTTTAGCTTACCCTGTGCTCGTGCTGCCCTGATAGCTATCCACGCTCTGCCCCTTCATTTTGCTGAGGTGACGTTGGGAGCTCTTCGCCCTGGTAGACTTCATTCTGCACGTCTGCCCGGAGACTCTGCTCTGCGCTTGCTCCTTTACTGAGGTGTGAGCTTGCATGCTAGGGGAAGGCAGACGACTGCATGGGAGAGCTGGCTGGCGGGAGCTCCTATCATGGCCAGGGGTCAAAGAGAGAACATGTCCTCTGTCCCATGCCCTCTGCCACCCCAACTATAAATGGAGCCTGAGCTCAGCCGTGGATGTCCACATTGCAGTGTTCTTCATTCAGATGAATGCGACGCCCAGGGTCTTTCCCCCTCTCTCCTTCCCTCCTGTTTCCAATCCTATTTCAATAGATGCCCCAGCCACTTTATTGAGCTGTACCCCAGAAGAAGCATCCCCTAGAAGAGTGTCACCTACTATGTCCAGAAGCAGAGGAGCAGAGGGAAGCTGAGTGCCTGTGTTTTTGTTCTGCCTTTTTTTTGGAGGGGGGCAAGGGGAGTCCTGTTTTGGGGCTCAAAGAGGAGTGAGGCATTGAGAAGGTGGCAGTTTCACTGCACATGCAATAACAACCGAGGAGGAAGCTCTTAGAAAGCTCTACTGTGCTAAACTGTGCAACAACAGGCTGTCAGGATATAGGAATCTTTTCCTCCCTTGAGCAGATTCCTTCTTGTTTGCCCCTCTTCTCCAGGTACAGCAATGAACTCCTTTACCCACAGCTGAACATGAGGGAAGGCTGCAGCTTTCCTCTTTTCGTAGAAATGGTTCAAGATCCATTGTCAACGTGAAAATCTCACTTCTGCCTGGAATGGGATTTTCACACTTGACAAAGTTGACTGTAACTTATGGAAACAACATGACCCTCTCCAGTCCTCTTCCCCGCTGCAATGCATTTGCTTTACTAGATCTAAATACAGGATTAAAAAGGCACAGAACAGTACCTGTTAGTTAAATAAAAATCTGTTGCAAGCTGAGTTAGTATAAAAACAAATACATTGTCCACATTTCCTCTAACCCTCTCTCACACTGCTGCACTTCAGACTTAAAATCATCACCTCTGTGCTGTGGAGTGACCCTCTGTGCTGTGCACGCACTCCAGGGATACACTGAGGTTTCTGTGGGAAATATAATTTATATTTGTAAATCTTCAAGTGTGACATTAAGCACAGGGGTTCTTTTGCATTTCATGAGCCTGACTGGGGAGGGAAAGAACAGATCTGTGTGCCTCATTGTCTTGTACCAAAGTGTTTTAGCTCTCTCCCACTTCTTTTTCCCCAGGGCTCTAAAGTTTTAGTGCCACTTAGAAAAACATTCAAAGGAAATAAATGCCCATATAATTTCTGTATGCAACATTTTAAGTACAGCATAAGGCATTTTGAGATAATGACTCATGCAAAATGTTAATAAATGTAAGTAAGTAAGTGCACTGAAATTGCTTACAACTGCCTGGTGAGAGTTGCTTCTGAAGTGCCAAATCAAGATTAAATTGCCTTTAAACTTGTCCATCTTCAAATATCTGTCTAAAATAGGTAAGAATCTTTTCTTAGGTTAGCTAGATCAGCTAATTATCTGTAAATTTTCAGAGAGGGAAAGGAGAACTCCGCAAAATTAAGAAGTTCTTGGAAGCTTAGTGAAGACCGTGCTTTTTTTCCCCATCCCTGGGAGTATTCAAAGACTTTGAAATGAATTCTGCAAGAGTTGTAAAGCAAATAAGCAACAATTTTAGTTGTGCTTCTTTGTAATTTGTTTTCCAGGTGCTAAAAAGATAGGGAAGGGCTGAGAAGACTCCAGTTACTGGGGAATCTGGAAGGTTGACAGCATGGAGCAGACTTAGGTCGTCTCCCTTGTTCTGCTTTTCATGACCTGAACAAGTCAGGAATCAGGTGCAGTGCGGCAGTGTCGGAGTCTGTGGATTTGTATATGGCTTAGAAGTCCTTAGTCATACTAGAGAAAAAATACTACCAGGACATACATGTCTATGGGAAACTTTATTTTCTTGAAGAAGATACTATTAATAATGATAGGAGAGATATTTCTGGATGTAATAGCCAACATATTTCTTCTCCTTATAGTTATTGAATCAAAAGATCACTCTATTTCTGGCTTGGTTTTGGTATGTAGGAATGGCCTTGTAGAAGCACTGGTTGTGAAAACAGTCCTGAAACAAATGCTCCCCACTTACTTGATTTTAAATGGGAAGGTGATCAAAATCCAGCCTGAAATTAAAGATACCAGGAAATAAAACATGACAGAGGCAGGGATCAGGAAATAAAATATATATAAAACATATATAAAACCTATAAAATATATAATTTCCTTAAAACAAAGCTCTCAAACTAACTGAACATTGTAGAAAATATTTATTGGAGATTTAAATGCAGGATTAACTTCTTCTAAATAAAGGGTAAACAGAGATCCTGCAAAGAAAGCGGTGGCTTGGAGATCAGGAAGTTAATGGCTTGTGTGAAAATTGTCAAAAATTCAGCTGAGTTCTTTACAGAAGAAACTGATGCCAATAAGAGGTTCTTCAGACATAGAATTACAATAACTAAAGTGAAGCCCTGGTGCATTGAAGGTGAAGTATACCTAAAAAATGATTTGGACACGATCTCAAAACTAGAAGTCTTTTCTGCCTTCATTTTTAGTAAGAGTGATGACAATGAGGCAACTATATCAAAATCAAGATAATTAATAATAAGGGTGTGGAAAACAGTTACTGTTTATCTGACTTATCAACATGAGTGATCTGCCAACATCTTAAGAACTGTCTAATTCTCATCTCTCAATGACTATAAGAATACCAGAATATCAAAAGTTTTATGTATCTTATATATCTAGTTGTTCCTCTAACTATATTGACTGTATAGCTGACTGGTAGCTGACACCCCAGAGGGCTGCGCTGCCATCCAGAGGGACCTGGACAGACTGGACAACTGGGCGGAGAGAAACC
>JAWLRI010000959.1:322254-345208 GCA_034781795.1 Crypturellus tataupa | reverse complement strand
TCTAGGTGGCCCTGCGTGTGCAGGGGGGTTGGACTGGATGACCTCTGGAGGTCCCTTCCAACCTTGGGCATTCTATGTTCTTGTAAAATGTATTACTTCTCTGTACGAGTCTTGCCTTGGTCTATATCATAACACATGATATCAAAATATTTAGAGGTCTGACACATGAAACTTGAATCTAATTAAAAATATTTTTGATAAATCAGTTGTTTCAGACCTGCTATTGGAGAATAGCCATTCTTACTTTTGGGAAGAAACAAAATATGACTCAGGCACCTAGAGGTTGATTATTCTCACATCAGTAGCATGAAAGGCTTTCGGACAAGGAAGCTACTATTAAAACATCGAATGATAATGAGTGGAAGATGAGAGGAAATTTAAATATGTTGTTGTTTAAGGAAATGAACCTTTAAGGAAAAATATTTAAGAAGGTGCTATCATCTTGAAGACTGGAAGAGCATTACTTAGCCTAGTGAAAGTCAAGATGAGAAGGGGTCCATAGATGATAACCAAGGGTTGAACAGAAAGGAAGAAGTCATCTTTCAATTAAGAAACAATGATGGCAAAGAACAAGTCATAAACTAGGCAAAAAGTCAGAATATTTAAAAGAATAATCAGAATATTTTAAAAATGTCAGAATATTTAAAAAAATATAAGAAGGCTTTCTGTTACCAAAACAGTCTATTCTAGAAAAAAAATGCATAGTCCATTTATGGTCACCTTTCTGGTTTGGGTGTGTCTTTGACATGTTCGTTGCTCAAAAATGTTGCCAGAAATATAAAATACCTATTCTGACCAAAACTTACAGAAAAAAAATCTTTTCACAGAAGAAAATTTTTAGATAAAAAAAAAGAATTCTACTGAGGAATCTGTGGTGATTCCTGTTTGTAAAGACCATTAGCATTGTATGCAATCTGAATAAATGAAAAATAGAGCCTTGAGTATCCATGGAGACAAAATGTGCTGGAGGACAGAGAAACTGAAAAAGTTAGAAAGATATTTTCATCTTCAGACTTTTTTGTTGCATGGAATGTATTTCCAGTGAGAGCAGATCACTTAAAAAAATAAAATCCTATGAAGTAATCAGTCTTCTGGGGATTAAAATATACTAATATTAGGAAGGGAGGAAATGCAGAACTTTAAACAAAAAATGATCGTCAAGTACACCACGAAAACGATGTCTGCAAAGAAACTGCCACTAGGGCAGAAAAGAACTTGACATTTTAGTACTGTGGTTAGTACGATTTCAGTTTTACTACTCTCCTCTTCCAGCTATTTGTAAGGTTTTATTTTAGGTTTTCTGGAGAGTGGAAGAAGTGCCATTCGGGCATCTCTTCCTCTCTGATGAGGATTAGATGGCATTTGTGTGCGCGTGTATGGTGCAGCATGCAGGCTGACTTGCAGAAGGGCACAGAAGAGCCCCGGGAAGCACTAGCAACCCAGTCCAGGAAATATGAGTCTTCTTTTTTTTTTTTTTTTTTTTTTTTTCAGACAGAAGCTATGCAGCCTTAAAAGGACTTGTTTAAATTTTTGTGTGTCTGCGCCGAATATGTCAAGTTTGTAAAGAGCCAGCGATTCTTGCCTCCTTTTAAAGTGAAAATTATAGAATGCTTCACATACTGTTTCTCACCAAAATGCAGATTCTATCTCTTGCTACAAGTAGGATCGTAAAACTGAATTTAGTTAGAAACTGCACATGGACTGTTTTCATAATTTGTCATTAAAAAAAAGCGTTGGGGATTGCTGGCTTTTGACAACCTTGACATAACGCATGCAGGAGGACCCCTCTCTCTTCCCCTTCCCTCTGCAAATCCAAACAAGTCCTTTTAAGGTTATATAAGAAGGATGGCTAATAGCTAAGGATATAGGTGCTATATAAATCATTAAGTAAGTGCATTAAGAAATGCCAGAAGGACTGGAGTAAAATGGAAGCCAAAAGCGGCAGCAGAAATGCAAAGTTGCATGGAAATTAGCCAGAAAGTTGAGACATTTCATGGCTTCTTTGCCTTAAAATTGGTTCAGACAGTTGGGGAGTATATTTCACATTTCTGTTGGGCAACTGTAGGTGAGCTCAGGTCTCTGAGAAAGATTTGAAGAGTGTTTTCTAAATAGTGAATAATGGGCTTCCATGGATTGCTAAAGAATGCAGTGATGAAGGGTTTTTGGATTTCATTTTATATGATTTGATAATAGGGAACTGAGTGGTAGAGTGCTCATTTTCCCTTCCACTTTCTGAATGCTCCCTTAGCTCACAGCTATTTTGTAGCTATCAAATTGTGGGAGGTTTTTGGACAAAATGAAGAATTTGGTTGTTGATTTTGGACAACTTCATTCTTTCCTGTGTGCTTTATAAGTCCGGCTTTTCCAGTGAGGTTACGTGCTATGTCCAGACCCTATGCTTCACTAGTTTCTCTACATGTAACCCCGTTTCTGTTCAATGTATGGCTGTTCAATGAAGTGGAGCCTACGTTGGGTTAGTGGACATGAAGCCCTTGACTCTGCAAGCTGATAGAGCAGTGTGGTGTAACTGTAACTTTTTTTTTCTTCCCCTAGTTTAAACTATAAATTTAAGCATTATCTCAGGTTTAGTGCAATATTATTTGTACAGTAAATCCCACAAAATTCATGCCTGTGAGTAAAATCCCTCAGTGTATGTTCTCATCTGTCAAACTCCTCTGGAATGGCCCTAGTTGTTCTGCAAAAGAGGTAAAAGAATCTGTGAGTTGAGATCTCACTATGAATACATATAATGAAATAAAATCTACCTTGATATATATTTTTGGCATAGTTCTTATTATATATGGAACTTTTAAAACGTGTTTGCTTTCTGTGTGGCTGGTAGTGTCCATCTTTCTGCAAAGCTCTGATGTAGTCCTTTTCATTCATTGGAATAAGCTGAAAAAGTCCTCTGTCACCTTTTTTTCAGATATTCCTGGACTGTCAGACACCCCAATACATCTTGTTCCTTCTCAGATGTGTGCTTCATTTTATCCCTAGAAATGGCTCTACTAACAGGTTTTTAATACTATCTCTTTAGCTGTGCCTTGACTTCATTTGTAATCACCCCGAGGTAGAGAGCAGAGCAACATTAGCTATTTTATAGGGCTATGCACTTATATTTCAGTACTGATAAACATGGCCCATCACTGTTTAGATGCTACAGGATGAAGCAAAATCCAGCTATGGATAAACATTTTCCAAGAATGCAAACATCATCCTCTTGACTTCCAGTAGTAAGGGGCATTAGGGTAATTTAAAGCATAGAGACTCATGCCATCTTCTCCTGCTGTTCTGTCTTTAATATTGACTATCCAAGGTATTTTCCATCCATAATGATGCTATGATCATAAACTTCTCAGTCAATAGCTGATGCTGTTTTGTCATCAAGGCTGTGTATCACATTTGCAGCTACGTTCACAGTTAGCTACTTCTGGAAAGTCTGTGGGAAAATGCAGGCAAGGGACATGGACTTCTAGCAGCTTTTGTAGAAAAGCATGTTGATAAGAGGGTAAGGCATGTTAATAAGAGACTACTCCAAGCTGAGTCTTGGGATCAAAGTGACACCAGTCTTTGTAGGTTTTGCACAGAGGTGTCTCAATCACCCTGGATCTGAAAGGAAAATGCTACTCCACTCTGCATGAATGGCTCAAGGCAGGGTGATGAATATAAACTCCTTAGAGGAAGAAATGGTCTTGCTTACCTTTATTGCTTTCTGAATGGAGAAAATGTTGGTTTTTATTTTGAGAACTGTTTTCTTTGATTTGCAGTGAAAAGCCAAAGCCATTTCCTTGGATTTCTTCCGTAGCCACAATTTTAGGCAACTTCAGATTTAAATTTGAATCTAAATTCTGTGAGTCAGGCTCATTGGCATAAAATAGTAAAATAAAATCAAAATATGATGGATTTCTTTTGAACGATAAGATTTATAAACCTACTAGTTTATTGGTTAGCTTGATAATGAGTTACTCAGGCAAATGTCATTGCTGCATAGGCTATTATTTTACTTTTTAGGTTTTTTTTTCTCTAAAGGAGACCTCTTGCTTTTGGCAGCAATTTTTATTGGCCACATTTTGATGAAGTATTAGTGTGTGGCCAGCACAATTTCTTGTGTTGCATAGTGAAAAAGTGTATATTATAATTTTGAATTATGAAGAAATTTGTTTTCATAATAACTTCAAATATTCTTTTGGGTGTACTTATTTATCATCATAGGTACTGTTTATTTCAGTAGTGTTATAAGAAACATATTAGTACTCCTTAAAAATCCAAGAATGATGGTAGAGGTTTGGGGAAAATACCATAGTGTGCTAATTTATTTTTCTAAATGATATTTTACTACTTGTATTTTTTCAGCTGGTTGGTAAACTACTGTAGATAAAAGTTTCTGTTTATCTGACAGAAGAAGTTTTATGGGTTTAAAATAACTTTTTCCTTCCTCTGGGAAGGGTGGAGAATGAAAGTAGTAACTCGCTTGAGTCTACTGATAAGCCTCAATAAATGACACTGTCAGCTTAAAAAACATATTTCTCTGTGTGCATTCCTGCCAGTTTTACAAGTAGAGCCTAATTGACTAATATTAGAAAAATAGTAGAAATATTAGAGGTATATTTTTTTCATTTCTCTTGCTCTCTTTTTTTTTTTTCCTGTCCCCAGAATCCCAGAATAGTTGATGTTGGAAGGTACTTCTGAAGGTTTCCAGTGATCAAAGCACATTGCTCAAGCTTATGTCTAGTTGGGTGTTGAATATCTCTAAGGACAGGTGCTCCACAACCTCTTTGGTAGCTTGTTCTATCTTTTTCTATTGTTGAACTATGTTCGTAGTAGTTTTTTTTTTTTTTTTTTTTTTCCCCTCTTGTGTTTAAGAGGAATTTCCTGTTTTGTGGGTTTGTGCCCATTGCCTCCTATTCTCTCCTGGGGACCATGAGAATAGTCTGGCTCTGTCTTCGCTACTCCCCTTCATCAAATACGAATATATATAGATAAGATCCCCCTGTGCCTTCTCTTTCTCAGGCTACACATTCCAAGCTCTCTCTAACCTCCTCCGATGAGAGATGATCCAGTCCCTTCATCATGTTTGTGGCCCTTGCTCTGGTCGCTCCATGTCTCTTGTTTTGGAGAGCCCAGACCTGGATTCAGCCCTCCATGTGTGACCTTACCAAGGCTGAGCAGAGAGGAAGGATCCCCTCCCTTGACCTGCTGGTGATGCCCTGCCTAATGCAGACCGGGACCTCCAGCCCTTCTTTGCCATGAGGGCACATTTACTGGCTCACGATCAACTTGTCTACCAGGACTCCCCCAACCTTTTTTTTGCGGAACTGCTCACCAACTGGTCAGTGTACGCTAGGCTCTTCTTGCATTATGCCTAAGTGTATCTAGAGGTGTAGTGGACATGATGTGATGTGATCCATGGTCCCAGTCCATGCAACCGTATTGTTGGCATGGTGTACTTTTGTGTGGTGTGTCCATGCTATCCTAAGGGGGCTAGGCAGTCTCCCCCTATTAATACTTGCAGCATCTGACATCTAAAGGTGGCATGAGGCCTAATGTAGGCAACGTTATGCCATGGCAAAGATCTGTTGGACAGCATGGCCCCAGATTTAAGATCAGTGGTGTGTGCTCTCAGCAGGCAAAGAAATACACAGGCTTGGTTCTGTATTGTTTTCTTCATCTTGCGTGTGCCAATGCCTACACCAGAAAGTGGTGACATCCATGACATTAATGACATACAGGAGCCATATTGACTCTTAACTGTCTTTTTAAAATGCAGTAGATTTCAGCTCAACTTTCTTCATGTTTTCATGTTTATGAAATAAAGCAAGCTGAAAAGCTTTTTCTAAGCCAAAAACCCTATATGCAGATATAAGAGATGTCTTGTACAAAGATCAGGAATTCAGATGCACTCTCTAACATTTTCTCTGCAGCCTTATACCACAATGCTTTTAAAAAGCATTAAGTAGTTCTTTTCTGTCAGATAGAAGAATGGAAGGCAAAAGAATATCAAAATGAAAATTTTGGATTTGCAGTCAACAGTCTAGGTTTTTTTTTTCCCATTTAATGCCAATAAATGAAAAAAAGAATGACAAATACTCAAAAGTACAGGAGCCTTGAAACTCAGTCTTGAATTTGCAGTAAGATGGCAAGAGAACATCAAAGATAATTCAATTCCTCCCTTTCTTTCATGTATAACCTTGCAGCAAAAATGAAAATTAAATGAATACAAAAGCCTGATATAAAACTTGGTGACCTGACACTTTTATCTTGTAAATGCAGAGCATTTAAAAGGTTTAGTTATTTTCAAGCTCTTGTTGGTTTTCAAGTGCTGAAAAATGCATGTTGCCTTGACTTAGGCTGATGAAAACTCCCTTGTGGTCACTTGTTTTGCTTCAAATTCTGTTCACCAGAGTACTAAAGAGAGTACTAAAGGATTAAACTTGCTTGTTGATGAATACATTAACAAACATTCTTACACAGTAGCACCTAGGTAAGGAAAAGAGAAATGCCTAAGTGTATACATTAACACTTATAAATATTCAATGACCATTCTGGGGAATAACATTTCAGTACAAAAAGCATATGGACTTTGAAATGAAAATTAAAAAGTATTTATTTTGCTAATTAGATCATAGGTAAGATAGGTGGTATCTTCTATCCACACTGTTTTGATGACAGCCATGAGTGCTTATTCTGAGGAAGAGCATGGGACAGTAGTTTTTTGAAGAAGAGTGAACCAATTATGGAGTCCTGAAGTAGTTAAAATAAATAAATTAAAAAAAAGGCTGTATCATCCATCTTCAGTTAGTGAAAGGGCTGAGAAAGGAGCAGAGTTTGAAGCTCATGAGCCTCTCTCTTCTTGGGTGTTTCACAGAAGCAAGCGGTCAATTAGTCATATACTTCCTGTGCTACAGGTGGGGATGCTTTGTCATCTCCTGTAGCACCCTGCTTGGTGGTTGTAAATATACGTTCTTGGAAGTGCACAAGAGCAACAAATAAGATAGGGCTATTTATGCTGATAAGGAAATGATTAATGATTGAGGGGACTCTATAACTTCCTGAAGGTGACTGGTTCTCCTTCAGATGAGTAACTTTCACCTTATGTAATAACACTCACAAAGTTGTTCAACTGAGCTGCTAGTGCTTGTCAATTTACCGGAAAGAAACCTCTACAAGAACTGAACTGAACTAAAAATGTGTGCAAGAAGCCCAACCATAAATGTATAGATATATGAAATGAGGCAAGCATTTTAAAGCAGAAAACTCTACACATACAGTCCTCACTGAACTTTAAGCCAGGGGAGATAGTTCTAGCTCATAGTCATTACAGGATTTAATGGTACTCTTTCCTGTGGAGAAAGAACAAGTTTCTGTTTGACTGTTAGTAGCTAGCAATGTCACATTTTATAATATTTTGTTATACAGTGACGTATATTCCCTATATATTCATACATTCCTCAGGGTATTTCAAAGCTCACAGAGACTGATTTTTTACCTTATTGTTGTCCTTTTGAAATTGAAAATGAGAAAACTTTATGATCTTTCCCATTTGGCTTTGTTCCCTGGAGTTGATGGCCTATATTCCAGAGTCTGTCAGAAATGGTAATATCGAGAATCAAGGCACGGGGCCTTTTAAGGGGTGGTGGTTGGCATATACTTTATGCATGGGAAATACCCAAGTATGTGCCACTGCTCATGCATGATACATGCCAGAGTAAGAATGGGAAGAGTAAACATCTAGATGAGAAATTTTGGAGATTGGAACCTAGCACAGTAGGAACCCGTTATGACTAGTGCATATGGATACTGTGGCGGTACAAACTTTTGGTAGTGTCAGTAACCAAAGGGTTTTAGGTAGAGTGTGTGAAAAAGCAGATGACTCTTCATTTGTCACGGTGGGCAAAGAGTTTGGCTCTGTTTGTGGTCAGTTACGAAGATCAGTGTTTCTCTTTTTCAGGAGCACAGTGGCAGCACAATGTTTTCTCACAGGTAATATTACAGTACCTGCCTTTGACTCTCCATTGCTTTGAATATTCTTAGAAGCTAAGTTTCTTTTTTTTACACATATGGATTGTCTTTTTTTGGTAGAGATGTTGGAACCCAGCCGCTTGCCCTTTCACACTTAAGTTTGAAAAGTCTTCCCCTCTAGCCTCTGCGTGGAGAGAGGAAAAATTTCAATCACAATCATGTTAGTGGAGGGAGTGCAGATTTTGAAAACAAATCCTAAAAAAAAAACACAGAAGTTTCCTTACTAGATTTTCCTGTGCAGCAAGAATTTTTCATCTGCAAAGATAATTTTTTATTGATCTGGCGGTGTACCATGGTGGTGTTAGCAAGAAATCTGGTGCTGGCAAGACCTGCCAGTGGGTCAGGATTGTGCCTCTTTGGCGAGGGAAGGGGTCAGGATGCCGGTTACATGTCCAGTGGAGGAGAGGCTTGTGCAGGCAGTGCGCAGGCAGTCCCAAGATACGCCGGCTGTTGATGTAATTGGTTTATGCTGAGAAAAAAAAAAGATCTTATTACGGTCTGGTAGGACAGTAAACCGCAATCAAAACAGTTACATTTGTACGCAATGTGAAGAAGCTCAATTAATCCTGAGGCAAGTTTCAGAGGTCAGGTCCTTGCGTCCCATGGCTTTGTGCTGGCAGCAGCCCAGCACCCAGGGCAAGGTCTGTCCTCGCTGTTTAATTCCTCCCCAGACAACCTCCCAGCCCAAAGGAAACTCTCTCTCCCTCTCCCAGCCTGCCTTATTATCTGCCTAGACATGGTGAGTACACACAGAGCCCGGCTGTGCGGGCTGGCCCATGTGCTCGAGGTGGGTATTGCCTATGGTCTCTTAAAGCGGCTCTTGGCGATGCCGTTCCCTGCAAGCCACAACCTCCTGCCGCGGCATCACCTCGGGTATCGTCTCGGGCAAACGAGAGCCGGCACAGGCAGAGGCTGTGGCAGCCATCTGATCGTGGGAGGAGAGACATGCTGAAAATGGGTGGCACATTGGGTATGGGTAAATGGGTAGAACAAGAGGTAGAACAAAATAGGTAGTACAAGATGGTGGTGTGCAGGCAACAAGTTGGAGTCACTGGAGTGGGGGACTTTCGGGGAAAAGGAGAGCCAGCGGTGTGAGGAAGCGACAGGAAAGGGCATACGGGAGGCAGGGGATGAGAAGTGAGGCAGTGGGGAGAAGTGGATGTCTGTTTGAAGCTGGTCCTTTAATCTGGAAAAACGGAGCTGGCCTCCTGTGATATCGTTCGATGAGGAAAACTGAGAAAACCACATGCAAGGTTATTTAGGCCACTTGTCAGGTGTGTTTGTCCTCTGCCTGATATTTAAGATGTCCTACCTGCGTGTCGCTCTGTGACTTGAGTAACGAGAGAATTGTGAAAAATCGGCCACATATTTAGTAATGGCATTGCCACGAGCAGGGCGGCAGAAAGCTTCCGGTCTGTTAGAACTTTTGTATTTTAAGAGCAACTCCTATAATGCTCACGCACCCAACCACCTAATTTTGCCCCTTGAATATAAAACACTCAAAATATTTACACAAGCCATTACCTTGCCATGGTCCCATTTATCTTCCGAAGGGCAAGGATGAGTGGCCGCGGTGGTCTCGGCTCGAGGGTGACGTGGCCTTGCTACCAGGTGGGGTAAGGGCAGGCGGCCTCTGTATCGTCCTGCACTCTGCGTTCCACCGAGCTTACCTGGCTGCTGCCCAGTAGTTGTGATACTCGAGCCAGCTTCTACTGTAAAACCACATTAATTCACGCAAAGCGAGCTGTAGGCGTAGGTAGCTGGAAAGATAGCGAGGTCGGTGTGGACTGAAAAGGTAAAGGTTTATTCCAAGACAGAGCACTGCTATCATTTCCTGGAGTATACGAGCAGGTTGATAGGTTTACATGAAATGCAAATGGATTGCTCCTATGAAATATAAAGGTCTTTTATACTTGGTCCTGAGAAATCATGAAAGTTCAACATTAAGCATCCAAGGAACTCTTTTTTAGGGGGGGAGGGTCTTAGTGCTGTTGCATGATTGAACATCTGGAAATCTCTTTTAATTTTGTTTTATTAATATCTAGTGATGCTGCTACTATATTTATTGCCTCCCCCACAAAAACAGAGTAGTTAGCATGTATTAGAGAACTGTCCTAGAATGAATCCTCATGTTTTGTTGTTAAATATTTTTTAGGCTCCTGCAGCTTTTTTTTTTAATGGCTCACAACCATTTCGTTTTCAGTATGGGCAGTGTCAACATAGGCAAGGTAGACTAGTCAGCTGTAAGTTTACCACAGCATTTATGCTAGAGCAGCTCTGCCATAACTGTCTCGTCTGCCCATACTTTGAGCTAAGAAGAAACCACACAAAAATTACTGAATACAGTTTGAGTGAGAAAAGAAGCAGCGTATTATTATAATCTTTCATTTACATGGTCAGAATTTTGAATCTGAAATATGCGTATTTTCTGAAGTCATTCATTTTTAAAATCACTTTGGGAAATTACTAGATGAATAAATGCAGTTTATATAGAATGCTTTCTGCTCACATTCTTTCACTTTTCACCTTCTTTTCTTTGCAAACTGTTGATGGAGAGATTTTTAAGATAAACACCTAATTAGTAACCAACCTGTATTTTTTTTATATAAATGATGTATAAATTGCTCCAGATAAATAAAACAGCTTTTTGTTTGTTTGTTTTCTTTGAAAGCTTCAAATCGGTTAGGTCCTGGAAACACTTCATCCTTGCCGTTGCCAAACTCAACAGCAATCAGAAAAAGGCAAGAAACAGAAGCAAGATTATAGGTCTTGCAAACCACAGTAAGATACTAGAGATAGATGGAGAAGTTTGTTAATAACTTAAATTCCGTCTTTCTGTCTTGCGTCATGAACCATAGTGTGAGAAGCGCAAGAACTCATTGAGTTTCTTTGAAATTGCAAAACATTGCATGTTTTATGGTTACTTTCTTTTAATTTGTTTTGCCTCCGTTTTTTTATTGCAACTTCTCAATAGAGCTGTGAAGTGGGGCAATTGACATCATAAGCAAGATGAGGCGAGAGGGAGGGAAAAGGCTTAGAGAACATTTTGTTTCCTTGTACAACATTCCTGTTCCAGTAGAATGTCATAAAATATTTGATAAATGGGAGTGGAAGAAAGTTGGAAATAAAGTTCATAATAGAAGGCTTGATAAAACTTGAAGTATGTATATTTTTAATAATTTGTCTCTCTTTCTTGCCAATACAATTATTTTCAGTAATGTCAATCTCTTCTCAATACATTATGTAGTGAAAAAGCAATTACCGAAAGACCTAAATTGGTAGGGAAAAATTATTATGATTAGACTGGTAAATTCATTCAGCCACACAGTGAAAAATCACATCTGAGTTATAAATGGTTCCTGTGTGTATAAATAAAAGGAGAGAAAATCATTCCGAATTGAACCTTCATGTCAGATTAATAAAAAAACAAACTAGAAGTTCAGCTGAGTAACTATGTTGGGAAATTCTTGTAAGATGAACAAACAGCAATCTCTTGCTAACTGTCGGTCTCCTTTATAGTTAAATTATTTTGTATTGGTTCCACATCTTTTGGGGAGGGGCTAAGCCTTGTTTTTCTAGTCCTGCAACAGGCATCTGGGGTCTTCTTCCTTGCTTTCCCACACGTCTTTTATGAAGGCAGTAAGTTAAACTCCAGTGCTTAGTTGCTTGTCCTCCAGCTCCTATATTAGTATCCTCCTGACGTGTCCTGTTATGTGCACATTTACAAATAAGCTGACGAACCACAGTTGTTCATCATGGGTTGAGGAGGCATACTGGCAAATTTAAGAATTTGGCCTGGCCGCTCCCCACGCAAGCCTCTGTTCTATGGCGTGGTTTTAGTCATTTGATCCCGAAATGATGGGAGTTTGGACCCCACAACGGCGGATTCTTAAGGGCTGGTTTAAGCACCTGCTGACTGGACCCGTCAGCAGCCAGGAGCGCCGTGCGCTGCCACTGCCTTTATTTTGTGGGTGACGTGGTAGGCTCTGCTGCGAGAGGTGCATCAGGACTGTCAGTCTTCTTCACTAAGCTGACCCTTGGAACGTTTCTTTTTTTCTTCACCAGTTTCATGTTGTCTTTCGTTGAAGCTAATGGGAATTGCATGAGTTCTGCGCCCCTGAAAGGATCGGGCAATAATTAAAGAGAAACCATTTGGCTCTGCCACAGGTGACTGTGAAAGTTCGGTCACTGCAGAGGCTTTCTGACCTGACTTGCTGCTTACAGCTCGCTAAGGAAATAGCCTGCTTTTGAGGGGGGTTTTCTAAGCTTGTTGTTGTGTAATATATATTTATATCTTTTAAGTATGTAAACACATATTGCTATGGCAATATTAGCTTCTCTTCTGCTTTGCTGCTGCTTGTGGTTCTAAGATGCTTTTACCAAGGATTCTTATAATAAATCATAAATCTTTAAATACTTGTTTATGAATGCTCTGGCTTAAGCTAATTATGCATGTTCAGGCTAGTTTAATATTTGTTTGCAAATAGAAACTATTTTTCTTAGCTGTTTGAGGCTCTGAACAGCTGAAGGGTCTGCAAATAGATTCATGAGGATGAAAATAGGAGAGCTGTGCTGCTAGGCCTTTTCTCTTTGGTTCTCTATGGGAAGCATGATGTCTCTCTAATCAGATAGTGGGAATGTTTTCTTCTTCAGGCCTGAGTCACTTGTGAGGAATGCTGAGATTATTGCGCGAGATGAATTCTGTCACTGCCTTCTTTTCTGCTGCAGAAAGGGAAATCAACTCGCCTGCAGACTTCTCTCATTTCCAATAAAACTTCAGGTGTTCCAGAGCACTTTTATTAAAGATTAAACACCAAGTTTGTTTAATGCTGCCCTCTTTCCTTGTTTTATGGAAGCACGTAAATAGATGCATATCTTTTTTAGACTTCACTACAGAGTGTTTGCTCTGGTGTAGTGTCTGCTGCTGCAGTATGCAGAATAACATTCTGTTCTTACTTTTTGGGGGTGTAAACCCCCAAAGTATTTGGGAGTATTTAATTGTTCATAATTTCAAAAATGTACAGTATCAATGTGATTGATTCCTATCCATTTAAAATATAATATGAATTATATTAATCAATATCGACGCTGTATTGAAATGGCACTTATATTCGGGGTAGGATTCTCTAACAAGATTTTATCAACTATCTTCTTCCCTAATTAGGTAATAAGAAAACTCAAAAGGAGCTTAACTACTTTAGCTGTTAAAATTAGAAGGAAAAGAGATGTGGAAAGAAAGAGTTGCCTCTCCAAGTTACTCCAGAGTAAGCACTAGTATCTAAATATTGAATCCTGTCAAAGGTTCATCATTTGGCAGTGGGCCAGATTTTGATATGCTTGATTTTGTGTGTATTACAAAAATATCCCCTCTGAATTTGAGGAAAAGGATTTAAGGCTCTGGATGAAATGAATAATTACTCATCGAAGTAATTTCAGCAAAACCAGTAATGTAAAAATGAGTTAATACCCTCATGGCTAATGTACCTTCATTTATATCTCCTTGAGATTCAACACACACAATTCATAACCGGCATAAGCAAAAAGAATACAAGGGCCTGGAGCAAAACTCCACCTGTCTTCCATTGCATTTGGTCCAGGCTTTAGCTTCTAGAGCAAACGATAACAGTCTAAACCTCAAACTACAGCAGTAGGCACTGCTGCTACGTAAGCGCCTACCAGGGATCAGCCCAATGTTTCTTCCCACCCTCAATGTCCGAGCTGTGGTCCTCAAAGAAGGAAGTGTGAAGAGAAGGTGCCATGCAGGTGACAACGCCAGCTCTGTGCTAAGCAGCTTCTTTCTGTCTCTTGTTTGAGTAATAGGGAGGCAGCCCAGAGTATGAACGCACGCCTAACCAGGGAGCAGCTCTCTGTAGGTATCACTGCTTGTGTGCCCCCTGTAACTGCTTATGTCTCCCTGTGCGCTGCCTTCCTGTTGATGCTCTGGCTATTGGCAGCAATTACTCCAGTCGAGACTCTCAACAATTAATAAAGATAATTTCCATTTTAGATGTGTTACTTTCTCAAAGAGGCATATTCGTCATGGACACATGTATACTCCCACCTCATTGATGTCACTGAAGAAAATGGCAGAACTTTCCATGAGGGCAGAATTTTAATTCGGGGTGCTGTAACGTTAGGGGTGATAGGCTATGTTCCCTTCTGCTTTCTTGGTTCTCCATAGTAATGACTCCCTTACAGATTAAGAAAAAGAAAAAAACGTGTGGAACATTTAAATTCTGAAAGGTTGTCTTTTTGTGGAATCAATGAGAAGGTCTAATTAATAATCCAAAATAAAATTAAAATGTGACATTATGCTAGGTTTTCATGTATTATGTTGTCATTCTTTTTCAATGGTACCTTAATTTTTTTAATTATCTATTACTTTTTTTTTTGGCCTTTTCTGCTTTTCTGCCTTCTTTGGTCTGATTGCTCATTCAAATTCTCCTCGTGTTCTGATGCCTTGAATTTTTCTTTGTTCATTATTGATATCCCGTTTCATTCTCTGGTCTGTTTTTTTTTTTTTTTTCTTTTTTCTTCTGTATTTGCTCTATTAGTCTCATATTCAGTTTCTGTTGCTTTCTTCTCAATCCCCTACTGGGTATTCATTAATTTCCTGCAAATTGATCCCTTCAGGCATTCAATACATACTTTTACAGTTCTTCATGATCTCTCTCTCTTACATCTTTTGTGCTATATTAGAATCAACACTGGTTACTGTTTCTATTTACCAACATAATTTTCTGAGACCTTTTCATAATTAATTAAAAATAAAGGCAGGTATATATTTCAGAAAAGTTAACAAAGCCAGAAATTAATTATAAAAGTCAAAGATCAAATCTTGACTTACTGAATCTGTTGTCAGGTTTCCTCTCAACTCCATAATGCCTTGATTTCATTTGAATTTTCTACTAGGATAACCTTGTTATTTTTGATTATTCACATTTAGATCATGCACTTTCTGCCCCTCACATCCTCTCTCCCAATAACACTACATTATTGACTCGTGATTTGTCCTCTGACTAACAAGAAAGTCCAGGTAACATAAATGGAAAATGTTCCCACTTGGTTTAAATGGAATATAAATTAGTCTTAGTCAGGCTAATTGAAAATATCTAAAGCAGCATACAGTTTTTAAACACACAACATATCAGATTAAACTCAAGAGATTGAACCACAGATGGCAAAGGACTTCCTGAGCATCTAAGTCCTCCTTCAAAGACTTTTTTTTTCATAGTACATATTATCTCAATATGTTTTTTGAGCAAACATGAAAAAGGAATCAGAGTTGTAAGAACACAGAAATGTACTTCAAATTTAACTTGAAAACCCACATACAGTATTGAATCCTACATCCTAAAAGCTACTTTAAAGAAAAAAAAAAAGAGAAAGGAAAAGAGAAAGAATTAAGTTCTGAATCTTGAAATATAGTGAGTAGCAAGGTATGATCTGTGTGTAAGTTTGGCAAAGAGTACTTCTATTCCTGTCTCTAATGATTCTCTTATGATCGTAAACAATTTCCTTGGGGCTAGATTAAAAAGCGGAGAGAAGTGACACAGTGTAAGGTCATAGCACACACTTTTAAAAATACCTGGCCTTCTCCGGAGGGGAATATGTAGCCCTGAGCGTGTGCTTAACCTTGCCATGCAATGGGAAGAAATAAGCGGGTGCTGTAGCACAGATCTGCCAACATAACAGATGGGAAGTCACTCCAGACCCAAATAAAGCAGGTCTGACATTCTCCAACATGGTCTGGGAGTCAAACTCCAGTTTCATGGGAAAACTATAGGCACTAGGTTGCAGGCAGTCCTCCTCATCTGTCTTATACCTGCACTTTTGTATATATTCCTGAATCTACCCTGCAGCCTAACCACGAGGCTCTTCCTAAGTCCACCTTTGGTTGAATTGCAGCCATGGACATCTCCCTATCCTGCAAGTGTGCAGTTTCGTAGCTGTGCTTTGGGAACACACCTGCTGAACATCTGCCCCTTGGAGAGATACTGCTCAGCACCAGTCACTCTTAGGGGTGATCTCTCAAGAAGCAGGACCGAGCTGTAAGGATTAACTTGACTGGTTATGAGTTTTTAATTGGTCACCCTGGAAGCAGGACTCCAGATGAGCAGGCATTTTAACTTTCAAGCTGAACACCTACCTACCATCCCTTTTAGGCATCCAAACCAAACCTTTTTGTTTGGTTTCCTATGTGTAGATTGGAGTGATTGTTGAGAGCTAGATACTTTATAGAAATGGGAATTTTTTGAGTTCAATGGACTATTTATTTTCCTGTGAATTTAGCTTACAAACCAATCAAAATTGATATATTCTTACTACTCACAAGTGATACTCAGCACAGAACAAAGCAGAGATGACCATCTTTAAAGTGGAATCAAGCAGGCTTATTCTTTATGCTCTCAAAATCTCAGGAAAAAAAAAAAGAATATTACTTTCTTGTGCTTTTCTCCCTGTAGCATCTCCTATAATGATAAGGTTGATACTCGTTAGACTAAGCTTATCTTCTGCATTGCTAATGTGACTTTTCAAGACCTTGCACTCCTTAATACACTCAGGTACAGTAAAATGGCATTGGGCCCATCAGTACCACTTTAACCCTTTTATCACCAGTCTTTCTCATCCTTTACCACTTGGAAACTTTACTCAGACAACACAGTATCATTCTTCAGAGATAACAACAACCTAGCATGGCTCTAGCTCTTTTCACGGACTGTTCTTTTTGACTGTATCAAAAAAATGTAGAATGTATTCTGAGAAAGCCTAGTCACCCAAAACCAGAACATGCTTTTCCTCTTTGCATCTCTACTAAATGCTGAGTGATTTTGCAAAATAAGTACTGCCAGGAACCACACGGGAAAGGCTGTGAACCTGAGTCAGGCTCTGTTTCGCCATGTGGAGAGGCTTTCCAAGCCGCCGGCGCTCTTGCCGGTTGAGACACCGTTCTGAAGTGGGAAAGGTGCTGGTGCTGGTACGTGCAGCACAGGGGTAGAACAAACGAGGGTGGTGCTGCCCCTTGCTAGTGTTTGCCCAAGGGCTGACGTGGGTTTCCGCTCGGACAAGGTTGTCTTCCAGCCCGCGTGCAGCAGGGACAGGTTTGGGGGCTGCAGTCTGTGCTGGGGGGCAGTGGCAGCTCCCCGGCTGTGGCAGCTTTCCCTACTCATTTGCCACCAGCTAAGTTGCTTTACTGACATTGCTAGGGACCTTTTAAACGTGGCATCAGAACCCATTAGGGGATTCTGCTTTCTGGGCTTTTGCTTTCTTGTCTCATGTAAACATAGCCCCAAGTTTTTAAGAAGTAATTGGTGGTTCTGGATAGCTTAATTTTTGAATGGCAACCTCAAGACACTGATTTTTTTTTTTACAAAAGATGGGTGCTGAATGGCTGATCAGCTCAAAATCTTCAAGAAGTGCATGGTCGTAAGCCAATTTTGAGGCAGAATTTTTATACAAAAGTGATGCATGAGGTCAGCAACCATAGAAAGCAAGATCATCAGCAAGATGTTCCTTGTTCACTATTAAAATTTGGAGGAAGAGCACCAGCAGCACATACAGTCACACCAAAGCAGCAAACTCTTTTGATGTCTGAGGAACTAGAACAGACTGAATTTTTGAAGTCATACAAACCTTTTCCTTAGGGAGGTATGAATGTATAAAGTACAGAAAATCCCATTTCTGTTCAGGACTCCGATGCTTAAGTATCTTACTGAGAATGCAGTTCACCTGTTTTGCTGTTACACTTGTAAAACATAAATGTAATGTACTAAAAAAGTGTATTTTTATCATTTCTAATGGTAGTTATAATTTCAGGGTTGGATGTTTTTTGACATTCATTGAGGAGCTAAATTGACATCTGAGCCCAGATTCCTTGTCACATACTGCTACCTGTCAAAGATATTTGTCAGATCAGTGTTGATTTGAATAGAATAGGTCTCCTACTCAGAGTACCCCTGCTAGTGTTAAAGTTGTGCCTCAGCTTCAGGAAACGCACTTCGACTGAATGCCACAGAAACTGCTAAAAGTGAGAGCTATACAGTGCTGCGGCCCTGGGCTAGGGCCAGACCTTGATCTCCTTTTTTTTGGCCAAGGCAGAGCAAAGATACCGATTTATGCTAAATTTACAGGAATGTAAGAGATTATAATCTAGTGGGCATCAGACTATCTCCCTGAATAATAGGAGTATTTTCAGTTTTAGTAATTTTGCTGTGTTTTTATAGCTAATAAAATTCATAGTTTAATGATATAAGGAGTATAGCTGTATGGAAAGTGAATATCAGATAAAGACATCATCAGAAGGTCCTTAAAGACAAAGAAAGTCAGTCCACTTTGTGAAGACCATAGAGCAGTATTACATAATAGTATGAATAGGAAAATTCCTGGCTTTTTAGATCCAGTAGGATATATTTTGCTTTCAAATATGACTTTTAAAATTTTTATTTCAATAAGGAAAAAAATATTCTCATTCCCAAGTTCGATAGATGATGTAAGCTAATTTTTTTATTTCATCTTCTTCTCCCTCCTCCAGTCTCTCAGCATTTAGCTGTAGGAATAGTGTTGAATCTAAACAAGACCCTTTAGATTTTTGTACTTGGATCTGGTACCAATAAATAAAAAAATAAAGTGTACACAGTATTCCCAGTAAGAAGCAAATAGAAACTGCAGTATTTCCAACCGCAGTGTAATCTGTTTACTGAAGATGCTGATAGGCATCTGCTTGGATAAGCAATAGAGATATTTATTCAAATACACAAAGCAGGTGGTAAGTGAATCAAATGTCTTGTATGCAGAAGTGTTTGCAATGAAATGTGTCCATTTTAGAATGAGGGAAGTTGCACATTACTTAGTCGTTTGCTCTTCTGAAAGATTCAGAAGCTCTCTGTGAAAGTTCAGCACGAGAAACACCAAATTTATATTCATGAGCTCCATTGTGCAAAGCTCTACAGATATGGCAGCTAAAATAATATGATAGTGCTTTAGCAATTTAGTTCTAATTTGCTTAACTGAGAATGGGATTCAGTCTTCATGTTCTGAATGCCTTTCAATCTGGTGCATATATGATTAATGTTGGTGAGTCACTTTCGATGGGAATTTTAGCTTTTCCTAATACAAGAAGGTAGGGGGACTTTCTGCCCCTCCCACCACCAGTTTAAAAACGCTGCAAAAGACAGAAAGAAGGAGGTAATTCTTCAGGTTTTCAGCGTTGCACACTATTCTGGTAGCTGATCGATTGGCAGTTGCTGCACAAGTGCCTCCGCAAACCCACCAGGACGGCTGAGACTGGGGTAAGAGTTTAAGCAGATTACTACTCAGTTGAAAAATGAACAATTCTCACAGCTACATTCAGAATTTAAATAAGCAAGGTGGGCAAGTGTAGAAGAAAACAGTTTTGAATACAGGAAGGCAAGTCAAAAATTCTCTCTCATGCATGTCCATTGTAAAAGCTAGTGTCTGGTAAGCTGCTTATGCCTGTTGGAATGTGTGCTGGGGAAAATATGGTGCTTTAGGTGCTGGGGAGAATGTGGTGCTTTATGTGCATAGGTGAGCCTCAAAACCTTGCCGGAGCTGAGTGTGGAATAGTGTAACCATGTCTAGGGTACTCTTCTTTATGATTTTAGAAAAGGGTTTACTCCTACCTTTTATGCTTTGTTCTGCAGAATGACTATAGTGCATAGCTTCATTATGACATTCAGTTTCCACAGAAATAATGAAATGGGGAGGAATGGCCTAGAAAATAACTATGATTATGAAAGTATCACCCAAAACTGACAGTAGTGCTCAGGTCTAAGGGGCGTAGATGCTTCTGTACCTGGAGGTCAGATATTCAAAAACTGCCTAGGTTTATAAATGTATGATAAGTCTTAGGTGATATTTTGAAGTGTTTAAACAGGCTACTGAGATAATAACCATTGAAACCAAGAGATCTTGGGCACCTAACTTGCTTCTGTTTTAGAAAACCCTATTAGAGCTCCATGTGTAACTTTTGGCTTCTAATACCATTAAAATATGGTCTGATGGTTATATGTATGTGCTTCACCTAAAATTTGCAGTCTGGCCATACTAATTTTGTCACTGAGTATGGAGCTCCTGCTTTAATCAAGTTCCTTGCATATTTTAGCATCAGTATCTGTATCATTCATCTATTAAAATTTTAGTTGTAAGGTAGGACAGGACAAAGCTAGCATCTGCTGCCACAGGCAAATGTATCATATAATTCTTTTCATGACAGCAGTGATGTTCACTATACATAACCTTGCTGACAGATCATTGGCTTCTGGGCATTTAATCTTGCACCTTCTGTCTAATACCTTTTGGACTTGTAGGTCTACCGAAATGAACTGAGTAGAAAGCATTGATTACAACAGGTGTAAACACTCAGGACATCTGTAATGACACTACCGTTTGGTATTCACACAGTTGGTACATCCATATCTGTGGTTCATTCTATTATGGAAAAATAATGGAGTTCAATTTGTACTGCTGCCAGGTTGAGGGAAAAAAAAAAGAACTCTTGGAAAAACATTGGAAAAAAATACATATATATCGTCTGAAGGATGCAGAGCCAACACTTTAGAAGGTGACTTCCATAAAAAGGAAAAAGATTTGAAAATGGTTCTGTAATATAGTGTCTCAGAGGTCTGGTGTTTTCCTTCTCCCCGCCTCCCTCTGCTCTTCATAGCTTTACAGTTTGCTTTTCAAAAGCATAATGACATGCTGCAAATAGCTGGAAAAGTGTGTTCTTGTCTAGTTCAGAGCAGAAGCAGGATAAATGCTGTGGCAGTACGCTGCTAAGTAGTGTGCTGATTTGAACACTGAAGGGGAAAAAAGTATTTAGGTCAAAAGTTTTTATAATCTATTCTTTAACTCTGATGTTTGTTTTCAGAACTCTCTGTAGTAATATTTTCTGAATAAGTCTTATTAGTTTCTTCATAAACTATGCTGCCTTGGTGGTTTTCATAATTTAGCATTTTATTAAAAACCTCATACTGCAGACAGAAGGTGCTCAGGTCAAACTCCTGGGTGCCTCCAAATAAGCACTAGGTACTAACCACACATGCCTGTGGGCAGCTGCACTTACCCATTGAGCAAGGAAAAACCCCTAGCAACCCTACAAAGAACTGCTAAATATATATATATATATCTGTAAAATATAAATATACACATATAAGGCTGCTGGCTTTGAGCTCGAGCAGTGCATACAGCAGGGCTCTTCAGATAGTTTTTAAAAAGGCAAGAGCAGAGAAAGAGCTTGGGCTGGGCGAGGAAAAGCAGAGGTGACTGTGTATGGGTGAGGATGGAAGCGTGTTTCTCCAGCACTCCTGCTTATTTCTGCCCTTCTCTGTGTTTTCCTTTTCCTGCTCTACACGTCTCCCTGTCACACAAGCGTTGAGCAGCCCTCCCTTCTTGCTCCTTTGCCTCCACAGACTAGCTGTGGGCTCCGGAGGAATGGGTTAGCGAGCTGCCCTACCAGGGATCCATCCGCTGGCACAGGGCCACGTGCGGGCTGGCTCTGCACCGCTGCCCTTGGGTTATGGATCTTGGCCCCTCGGCAGGCTGCGAAAGGACATACGACTGCCCGGTAATGGCACCTTGAGCCTGTGGTCCTCAGCACGCAGTCTTGCACTTGCTCTATCTTAATGGCTTGTGGAAAAATGCACCCGTTTTGATTATGTGCTTTTAGTGTAACACCTACGAGCGACTGTGACAGCCACTTTCTAAATACCCTGGGTGGAACATAATGTTTTTGTTATTCTTCTGAAAGGTAATCAGAAAAACAACCTGGTACATTGCCTTCTCTGAACTCAACGTTTTCTGCATAGCAGTTTGAGCCTGCTTGGAGATGGCTTGCTTTTATAGTGTGCCTTTTCAAGGCTTTATGTTGTCTAGAAAGCTCAAAGGAAATTTATCCTTCTGACTTTTCTTTACATCATTTCGTGTATTATATAAGGCACATTGAGAAAGAAGTTAGAAAAAGAAAATGGAATAGCATCTTGCTTTGCAGTCACTTGCAAAACTTAGACCCCATCCTTATTTTCTTAATAGTTATTTCCAATGTGGCATTTAATGGGCAGAAAGAGCTTTTCTAGTGTTCGCCTTTTTTGACAATTTTTGCAGTTGTGCGATGTGTCGAATGGGCAGCTCCCCAAATAGTACTTTGAAATACGTCGTGAATTTGTTATTGATAGAGTGATGGGGCTTTTACAGTTAGTCATCCCAGTGGGAACAGATGAGGAAAGGAGTCTATAAATTACCCCTGAGCTGTAGCCACATCTGCCAGGTTTCTTAAAGCCAGCCATTACTCTTACTGATCATGTCAAGATACGGATGCCTTCAGCTGATGGCTTGTAGGAGGCCCGCTTAGGGGCTCAGAAATATCTGATGAAGCAAAGAAAGGCAGCCACAGCTGTGGTAAACAACGGCTATTTTAAGATGCTTATACGAAATTTACATACAGGTCACAGTAACCAGGTAGATAAATTAGTGAGCCTTTCTTTTACCTTCTCTGGTATGTCAACTCACGCTGTCAGGATGCTGTCCCTAGAGCTATATCTACTAATCTTCAAAAATGGATTGTGCTGCATAGTAAATGGTCAGTGTATAACAGTTAAAATAACTAAGTGATGCCATCTGCTGTCTTAAAATCTTATTTTATAATGCACTAAATGACTGAATTGTTTAACGTAAGAAAAAATAAAAACAGCATGCATGGATTGAAATGTCAAAGCTGTGACCTGCTGATCTATACCAAAGATCTGTATCAAAGGTATACTAAATAGATGTGGTAAAATGTCAGAAGGATGTGATACCAGTGTCAGTCCAGAATAACTCATTAGTAAAACTAGATTTTTCTGATAACTAGAGATTTTTGTCAAGCTCATTTCTCTTTTCTTTTCTTTTCTTTTCTTTTCTTTTCTTTTCTTTTCTTTTCTTT
>JAWLRI010000959.1:266411-321716 GCA_034781795.1 Crypturellus tataupa | reverse complement strand
TCTTCTCTTCTCTTCTCTTCTCTTCTCTTCTCTTCTCTTCTCTTCTCTTCTCTTCTCTTCTCTTCTCTTCTTTTTTCAATGTCTTTGAAAGGATAGATGCAGAATCCTGTGGAACAGAGGGTAGGCTGTAACGAGGAAACACATCAGCCCTTATGTTTATTAAAAATATATTTTTCTGCGTAGTGCAATTCTTCACAATAGATGTGTTTGTAGCACAACTTGTTGTCCACAATGACTTTACTTTTAGGTGCTTTATGGAAAGAATTAACCTGACCATGGACTTGAAAGAAGTTGAGACCCACAGTTCTATAAGGCGTGTTATTCAAAGAGAATTCACCCGACATCTCACAAAGGTAGAACAGATCACAGCATTTAACCACTTAATTTCTACAGGAAAGTAAATTTCAAATGAAGCTGACTGTAGAATATAGTATTGAGCCTTGAAACAATAACACATTGGAGGAAAAAAAATAGTCACTTACTTTATATGTGTGTTTATAGTATCAGGTTGCTTCTGTTTCTGATAGCAAGAGATAAAGGCCTATTTTCTTCCAATGCAGCTACATCTAATTACATTTCAGAGGGTGCCGTTGGGTGAAACAGTGAAACATTGTAGGCTGATCTGAAGATCTGGCAGTTATCAATGTTAAGAAGATACATATATTGGTGTAGGACCAAAGAAAGAGAATTAGTATTTAGCATTTAAATCTTAGTTCTCTATTGCTTTTTGCAATGGTCTGTAATGAGCGGAAATAGTTGTGGCCTCCTGTACTTCATGAAGACCTTAATGAAAACACTCTGAGCTCTATGAGGGACAACGTTGCTACTGCAGGAGCTTGTAACTTCTTCCTGAATAGAGATGCCTTCTTTTAATGTGATATGAAAAAGTCTATGACTGCATATAAATATATGTAGCCCTAGGATCTGATGTAATCTCTTGTGTGTGTGTGTGTGTTTGTGTTTATTTTTCCTCAAGTATCTAATTCGGTGTTAAGAAGATTCACAGTCTGTGCTGTTTCATCCTTTCACACAGTTCAGCCTGCATGGTGAAACTCATCCCGTACGTCTGTGTCCACTGGCAGATGTACTTCCCTGGAGCTCTCCCGTTCAAATGTTGTAATAACAGAAGTTATTACAGAGTTACTTCCTCCCTCAGTACGTGGGACAAGACTAACAAACGGCCAAAACAAACTGCTGAATGGATTCCATAACTAGCAATTCCTAAGAGAAGTGTCACTTTCCGGCCACCTTTTAATCTAAGTGTCTGCAGAGGGGCGTAGCACAGTCCATGCTGTAGCTTTGTGGGAGGAGCTCTGTGTGAATTTACAGCTTTCTCATGGTTTGCCATACTTTTTTGCTGTCACTTTCTGTAAACTTCCTTCCCTTGCATCCAAATTTTCTGATCTGGCGTATTCAGAAATCTGAGATGGATTGAAAAATACTGAAAGAGATTTAAAAAAAATACTTTTTAGTGCCTTTGATTATTGTTTTCTAAGCATTCACATTGTATTTCCATACTTCTTTGCACTACTGTCAGGGCTGAGGCATAACTTTAAGAGGCAAAATGTGAAATTGAGATTTCTTCGTAATTATGGATTGGTGTTGAAAACCCGAGAGTTTGAAGAAAAAAGCCCAAGTTCATTGCAAAATGACAAGTGTTTGTCATACAGAAGCTGTGACTCTATGGAATTGTGATTCATTTCCTTATATGCAACTCTGCTACTGTAACTATAGTCTTAAGTGGTTACTATCTGTAAACAAAGCCTTGTGTCTTAATTTGGATAATCTCCAAACAATTGCAAAAAAGACATAATCTTGGTAATACAACCTGTATATTTCTGTATATTTCCAGGACACGTGCTGTGCTTTCATAATTCACATCAATAATGCACTGCTGTAACAATATGAGGAAATGTTATGTCTTTGGCCATGAAAAACTGTACCTGAAGGAAACAGTAAAGTTACAGCACTTGTTGGAAGAAGTATGATTTTTTCCATGAAATCATAAAATCTCAAGGAGCCCTTGAAAGGATGTTTTGAAGCTTTAATGAAATTGCAGAAATGTACTAATGTTCTGTTTCACACATCCATCTCAGAAAGTGATGACAAGCTGTTAGCAAAGTTTTTCTAGAAATGTCTAGGCTTTTGGATAATGTATGACCTCATCCAGTCCAGGCTGGCGCTTGAATTGCTTTGTTTCTATAGGATAAGGCATTATCAGGACAGGCAGGCAAATGGTCTGGGATTCTGTAAGATGATGCAGAAAGAGAGTGGATTAAAGGTATGGAGGATATGAGGAAAGGACAAAGAAGAAATGAAGACAGCAGAGCAATTGAAAAGGCAGAACCGGGCCGTTGGAACTGGCTTCTTTTTAGATTGCCCACCTGGACTTGTTACTCCTCACTGGTGTTGAGTATAGCTCAGTGCTTCATAGGCTTTAAACATAGATGCAAGGGATTTCTCTTCTTACTCCCCAGTGTGTTTTTTGCTTTTATGATTCTTGTTCTATTCCAGCAGAGTGCTGCATCCAGGAAAGCCAATTTGTGCATTTTAAAAGTAGGTAGTAAGAGAGTGGTAGACAACTCGCAGATTGTGTGAACAAAACATAGAAAAAGCTTATGTGAAGTGCTGATGTGAACAGCACTAATGCAGGGAACCACGGAAATGATCAATATTTGTCTTAATTCTCAATATTCCCCCTATGGGAACAAAAGCACTTTGATGCCTCCTCTGCTTTTGACTTTAAAGGCTGAAAGGAAGCATGCCAAATTGCCAAAGATGTCTGGCCCAGTGTAGAGTGACGAAGATGATTAAAGGACTAGAGCACCTATCGTATGAGGAAACACTAAGCGAACTGGGCCTGTTTAGCCTAGAGAAGAGAAGATTGAGAGAAGATATGATCAATATGTATAAGTATCTAAAGGGAGAATGTAGGGAGGATGGGACAAACTCTTCTTGGTGGTGGCCAGTGAGAGGACAAGGGGTAGTGGGTCCAAATGGGTACAAATTAAAACATAGGAAGTTTAATCTCCATACAGGGAAGAATTTCTTTCCTGTGAGGGTGCCAGAGCCCTGGCACAGGCTGCCCAGAGAAGCTGTGGAGTCTCCTTCTCTGGAGATCTTCCAAACCTGACTGGATGCCGCCCTGTGCCATGTCCTCTAGGGTCCCTGCTGGAGCAGGGGGTTGGACTAGATGATCTCTAAAGGTCCCTTCCAACCTCAACCATTCTGTGATTCTGTGATTTACAGTCCAGTACCTGACAGTAAGTGACTGAGCTGAGCCTGATTGCAAATAATACTTTCTTATCTTTAAGCTGTAATAGCAGCAATGCTGATAGTGGAATTATGATCTCTGAAACAGAAAAGATCATCTGCTTTGATCCTGACTTCCAGTTTTCTGGTAATTAGCAGCAGAAGAGCAACAGTACTATGGGAGATGCTTAGTTTATACGCTTGGCAGGCTAAATAATGGTCAGGATCTTGGGGGAAGGTGGTTGGGTTAAAAGAAATTTTTCTCTTTTCAGAAGCATGAACCTTTTTATTTTTCTGTGTGATACTAGAATGGTTAATTTAACACATCTCTCTGTGGCCTAAGATTTGGATGATGAATACCAGATTTTCAAGGAAGTTTTATATTTATGGGATAGGTTGCAAGTGCGGTGCAATATTTTCTAGTCCCCTTGGCATTACCCTGTTTTATTACCTCAATTTGTCTTTAAGATTTTATAAGTTATTTTTAATAATTGTTGCACTGAACTTCCTTATATGACCTAACAATTTATTTAAATTCAGTGGTGTGATGCTTTAGATCAAACAAAATGAGGATTCAGTCTATGATTGAAGTAATTTTCAATTTAAAAACATGTTCAATGTGTAGTGTGTTGCCAGCGTAGAAAATAATTGGCTAGTCAGTTATTGAGAAGTAGAAGTTTTAGGCTAGCATGAACATACATTTGCTACCTTTCTAAAGCATACTTCTTTCATTAAGATAGCTTTTTATGCTTGCTAGAGCAAAACACTGGGATCTCAAATTTTCAAGTAAAAATATATATTCATGTTCTTCTAAGGAGGAAGAACACTTTTTCCCAGTAAAATCATTTTTGCTTTTTTCTTTTAGTTTCTTGCTTGAATTTCGTCACATTGGTTCCTATAAATAAATAAATAAATAAATGCAGCTATATAATTATACTCTCTTTCCTTATTTCCTTATTCTCTTACAGAGGGTTTGGTATAAAGAGGAAGATTCAGTAAGTGTATTCTGCTTTTCTGTTCTTCAGTTTTGCAAAATGTGTCAACAGTTCAGCAGCATATGCACTTCTAAGGAAAAACAAAAAAAAAAACCCAATAACAACAAAACTATGAATCGCTGTGAATGGCAGCATTTAATTAATCTTTCTGTTATGTATGCGAAATGCCTTCCAGCAACTATTAACAGGAGCTCTTTGGAGAGTGTAAATTTTGAGAAACTCAAAAACAAAGTTTTAGGAAATACCCATTGATTCATGTTCACTGTCTGGTATTTCTTACAGGTTTTATGTAGTTGCTGTCGGTGTTTTCCTTAGAATTTCCAGGCCTTTAGTTTTAGTTTTCATCCTTAGATCATGACTTTATTCACTGTTGATATTTCCCATTTGCAACTCTTTTTAGTTTGACGGCGTGAAAGTTTGCTGTTGGAAATTAAGGGTGGAGACTGATAATGCCTGTTGTGGCAGGTGATGGGGAATAATTTAGAGCTGATTTGCAACATGAATTTAAAATGAAAAAAAATGTACTACTCTCTTAAATTTGGACTAACTTTGTCTATATCTAGCTAGACTGATGTTTTCAAGTGAAATCGGTTTTGGTCTCTTGTGTGGTGTCTTTTCCTTACTGTTTATCTGCCTGCCAGATCTGCACCCTGGCAGAAGACTGGGAGGGAGGCAGAGTGACAGATGAAGAGGATGCTCGATAGGACATGAGAAACATCCCAGTAGGATCAGGTCAAGGTGGTTTGGATTTGGTGAGATGTTAGCGACTTTGACTTGGGTTTCTCCTTCATATCGCCAGTATCATTACTTAAAACCTTGTGGAAAAAAAATAGAAGGCAATTTAGCTTTTGTCTCTCCACAGCAATGATTTTCTAATGGGGCACTTCTAGTGACAAGCAAGAGCAGAGTGGTATTAGCTTTTGCAGAGTTTGATAAGAAATTTGCCCATGTCGAGTGTGTTAAGCAAAGTGCGTATATGCATGATGTTGTCTGAGGGTTGCATAGGGCCCATCCTTTAGTATATGACGCAGCGTGTGTAAGCAGTGCTAGTAGTTTCTGATTAGTCTCTAATGTCACAGATAATTGCTTGGTAAGCCTTCCTTTAGTAGCCTGTACCATTCCTGAAGTCTGATTTCGGTTACTTCAGGTTTGTGAAGGATCCCTGGCAGAACAGAGTTTTACGGATTTTTGCTGACCCAAGAATTTTAAAGAATATTTAGAGTCCCCAAATGTGGGAACAAAACCTGCAAAAATCTCTCAGCTTGGCCACAGAGAGAAAATGACCACATCCATTAAAACATGAGGTAATACATCTCCCACTCACTGAAGAAACAAAAATGCAAAACCAGACTATATAAAAGCATTATCTAGGATGTCTAAAAACAGCACTGTATGTATTTCTCTTTCCATTTATTTTAGGAATATTTAACATAAATTGATGTTATCTAACTCCACATCTGCACTGATGGAATGTCATTCTGAGTGCACAGAACATGCACACTGACTTCAAAGAATAAACATCTCCTCTTTGCAGTTTGCTTTGAAAAGAGAAGGCAGGGAGCCTTCAGTTTCACAGAAACCAGGGAGCACAATTTTCCCTTGTTCTTTTCTACCTTTTGGCCAGATCAAATATGGGTCATAATCAAACAAGCAAAAAGAATTTTGCATGGGTTCTTTTGGGGGAGAAGGATGAGGACTATCATCTCCTTAGCTTCTGAAACCTCCTGTAACTCTGTGTCACAAATTCACCTGATCTTTAGAACTTTGCACTGTCTGAAAGCTGCCTGGAAAACCGCTAATGCTACCTCTTGGTAAGGCTGGACTTCCAGCCTTCCTGATGAGCTGGTGCTGGTCTTCCTTGGGAACTGTGTGGGAACAAATCTCCATGCTGAAATCCAGGAGGCTGAGGTTGGATGAGGAGTGTAGTCAAAACAACACCCTGTTTTTAGTAAGTGCCACAGTTCCTACTTTTCCAGTTCTGTTGCACCTGGCAAGGGCACAGAGGCTATTTTTGAGCTGTCTAGACAATCCTTTTTAAAAGAATCTCTTCTTGTTCTGGCTATTGGTCATCAGGGAAATGAACAAGTTTTTTTTGTGAAATTTGTTCACATGCTGAGTCCACATAAATGTTTTACCAAGCATTCTTATGGAACCGTTAAATGTTACCCTTCCTCACATTTAGGAGTGTTGTAAATTTTGTTGTGAGTATAGATGTGTTTGATACTTTATCTATTGTGAAAGTTTGATTATAACAGGTAATATTGTTTTAAGGCAATCTGATCTAGTAAAAGATACCCATTCTCACAAATTAGACACTTTCTATAATCTCAGACCATGCCAACCTTTCATTAAATTGAGTTGCTTTGTCAAATCTAATGGGTCAGAAATCACTGAAGATCACTTCTTTCTGAATTCTGAAACATTTCTTGGAATCAGTTTTGTGCTAGCATCGAAAATCTACCTAAAATGACAGTACCCATATGGTTTGCAGCAGAATGGGGAAGCAGGGGTAAATAGGAGTGGCTGTGCATATGTTTTTCTTTCCCCTATAGCGTTGTCTGCCACGCTGACCAGTACTGCTCTCTTCCTGTGGGCTCCCATTTGTCCAGCTGTGTCCAGCTGTTTCTCTTCTTATACTTACTGTATATTCTTACTCTGATGCTGTGTTTACAGACAGAGTAGACGTTCTTGCACTGCCTCTGCTGATATCCGTGCCTGAGAGAATTGGTTGTGTTTAGATGGGCAGTTTAGCTCAAATGTAATGTCAGGCTAACATGACTCGGAAGTTGCCTGCTTTGCGGCGTTGTGAGGTTAGCGTGCTGCGCGGAGAAACGCATGTCCATCTCTATCCGGTTGTGAAACAAATGTATTTCTTGAGCCAGAGACTGTTCTTATTTATTATTGTTATTGTTGTTGTTGTTATGGATTTTTACAGTCCACTTAGAAAGACCGTGACAGTAATGCAAATAGTAACTATAACTTTTAATGACAACTGAAGCATGAGGGAAGCATGATATAGACGCCAACAGAAATTAAGACTCCAGGGGGTAACAGGGAATGGCAGGCAAAACATTATGCCTTAAACATTCACAGATGTACTTTTGTATAACACGCTGTACATAAGCATGTAGGTATGTATGTGCATGCATATGTGTCCGTAGTTTGACAAGGAGCTAATTTGGTAATGGTCATGTTAACTGTAAGTTAAACCAATGACAATTTGCTGTGACTTTATTGCAGATAAACAATTAAAATGGCAATACTGCTATTAAAAAAAAATAAAGATTATTTCTGGAAATTAGTTTGTTGCTCATCTCTCACAAGCAGCTATTCCTTCTAGTGTTTCTCTGTGTGTATGTATATGTGCTAGAGCAGTATGCATTCTAACTACTAAATTTTCATTGAATTTCATTTACTGTATATTCCTTTTGAGGTTTATTGTTAGGAAAAGACAGAAATTCTTATGTGTCACATGTAGCTTTAAAAGTGAATTTAGGACCTCATGCTTAGGAAGGCCATTTGATGAAGTCATTTCCTCTGTGAACTGTGTGAGACTTCTTATCAGGATGAAGCTCTGAATGTGCTGTATTTCTGTGTGCACATACGAGTAGGAGTACATAATGACCTCACAGCTTGATATTTATTATTTGATAGCAAAGTGGTCGTGCTTTTTCACCTTTCTTTCTCCTTTCATGTTTAACAAGTCTAAATGATACTCGAATATCTCAAAGCTGCTGTCAGTCATTTAATCCTAATTGCTCACATTACCTAAGTTGGTATTTTCTGCATTGCTCAAATTCTGCACTCAGGTAAGCTCGTGGAAGTGGTAATTGCTGAGTTACATTTTTAATACCAACGTTGGCAACGGGGGGCAAGCAACAAAGACCAGTAGGCACGACACATGCAGCCTTTTTTGGTGATACAAAGGCTTCCTCTGCAGGACGGTGCCATATTTTATGTGGGGGACAATCTGAGCTCTGATTGTGACTCCGCTGTAAGCGTTCTGCGTGACTAAAGTTAAATATATTCTTAAGTCCTCACAGGCCTGGAATAGGGCTGTTTTGGATTTGCATGATGTAAATAAGGAGTTACTCCATTTTCAGTCAAATTATATGGTTTTATATTTTATTTAACTGATGGCAGATTTTGGCATGTTGTTTCTTAGCAATTCTTTCAAGGAATATTTTTGTGTCCTATAGGGTGACAAGTTTCAGCTCTATTAAGAAAGCATTTTCCCAGAATTTTAGCAGGACAAGATTTGGTTTAAATAACTCTGGCCACCTAAGCAGTAGTTTAATTATTTATGCTTCTTTTCCAGAAATGCAGGAATCTTTAGGAGACATTAGCTTGGACTGTATACCTCTGTCCATTAGAGACCAGTTCAGATGAGATGAATACTACCATATCTTTTTCTGTAATATATTAAAAGCAAAGACAGTATTCTGTTTGTGACTGAATAATTGTTTCAAAACATTTTAGGAGTGCTTCTTCTGATATCTAAGTTCTGTAGAAGATGATGGTAAAGATTTTTTTCCTTTTGTTTTGTTGCAGTTTTCTTCTAGTGAAATGCACTGTTAGCCAAAAGCCCATCCCAGGCTCTTCCCTTCTCAACCCATGGTCTAGATCCAGGTTCATCAGCTCAGTTGTGCATAATCTTTGGTCTTCTTCAAGACTTTTGCAGAGCCTTCTGTTGCGTGACAACCAGTGTTTCTATCACAGTAATCAAATGAAAGCAGTTCTGCATGGATAAATGTCCACAGGAGGACACCAGCAGTTTGGGTATGGCATAGGCACAGGAGGTGCTCAGGCAGTCCTTGTTTTATGACCTAGCACCCATGTGCACATCCAGGTGTTTACCTGGCCATATGGGCATCTGATGGGAAGGGGACTGAGACTTAGTCATACAACAGCTGTGCTCCCCACCACATTGTTGGCCACCGCATTGTTGGGAAAGGAGCTGTGCAGCTATAAGAAAAAACAGTGAGAGAAGAAATGCCAGGATGAATGGTTTGGCAGGCCAGTTGTAGCTGGAGATTCCCTGCAGAGAGGAGAGCGGCAGATCTATAACTATATGTGGTGATTTAACTGAAACTACAGACAGTCTTCTTTCCTCTTACGCCCCCCCCCCTTTTTCTTTTTGCCCTGGGGAAACTCCCTGTTGATTAAAGTGGATATTTTGGAAACTGAAATTATAGTTACCTGCTGAGCAAGGTAATTGCTCATAATTTGACAATGTAATCATGGCTCTAAAGAGGAAGATCTGACTTGCTTCAATCCTTTATTATTATATTTGAATTCAGTAAACACTGAAGATCTTGTAGTCATATCATGTTTTCCATCATAATGATTTTGACTTTACTATTCAAATGTGGTTATTCTGAACTTTCTTAAAATACTTGTGTATTTTAATTTTATATATATATACTGACATAAACTTTTCATGATATAAACTTCCAAATTCTATTGGTACTTAGCAACAGGATGTTTGTCAGATTTCATATACATTCTACTATGCTTATAACTATAAAATTTCTGCCTGTGAATTGAAATTATATTCTTATTACAGCTATTTTCAATGTAAATTTTAATATTTCAAGCTGGTGAAGGATATTCTTTATGATCTGCATCTGAAGGAGACGGAGGAACAGGTCTTTGTGCAACTGCAGTGCATCATCTTTAAGGAGCAGCAGCTCTTCATAAAATGAAGAGAATGAAAATCCCGCCCAAAAGAACAAACAAACAAAAAAAGAAAACACAAGATAAAATTTCCTTCTTTTAAAATTTCCTTTTTTTTTTTTGTTTGTACAATAATAGGTGGTCGTGTTGGAAAATATCTTCTGATTTAGGTTTTGTTAAATTTCCATTCTTTATCCTTAGGCTGCTAACTTCTCTTTAGTGCTGTAGAGCTTAGATTTTTTTAAAAATATCCAAAGGGAAAACAAACAAACAAACAAAAAACCTAAAGGCTTGTGCTACAATATATGAACATAAATTCCTTCAAGAGAAGGAACTTGCTATATCCTAATACATATCCAGAGGTAAGTCATCTCGACTTACCTCTCACATATCCATCGGAGGTCAACTCGAACAGTTGACTTTTTCTATCAGGCCATATGTGTCTGAGGAAATCAGTAGAGATGTCAATTCTTTCTCCCTCCCATAGTCCTCCCTTTTTCGAAGTAACCTGAGTTATTAGTAATTAACTCCAGGCTCACTCCAACAGAGTCCATGAGTAGAGATAAAAGATACATTTGTTTTGTATCTATAGCAGAATGAAGAACAAAATATTGTCCAGTATCTACTTTTCCTAAAGGACAGGTTAATTTTATATTTTAATGGGTAAACTGACATCATGTCTCACAAAATAAAAACCTGAAGTTACGAAAAACATCAGACAGAAGTATTTTTAAAGTTATCACCACAATTAAATTAGAGGGCTCCTTTTCCACATTTTATAATTTCTGGTTTTAAAAGGTCACTTTCTTTATATGTAAATACAATTTGGCTTGAACACATATTCCTTTACAGTAAGTTGTAATACAATATTGTAATATTTAGTGAAGCAGAGCTACACGTTTTATATTATCATGTTCTGGAACAAAACATAACAGTTCTGACAAACTGACAACTGAAAAACCTTCCCTTTTTGTACAACTCTGTAAAGCAGAACACATCTTTATGTAATGCTTGTTTTTAGGCAAATTATGGTAAACTGCCTTTGTCTAGGCAGTAGACATAGTTTGTGATGTTATGTTTCCCATAAACATACAATGCATGTAAACTCTTCCAAGAACCATAGGAGAAAAGAATCTTGAATATACATGCAGGTAGTCAGGCACTCTTTTGATAGCCACTTCTCCTGAACACATGCAGAATGGCAGCCAAAGAGAAACTAAGAGGGGAAATGAATATGAAGATAGAAGGGATCCAAGTCTTACTAGCCTAAATACTATTATGGTGTAGAAAGTGGCATATTTTCAGATTCTGCTGGAGCAGTTTAATACCTGCATGACCTATACTTCATGACTGTCATGAAGTTAACGCATAGTGGGACTGTTTCCATTTCTCTTTTAATGTAAATCAGAGCTGGCCTAAACCATGGCCTTCAGAGGCCCATGTAAATCAGAGCTGGCCTTCCAGCAGTGAAGCATGCAAGTAAAATCATGGATAGCGCAACTATGCTTTGCCAGCTGTAGTGTAGAAATGAAATTCTAGTGGCAGTAACCTAACCCAGCCCTTCTATATCCGAGAAAGCATGAAAACATACGGCTTCAAAACAACATGCATCATTTTCGTGTTTAGGAAGATCTTTGGCAAGATTCGTAACTGATAGTAGCTGGTGAATTGACCCACCGGAATGACCTGCTTTGCTTTGAAACAGAACACATTGTATGTTAATGAGGTCCTAATCTATGACACCTCTTGGGGGATATAAATTTTTCACAGTTCCAGTTTTGGGGCCTAGTGCAAGCTGCAGCAGCTTTGTTTATAGCTCTGCAGTTCTGTGTTTCAGCTCCAGGTCTGACATGCAAAACGGGATACGGTGGCCTTGTGCTGCTGACTGCTGTGCATTTCTTCCCACAGTATGGAAGATGTGCCCATGCTAGGTGGTTAATAAAAAGGAAATTATGTCCTGCATGTCCCTCAGGAGCATTCATTAGCATAGCAGCTCGAGTCCTTGTCATGTAGGTAGAATACGTCTTGATAAATTGCAGGCCACCATGCAGATAAGAGGTGTGTGGTGCAAGAAAGGTTGGGTCAGTAGAAGTGGGACTGGAAGTCCGGACACTGAGAAACGAAGCTGCCTAGCATGGCACGAGATGTGAACAAGAGAAACAAGGAGAAGAAATAATATATGGGAATAGTCCAACAATGTGTTAAGGGCAGCCAAAAAACTTCAGCTGGGTGGGGAATTCTGATAGAAAACTCAGCCCCCTCTGCTTATGTTAGACATTGCTGTTAATGAGCAAAACTGTGAGTGATTAGTGATTCCCTTGATTGCATTAACCTAACCATTGCGAATGACTGGTTTTAACTTGGAGAGCAGATGAATTTCAACATATGCAGTAAAAACGGTAGTTGTGTGTCACTGGTCAGAAGAGTCAAATGACCTTGTTTATGCTATATAACTGGGCCAGCTTGCAGCTGTTTCCAGTAAACACATACACAAATTTTAAAACTGGTTCCAGAGAGTGCTTGTGGATATTACTTTGCAATTAATTTTTTATTAACACACATGCCAACCTCTGCCTAAATGTTCCCATCAAGTATAATGAGAACAAATGCATTGTTCCTTTTCTCTCTCTGTTTTTGTCCTGTCAGAGGCAAAAGTGCCTTGGTAGAAAGGAGTAAAGGTGGTACTTACAGCATTTCAGAAAAGGTGAGATGCTGGGTCGCCTGGAGCCTTCTAGAGGAACCAGAAACCATTTTTGTAGAAACATCAATCCTCCACTTTACAACACACTTCACAGTAAAATTGAGACAATAAAATTAATATGATAGGAAAAAGTAAACATTTGTAAGTCTGAAATTTATTTGAGAGAGTACATTTGTACATACTCTTGACTACAATCTGTGTAATATATTACACTGTTTTCTGCTTGACAGAAAATAAAAAATAATCATTTCATTAGCTATGGCAGATTTGTTTGAGTTCAATGTTTCTGGTTTTAGAGATCATTAGGAAATGGAACAGAGCTGCTAGACATAAAAGGCGGTACGTCGGTGGGAAGGATCTCTCTTATCATGCAGTCATCCTACCCAGGATAGTGTCCTTGAACACACAAGAGCTTCCCAGGGATCTTTGATTATAAGTAATATTGGCATGTCACACAGAGGGGAGCTTCACCCCTTGTGAGATTTGACCTGTTGTTTCTGACAGAGTTTTGTGGAAGACTTTTGTTATGCCAGTGGTTTCCTTGATGGTTTCCTCACATTTAAGATATTTGGAAAAAAATGTTCAGCCTGTTTGCGGTAGGTTTGTTCTTCTTAGGGATCCCAGTTCTGGGATCTCATAGGAAGTGACAAAAGTTGTAGAGAATGGTTGTTGCTTTAGGTGTCTCATACGGGATGTGTCTTCGACTTTGCCTTTTTGAACCTAGAAAGGCTGCAGCATGTGCGTTACAGAACGTTTCCTCCAAGCCAAATCTTCCATGGCGCATGTCACCCTTTTGGGAGAGAATGATGTAGGGAGCCGCATGTGACAAATGTGTAGATGTTTTACTTAATGCGAGAAGCTGAATGGAATAAAGTTCTCTATAATACAGAGAAGAAAGAAGAGAAATGGAGATTTCAGATAACCGTCTCTACCTGGAATGTATAGAGCAATAGCCCTGCAAAGGATTTGTCAGCTCGTTAGATAATGTCGTTCTTTTTAAACAACCTGGAAGTGCCCAAAACCATGTCCTTCAAATAAGCAAGGACTATGTTTTATGTGTGTGTTTTGGAGAAGTTCTGTATCTTAGAGGAAGAAGAATCAGAGTGTGGTTTGACAGTTGCTAGAGCAACTAACGTTTTTTAAATGGATTGCAAGGATAAATGGTGGTATAAAGACTGTCAGTGACGTACCTTCCCCTGTTTCCTGCCAATTTTCCAGTATATTAATACAATAAGTAATTTATGAGTTCGGTTTAGAAATGCCTCTTCATTTGCTCAGCTCAGCCACACTGGGGGAGAGTGCATGATCTTTATGGATACAGCCGAGAAGAAAGCATTTGCACATCGAAAAACAAGGATTCGAGCACCTCTAAAAAGTATACTTTACGAGTTAAAAATGCATTCCTGATTCTGCTTGAGTAAATTTTGTTAACTGCGGACGTCACTGGGCCAAGCCTTTTGTATCTCAATAGATTCCTTTCTTTCTGATTGTCTCCATCCTCCCACCAAGATTATTTTATGCAAGTTTTATAAGCTCGTTTTGCTTACTGTGGAATTACTATTATTAATTTTTGTATGTGTGTGTAGTAGTGATGATTTGTTGCAGTCCAAGTGAAAGATAAGGAAAATTCTAGACAGGAAGAGTTCTGCTTACCCCCTACCACCCTCCCAAAGCAGTGTGGCAGAACCGGAGAACTTAACTGTCATAATGTTTTATACCCATTTGGTACTAGCACGTGCAAAGAATGACGCTGGAACGTGAAATACAAACCACATCCCAGAATGCACATAAACTCTCTGTAACAGGCAAAAACATAGCTTAAACTGACTTTTCATTAACTTATGTAAGGCTACATATTTAAATTTAATGGTAGGTTTCAGAAGGACTTATTATTACTCAAGTTTGCAGGCGTTTTACAGCTGAGTTAATAGAGATGGAGTTGGACTAATACTGTGTGGTTTCTGAAGTCTCACTGGAGGTCTGAGAATGCAGAGTCCTTACTTACTTACCCACCTTACTTACATAGACTGGGTGTCCCCTTGGGATGCCTCTCTTAATAAAGTCAGAACTGGTTATTTCAAGGTACAGTTAAGATTGCTGAATTTATTAATGAAAATACATTAAATCATCAAACATCTTTATAAAATGAAATGTAAATATGGGCAATTATAGAAATTGTAATCTAAGCCTCTGCAATATTTACACAGTACTAAAGCCCTGTTCTTGTGAATCAAACATGTTGATTTTGGTCTTTAGAAGTAAGTTTTATGTTACAGATGTCCTTACTAATATTTGGAGCATTGACAAGTCACAACTAGAGGCCCCATTTTGTAAGTTTGAATCCTATCCTTCACTTTACAAAAAAAAAAAAAAAAAAAAAGGGAAAAAGTTACCATCTTTACCAGGCATGATAATTTTACACAGTAACTGAAACAAGGTCAAGTTTTCAAGTGAACGACACAGAGGTATTTGACTGAAATAAGTTCACTGCTCTTGAGTTGCTGAGAAGCAGTGCATGAAGCATGCACATTTTTTTGCACGCCTGAGAAAGTAGTAAACATTTGCTACTAATTTTATGCATTTTTTAACTCTGTAGATGACTAGCTACCTTCCTGTTACCATTCAGTAAACCATTTTGTGGATTCATATGATTTTTGAAGAGGAAGAAGTGAAAGACTTTCTCAGATGCTCAAAACACAGCGACAACTAATACATTTTTAGTAAAGGAGAGGTTGGAAGAAGGCTCTGTTGTTTAGATATGCTCATGTTAGTGCCCAGTATTTATTCCGAGAGAAATTTAGAACATTTAGACTATGAAAGATGAACTTCCTCCTCCCCATATTTTGCCTCTATTTTTCATTTCTCCTACAGCCTTCTCGGTGTGTACCCTCTTCATCGCTATTAAGGCTTCTCATCTTTTTTCATTCCCTAACTCATTCATTCCCTTCCTTTTCCCAGTCACAGAACTCCATCTCTAGATCTTAGTCTTGCTCCTTCAGGCTCCTTCTGGCTGCATCTGGGTTACATCTCACTGTCTTTCCTGTAGTAATACAAACATACTTTCATCTTTCATCTTAAAAAACGCATTGCACTCTTGATCCTTTGTGCTGTTCCAACTGCTGCCTATCTCTCCTCTCATTTCCATGTCCATTTCATTGATTCAGCTACCACAAGTGCCTTTTCTTAAGTTCTGCCTCGGCTTCTAGACTATGTCTCACCCCTTACACTGCAGCTAAATGCTCTTCAACCCACTTCACAAGACTGCCACATAACAATGTCTTATTAAAGGGAAATTTATTGTACTTGTTCAATCTATATTGCTTCTGCCCTTTAAGTCACACAGATGGAAACCTTTCAACCTCAATGAATTCCTACTTTGTAGGTGAAAGGCAGGTACTTGACTCCCCAGGTAACAGATAAGTGTACTTGGGAAGAACTATATAACAGAAAAAAATAAAGATACATAGAGTATGTGTCTATATACATACATGTGCGTGTGTGTGTATATACATTTATATACACCTAGATATATACGCTAGAGGTACCTCCTTTTTATCTTAACATTTTAACGATTATACTGTTTTGAAAAATGCAAAAATTTGTTGAGATAATGTGATGGTGATGAAATACCCAGTATGCATGCCTCCCATTCCTTTGAAGGTAGGGAATCTCCCCCCGCTGCAGTTACCTATGTTTCAGATAAGCCTTCTGTTACTTTAATACTGTGGATTATGCTCTGACACAGGAGGCTTCAGATTCCTGGACATTCAGTATGAATGTACTAATGCTGAAGGAAGCTGTAGCATGCAGAGCACATTTGTAAATGATCTGAACAACCAAACACTGAGATTACTGAGTGATTGGGGTATTTTCGTGTCTCATTTAACTAGCCATATTCAACTTTCTTTAGGTCACTGGAGATGCTGCAGCTTCTGACCTGGAGAAACATTTGTATAAATTGATAGCAAGGGAAAGTTACTTGTAGCTCATCTAACCGAAGAAGGTTAAGGAAAAAATACGTGAGGATGTATTCTAGTTGGTTTTATCCAGATTAATGTAGTGACTCAAATCAAGGTATTAGGAAATTATTCACAGTTATTTTGAAAGTGAATTCCTGTGAAATAGCTAGATATCGTTATTGTGAAGTATTTTCAAAGTAGCTTGAAACAAAACTTTTACTGCTTTCATACTAATGGAATTTCAAACTGAAGGTAATGAACTGAGGCTCAGTATATATGATCGATGCTAATATTTTATTGTCAAAAGCAACAATCCCCTGTTGCCCATTACTAAAGACATAAAATTATCATTTGGGGAATTTGGGAGAACAGAGTTCCCATGTTTTCCAAAGAGTGCTTCCCTGTGGTTCTGCAGTAAAAACAGATGCTCAGCAGTTACAATAGGCGGCTCCATATGCAAAGTTGTGTTGCATAATTTACATTACAACATGAATTTTAGCAGGCAAAACTCTGTTCCTTTGAAAGGGAAGTTGAACTGGGGCCAAGATCTTTAGTTATGGTAGGATAGCTTTTTTTCTTCCCTGTTTTAAAGTGCCTGTTAGCACTTTCTTTAAGGTAGGCGATGAGGTCAGTTTCGGGCACCAAATTACCTGTCACAAGGTAGAAGTTTATAATGATTTTATTTGCAGCCAACATGTTAACATGATTCATCCAGAGAGATACTTACATAAAGCTGATTGGGTTTCTCTGTTATAGTTTTCTGTTAATGCCTCCCTAAATGCATAGACTTAGATTGAATGGTTAAAAGATTCATATTTCTTTTTTACTACGGAAAAAAAGGCAAAATCAATGAGAGAGTATTCATAGGCTCTGTAGATGTGAATGTAACTGCATCTGCACCATCAATTGGGAGAGAAGCATCCGAGCTGGCTCCGCACAGGCTGCCCTTTCCAAGGCTGAGCCTAACATCAAAGGGAAATACTAAGCCCTGCGCGTGCAGAAAAGGGAGGCATTTGGGTGAGTGGTCTGGGAGGCTACCCAAGGTGTCAGTGAAAATGCTGACAGGCTGGGAAGGCCGAGGGGGTGGTCTGCAAGCCATGCAGACAGCTTTTCCCCGGCCAACACCGGTGTGTACAACCCCACTCCCTTTTCTTTCTTTAAGCCAGATTCCTTACCTAAGGAGAGAGGCTTCACGCGTCTTATCCTGTGCCCGGTGGCGAGGCTGTGTTGCGAGGCTGCAGGTAGAAGGAGTAGGCTTGCACGTGCAGTGCGCTGTGCGGAATCACCTGCTTACCAAGCTCTGGGGGCTGCGGCTGCTGCCCGGGCCGCGCGGGCAGCGCCTGGTACGCGGGAAGACCCTGCAGGCTGTGGGGGCTGCACTGCATGGCGAGGGCAGTTGGAGGAGGCACTTCGGTGCTGCGGGAAAGCTGGCAAGTCGGGCAGTAAGCTGGCCTTACGTAACAGCGTAGTAAGGGTACGCTGGAGATAAGGGGTGACTGAGATACGTTGACTCTTGTTATCACGTAATTGATGCTCTGCTAAAAGAGGGTGTTTTCAAATGTGTTGGACTGGCTCAGATCAGAGCCCGAGAGCCTAACTTAGGAAAGCTCCAGCTCTCCTTGGGAAGAAAGCCCTTGCTCTTCGGCAGGACTTGGTATGGTATATGGAGAACTGTGGAGTGTTCTCTCTGTTGCGGAACATCTGCCCACAGTCACTTCTGGTGGTGTGGGAACTCCAAAAAAAAGCTTGAAGTTTGGTAGCCTTCTGAGAATGTCATCCAGTTCCTCCAAGTAACAAGAGCTCTTTGATATATGATACCCATGAGTACCAAACACAAGTCCAACCTTGCAGCTCGAAAGGCTGCAATATTTCTTTGTCCATGTGCATTCACAAGGTCTTAAGTGAGGCCTGGCCTTTGTTTCTAAGGATTTATATGTGCTGCATTGCCAGGAATATTGCTAACTGCGTACAGGGTTACAAGGAGGTGTGTTTAGTATCTACCTAACAAGAGCAGCTATGTAGAGGCTATTGCCTCTCTAGTGAGTAGTGCTGATTTACTGTTGTAGGCCTGACAGGACTCTCATCCTGCCTTGCCCTTCTTGTTTCTTGTGTATCAAGGCTAAAGCAGTGGATTTTTCCTTTCACCGCAGCAGTAGGGGCAAAATGAGTCTCTAGCTGGTGCGCACATAAAGTCAGAGTGAAAATATTTCTTTGGTTCTCACTGCTTAGCATATGTTCTGCCTAGTTAAAAAAAAATATCTCTGTTAGAAGAGGCTTGTGTTTACACTTCTCATTGGAAATTCTGTTAACAAAACCAGATAGACCAAAATAGGAAGGAGAGGATCGTCAACAGCTGTACTTCAAAAGCTCCCTGGTAAACAAGCCCAGCTTCTACCATCTATGTTTGAAAGCACAAACATCCTAGCATAAATTAGGATAAATCTCCTATTTCTCCACCTATTCTTCTATGTATTGGCTATGGAGCATCGGTATTAGCAAAGTCATATTCTAAGATATTTTCAAAATACTAATGTTTCAAACATGCTTATTAGTACTTCATCACACTCGTATCATTACACAACTGAGAACTCATGTAATTGAACTGAGTCTAGCGACTCTCAGCTTTTGAGGTTCTCCATACTGTGAAGCTTTGCTTTTTCTCAGCCTACTGGCAGAAGCATCAATAGCTATGGAAAAGCCTTTGTCACTTGCAGTGAAATGGCTCTTCTTAAGCGGTGGGTCAAACTTTGTTCAAGGCTGCCCCCTTTCTGGAGCAGAATGGTTGTGCTGTTGAAAATAAAAATTCCCTTAACCACCAGTTGTCATCTCAGTCTGGATGAATTAAAGCTGGGACATACGATGATCTAAGATTGACCTTTTTTTTCCCAGGATGAGAAGGAATTTGAAGACATCTGCTACTGTTCCTTGAGCCTGTAGACTTTTTCTTTATTATTTTGGGACTTCCTACAGTTGTTTTTGATGTGCCTATGTAGGTAACAATTCAGCTTTGTAAATTGTGTATATATGTTTTGTTCATTATATATATTCTAAACCTCTTAGAAAATCAGATTATTTCCTTCTTTCCTCTTCCTGTGGTTTAACAGGTTTAAAATGTCAGTAACTTACAAATCTCCTCACCATCACCCACTTCATGCTGCAGGTGTGCTCACAGGGGTGTACTAATAGGAGCTGTTTACCCATAGAGATATAGTGCTAAAATCCTGTATTGGTTATCTCTCTGGATCTGTTGGTGAGATATCAGATCTGCAGAGTGATAATAGGTCTAGCTCCATTGCTGGAGCGGCTGCACGGGTAACAGACTCCCTTGTCTCTGTTGCACTGACCTTGCAGATAGGAGGGCAGCTTGGGAGGGGGGTGCTTGGGCTCACTTCTCCTACACTGTGCCTTTGGGACTCTGGTACAAAACAAATTTTAAATACCATCGTCACAAAAGTGCCTTAGTCCTGTTTTATGTCCCTGGGTTTACTTTTCCAGTTTAGTATATAAGAACTTTTCCTTGAAATGACAGTCACCTCCTGCTGTATCCTGAGTAGGCAATAAAGTTTTCTCTTTCTGTGCGCTCGGCTTTAAAAATGGAGAGGTTCTGGAAACATTCTGAGCTTTTTTGAAGTGGCTTTTTCCACTGTTAGGCAGGGTCTGGCACAGAGTCAACTGCTATTTCCCTTTCAGGCAGACAGATGACCTGCCTTAAGGGATCAACCTTTCTTGGAAGGTGAAATCAAGCACATAAATTAAAGGCTGACCATAAACATTAGCTGCACCCACGCACCATGGACATATTAATCCTACACCAATACTCCTTTAATGCTGTGGTCATTGATCAGTTCTTCTTTATTTTCACAGCACTTGGAAAATGACAGTGATACACACATTTCTCTTATCATTATAGACTGGCCTATTACACCATCCAGAAGCATTGCTGAGATAATTTATCTGTATTTTAGTGTGAGAGAGAGCTCAATGAGCCATGGGATGTATCTTTTACCATTCAGAAGAGGAAAAATTTGCTAATCACTGGAAATTTTAATGAGGAGGAATAAATATATTAACTTGCCCTGCCCTTCTTCCTCTGCTCATAGGTTGACTTTTCCTTGTTTTCTCCATTTGTTCTCTAAAAGACCTGTCTTATTTTATTTTCTGAATGCTTAAGTGCCATCACTGTTATCTTGCCTGGACATCCATGGAACAGAGTAAAGGAAGGCAGCCCTTTAAGCAGCTGGGTCTGTCCTGAGCTGTTCAGAAAAGCACTAAGTACCTTATCTGGTGTCTGCACAGTATAATCAAGGGGAGTTTGATCCAAATCCTTTTGACGTTCATTAGAGGAATTCCATTTAGAGGTGTAAGCTTCCTTTGTTTCCTGTTCCTTGCTTTTCATACTTTTGATTGCTTCTGCCCACTGCATTTAGATTTTAACATTAAAATTGTTTTTCCCTGGTGCCATACTTAAGTTGGTCTACATTCATATTTTGCGTTGTTAGATGTGAGAGAAAATGTCATCTGATAATAGTAGACATGCTTTTCTTATTATGGTATGCACATATCCATTAGTTTAAGGAGAAGCTCACTTGCAGCTAAAATAACAGTCATTACACAAATATGAAACCAAAAGATTAATTCAAGTGAATTAAAAACCTGTACCTAGGAATCTTGATGGCCATGACCTTACGAATGGTTTTGTTCAGAGAGATCCTGAACATAGGTGGACCACCACTGCTTCTGACAAAGCAAAGATTTGGGTGCTGGACCAGTGGAATAATCATGGAGATAACTGACCCTGCAGTCTCTCTCTGTTATTCAAATGCCTAATCAATTCTCAAGGCTCCAAGTGTATTTCAGGTCCTAGATTTTTAGTTCTTTGGAAATTTTAACATACAATAATGTCTAGATTCATTTAAGTTAATGTCATAATACTTTGTTCGGTAGATCATTTTCTTCATTGATCTTATTTCAGGTAACATTATCCATAGACAACGAGTATTTGATAGGATCACTTCACTCCCATCTGGTAAAGAAAGGAAGGCTTCCCAGGGTAACTGCATTCCACAAACAGCTTTGAATTGCTGGGAATCCATTTGAAGCTGAACAAAATTCCTGAGTTGTTTTTCAGGGAATGCCATTTTACATTGCTTTGATGGTAAAGTAAAAAGCTCTGGAAAAAAATACCTGAGCTTCCTCATGCTGTTCTTTTTTGTCATACTATGATATTGGAAACATACTGGTTTGGTTGATTTTTTGCTGCCTGAAGGAGCAATTTCCCATGGAGGCTGTAGACTGGAGAAGACTTGTACTGCACTTTGCTGGAATTTTTAGGCAACAATAATAGTCTTTGTATATGAACTTGTAGCAAGAGACATAGAAATACTGATCTCTAGGGTAAATCATAACTGTTTTGCTTTCTAGCTGAATTTCAATTAATTTCATATGGTCTCACATTGATTTTCCTTTTTTTTTTTTTTTTTTTTCCTATGAGCTCTGCTTCTCCCTTTTATTCTTTGCTTGGCATCAGTATCCCTTTGTTTTCCTCAAAGTTTCACCTACAGTAACACTTGAACTGTGCCTTCAGTACTTCCCATTCGTCTTAGGCTACGTTGAGTATGTATCCTATAAAACAAACAAACACCTCTATTTTCTCATAAGATCCAGGTTCTTATCGCGGTGCCCTCTTCGATCTCCTGATTCTCTGTAGCTCATTCCCACAGACACACTCCGCTTTCTTCCCCAGTCTGCCCCTTTCAGTTTCTTACAGTACTTATTCCGGTAATGGTCTCCTGCAGAAGCCAATTGGCTCTGAGTTTAAAGAAAATGAGGTCTTTTCAGGCATTCCTTATCTCTTCTTTGATTTTCAGCAGTGTCTTGTCTTACGCCAAGTAGGTTGCCTATTTATAGAGGTTGCCGTTTCCCATCAGTAAATTGGAGCTTTGTGTATGACTAAGGAGGAACTCAGCAAGTTACAGCTGATTTGCTTAACTTTCTCAAGTGCTCCGCTCCATGCAAATACATGATGTCTGCATGCTGTGTCCGTCTGTTAAGAGTTTGTGCAGCAAACGTAGAAGTAAGGACTTAAATCCAAGTGTGAAATTGCCTATCTGAGACAGGAATGCAAAAATAGTGGGTGAGTTCCTTGATGGTAAGTTGAGCTCATCTTTTCTTTTTCTTTTGCTTCATGCTAGGAAGCCAGGAAATCATTATTCTGTATCAGGTAGGAGCTTGTGAACTGCAAAATCATGTTTTCAAAATTTCAGCATGTAAATTTCAGCAAAATTTCAGTAAATACTGGTTAAGGACTTTAGGAACAAGCAGAAGAAGAGTACTTCCATAGAAGTGGATTATATATGAAGGAAGAAGATTCAGTTTGCTCTTATCATTCTTCAGATTGCCACTTAAGTGGTTTTTTATTTTTTTTTTTGGTCAGTGTAATCATTAAAGTGGAAATTTCCAAAATGATAAATGGCAGCTATAAATCACTGCAACTTAGTGACATACAGGCATCTAACTGCTAACTGGTGTATTCTTACAAAAGTCTCAGTCTCAGGGGATATATTTTAAGATATGTGTATTCAGGCATATGCATTTCTTGTGTTTGCAAATATTTAATGCGCCTGCGTATCTCCTGGTTGGCTGGAGTTCTCAATTTGTGGCCTCGAAAATCTCCTCCTAGTAAGCAGGCAGGTAAGGAGAACTAGATGTCCATCAACATGTAGATATGCAGGATTTCATGTTGCCCTTCAGGTCCACTGGCCTGTATGCAGGGGGCAATTGCCTCAAGCTTTCTAGCTCTTTCAAATTCAAATGGACTCTTTTTTGATCCTTCTTCCTTTTTCTACTGCTGGTTCCTGTTCTGCTGGTTCTTTCCATTTCTCTAAATGTCTGACTTTGCTCCTCAGAAGCAGATGCGGGCGATTAGCCTCCATTTAGTTTGCAAATTGTTAAGCCTTTGAGAATATGCTAAAATGAATGTTTTCCACTTGAATTCAGTGTACTTGTCTCTACTTCCTCTGAGAAGTTAGTAGCATTTTTATCAATATTCCAAGTTTTGTCTGTGAGCAATATTGCATATTAGTCTTCCTCCTGATATTTCATCATAATTTTTCCTTGCTTCCTGCCCCCCTCCCTTCTTTTTTTGTCTTTTTTTATTTCTCCTTTACCACTCTTTTCTGCTCCCTGCACTTCATGCAGTTGAGCTGAGTCTCCCTGAAGGCAGCGCTCTCCAGTCAGTGCCCTGAGGGGGCCACAGGATGGACAAATGTGCCTGTACCACAGAGGAAGGCCACACTATGCTGCCCCAGGGCCAGTCTTGAAGTACAAGGGTTTTCCCAACGCACCTGCAGGATTGTCCTGCTACGGCTGTTCTTCCTTCAAGACTCAAGCTGGTAAAGCAGCATGGCTTTGCACTGGGCCACGCGGCTCAAGGCAAGCTCAACTTGACTGTCTCCAAATAGCAACACTGTGGGGCAAGGTGCAGAAGAAGACTGAGTAATAGTTTATGGAAAGCAGATTCTAGTTCTTTCACTGTGGATGTGTGGGTTTTTTTTTTTTTCTGCATGTCCTGTGTTTTGCAAATACACATTCATTTCTGTGAATTCTTCTTTGGGACACAGGACCATGCACAGCATGAATTTAAGGGAGATGAGGTCTGAAATGCCTCCGTTTATGTCATGTTATGCAATGGGGCATTCCTAGCCTGTGGTGTTACAAATGGAGAGAAGAACGAGCTCCCCTGTTCTGCAGCAGCTCCTTTCCACTTCTCTGTGGGACTTGGAGACAAGCCGTATACAGTAAAAAAATGCCCAAGGCTAGAGAGGCATTAAGGAGTTGACTCATGGTAGGCTCCAATATAAACAGCCCGGTGAATAAATTCCCATATTTTAGGATAACAACACTTAAACATTATTTTGATATGCTCAGTACCATTTACTTATTTCCAGTGCAAGACTTGAAGCACAAGGAAGTTTTTAATGTGCAGAAGAAAAGTTTGTATGTTGGTTAATGTAATGTAAAGGCTGGATTTGGCTTTGATTAGAAAAGTGATTGACATGGAGATGAGTCAAGTTCATTTTCTCTTCTCTTTATAGTTGGTTCTTAATATTACATTACTTTGGCCCTAAAAATGAAAAAGAAAGCATAACATGATTTTTTTGGCCATGTCTGGAATCTAGATGAAAAGGTATATGAGTTTATGATAGAGTCCCCACTTGCTGTTGATCTCAGGAGATACTGTTTGGATCATCTAAGCTGATAAGAGGTGGAAGTAGTTCCTCTGCCATCAGGCCTGGAGAGGATGCAAGCGGCAGGCCTGGTCTCACCTGCTCAGCGCTGTGTCAGGGATTTCTGACCGGGCAGCTCCCTTGTAGAGCTCAGCCACAGCTTTTGCTATGAAAGTGGATTAAAAGGCAGGGTGTTATTGACGTTTCTGAGTCTGGCCAGGGAGAAAAATGCTTACTCAAAGAATTGGGTTCTCTTGTTCTTTTCTTGACTCTTCGGAAAGGTGTAAATTCTGGTAAGTCTGGCATAGCTTCTCCTCCAGCATGCCAGCTCAGCAACATGTTGGCAGCAGATAACCGCCCTGCTACCTCTCCCCTGCATCTGTCTGCTGAGGATATTGGTACAGGCTGTGATCTGGCACCCTGTTTAATAGAGATTATTTTTACAATATAAGCCTGTTAAATTTCATTTAAAGTGTATTATAGCTGCAGGCATTGGAAAATTACAAATATGAGCCTTAAGAACACAAGATTATTAATAAAAGCAATCATAATTTGAGGTTCTTTTTATTTGCAGTCTGATTGCTGGGCTTTGGAGATAGACTAAAGTCACATGTAGAGGATGAGACTTGATTGTCAGACCATATTCTGGTATAAGAATAAAATCCAATTAAAGTTACAGTAGAATTACAGATAACAGTATTTCAATATGATAAAATTTTGAGAAAAATGATGACTCCTCTTGTGAGTCTGTCTTTTTACATTAATAAAGATCTTAATGTTTTAGACTCTTTTGTGATATAGAGTCAGTGAAGCCAATGATTTTAATAAAACATTTTTGATACAATTCTTATTTGTACCCCTCAAAATGGAGTCTTTACCTTGTTGCTTAAGAAATGAGTAAGACTTGTTCTTATCATTCGTAAAAAAAAACAAAACTAGAAACAGCCCATAGTAATTTAATTCTCTATGTGATTTTTATTAGAAATGCATTGTGCTTTGTAACCACGTCACGTTTTCACAATCTAAATTCATACTCAGTCCCAGTTCACATTCACAGCAGATATGAGGTATGTCTCTATTTTAGCCACCTGTTTGGAGAGAGTAAAGTTATGAAATGATATTTTTAAGTTGATGTAACTTTTGTTTTGGACCACAGAGTGACAATTTTTCAGGGTAACATGTTTATTCTGTTCAATGACTGTGCTATTTCAGTACATAGTGTAATACCTCAAGTTCATCTTTCAAATTCCATATTTAACAGAGGATCTTAAAACACATTGATTCTTTTAAAATATCTTTATTCTCTAATAGTTACATACTTCTGTTTTTCCAGATAGATCATTCACTAAGAAGTAGGGTTAATGAGCGCATCTGCTGCTGACAAAAGGGAATGATGGATTTTTGAAAGCAAATGAAAATGCCTGAAATACTTATGCTTTTTTTTTGATTTCCTGATTTCTTTAATCCTGAAAGAGAAAGCAAAGAATGAAATTAAAACCAGCCTCACAAAGAGCTTCTGATAATAAGAAATGAGTCCTAAGATACAGAAAGAATGAGGCTAGTTTTTATTTCCAAAATAAAAATATTGATGAGTTGTAAGTTTAGACTGGGGAGAAAAGCAGTGTGCTAAAGATATTGGGAATTTGTTGTGCTGTTAGAAGAAACTGTTCAAATCTTCCTGCCCTGAGGGATACAGTAGGAAAGCCCGTACTGTAGTGTATGCACAAGGACAACATGTTATTAACTCTATCTGTTGCAAAGGCCATGCTGTTAATATATTTATATTTTTGTATATATTTGCAAGGTCCTGGCAAGTGTGGTCTTCTTTCCTTTGCACACCACTGCACAGTTTGTAAATGTGCAGTTCTTCCTCCGAAATTCCATTTGACTTCAGGAAGGTTTGGCAGGACAGATTCACGGCTGTGCTAGGTTTGCAGAAACAGATCTGATCTGAGAGAGCTCTGCCTGTTTTAATTAGGAATTTGTTTAAAATTTGACTTCTTGCTCCAATCTGGCAGAAGCTACTCCGATATAAGCCAACTCAAATCTGACAGGAGTGTGATTACACAGAGAGCATTTGCAGGTTTGGTTGGTGCTATGCCCTGTCTTTCTCTCTTAACACTATCCTTGCCCCAGATAGTACACTTATTGCATGGCAGAAATTTGGCAGAAATGCCAAAATGGGGAGTATATTCTTCTATTCCTTCTATTATAATTGCCTGGATTATAATCCTCTGTATTATAGTAGAAGCATAATGGAAAAAAAAAAAAAACATGCAACTTCCTGGCTCTGTAGGATATTTACAGAATAACTATCTCTCTGTCAAAGTACAGTGCTATACTGCCCATGCTCCATATATTGTCATCCCTTGTGTTTGACTTCTAGTTGTGGAACAAACAAGAACGGACGTTACTGCTGTCTCCTGGCTTCTGTACCCACGATGGCACTCAGCTCGTTCTGTTCCAAGTGCCTTGACGTAGCACTTGTAAATGCTAGGCATTTGGGTGTTCTTGTAACAAATGTAATCTCTAGTGCATGAGTAATATGTCTCTGTATAGAGTCATAGGCCATCCATATCTATGTCATCCTTTCAGGGATGGGGATAATGAAGACTGAGTGGATGGAAAAAGAAAATGAAAAGTGATATTGAGGTCTCATTAGACTCTGGTAGTATTCCAAAAGTGTTAGTACCTTCAGGATAGATGAAAACTAGGGTAGATATATCAGTGTAGCATATTGCCTTTTCTAAGGAGATGTGGAAAAGCCAAACCTTGTTGTGTTGAGTCAACTGTTACATTTTGACTTAATTCTGATATCTTGAATCGCATCCTTTTCTGTAGGGATTTCCATGGTGTTTGCATGCTGAACAGTACATCAGTACCTCAGTACAAGGAGATAGAACCATTTGGGTAAAATGATTTCATGAGAAAATGCAGGTTGTTTCAACCAAAACACACAAAGATTGATGAATTTATAACAAATCAAGAGCAGAAATCATAGAGCCATATGTTTCATTTCAGAAAAGGCATGAGTCCGGAAGCACTAAGGGGTCCCTTGTTTATAAAGAGGTGCTAGCCCAAAATTACAAATTTTGAGAAGTCCTGAATTTGCCAAGTGAAATTGAAATTCTTGTTGGACTGGGGCATTCTAGTAAATGTCTTTTAAACATCTTTTTTTCCCCAGCCTAAAATCTCCTGTTTTAATATATATAGAAATTCTTGATGTGGGTCTGATGTGGGATGAAAATAAGTTTTTAAATTATTGCTATTTCTTGAAAATAAAAAACTGTTTCCTGTTCTCTATGTATAAATATATTAAAATTATGCAAGTCTGCATCCTCAATTTTCCTATTTTTATGCTGCAGTCTGCAAGGTTAAAGCTTAAGCCATCTGGATTAAAGGAATAGGAAATATTTTTGTACCAGTTAAAAAAGGAGGGAAAAAGCTGGTATCATAGTTTCCAAAATCTGTGATTCTCTTTTCCTTATGTGATGATCAAATTTTCTTGTATGTAGGTGTCTTTTTCCAACTATTCAGTATGCTTTTGAACTTTCTGATTAGGCACAACCAAAAAATGCTCCATAAAATTGGAACAGACTTTTTTACTTTTTTTTTTTTCCTTCATTTAAAGAGCATCACTGGGTTTTATGACTACAGAACTGCCAGAATGCAAGTGTATGAAGATCTCTGATGTTTTGGGCAATTCTTCTGCCATACAATATAGCAAAACCTGAATTTAATTTATTGCATGCTAAACAATTCTAGATTGATAAAGCAGTGCTGGCCCTTGAAATGTTCTTTATACTTGATCCAGCTTTCTCTACTGAATTCACTTTTTAATGAATACTCTCTGTCTGAAGGTCCAGGTGGTCACATGCATTTTGTAGTGCTCCAGCTTTGTGTCACTAAGGGCTAGCTGGAACTGGCGTAACAATATTAATGAGTCTTTACCTAGAATTAGGTATATTAAAGTATGTCTAAAATAAAAGATTAAAACATTCTACCTTATAGCTGAAGTTGATAAGAGCAGAATGTGTTGGATAGGGGCAGCTATAAGAGAAAATTTTAAGACATACACAATTTGTTTACCTGGACATTGCAGAAACAAAATCACCCTGCACTAACGTAGCATTTGCTCTGTGTATTACAGGGAATCTTTGAGTTTATGTAATGAATATTGCAGTGACAGATTTGTCTTGCTGCATTACTAGTAAGCCATTATGAGTAGGATTTTTCAAGCATGAGCTTTCTCATCTACAAGTTAAACATATAAGGCGATTGTCTGGTACCTCACTATAGTCAGTAGAAAGAGATAGCACCTCTTTAGGTCAAAGCATTCCCTCCTAGGATGAATGGAATGAGTTGCTAAATAGCTAAAGTTAGGCCATGCAAAACCCAGCCTACGTCTACAGTTCAACAAAATACTTGCATGCAATAAATGGCAAAACTTTTTAAATTAAGCATGTACTTAAGTGTTTTGCTGAGTGGCAGATTTGCCTTCTGTCTAAAATCTTTTGGAACTTTTTTGCATGAACTAATAACAGTCAAAGCAGTGTTGCTATCTCTATTTCATTGCTTTGTACTGATTAAATAAAGAGATTGGTGGAGTTTGGAAAAGAAATCCAGCTCTTTGGCCTGGAGTGGCTGCCAACTCCAGCACTTCACTCCAGGGCACACCAAATAGTATTTCAGGTTGCTTCAGGGTGTGGTTTCATCCTAATCTTTCTCTTTGCTATTTGCAAAAGCAGGATAAACTTCTGAAAGCAGTAATTGTACAGAGCTGTCAAATCTCGTGTGTTAACTGTGAGGCCAAGACAAGAGATTCTTTCCTAACACTCATCTGCTCACACCTGATGTATTCATGCAACTCAGCAGTGCGGCTTCTCTCCCACTCCCTGACTGCAGGATCTGATGACTGTGCATGCATGGAGCTGTGTCTCCCAGACTCTGAATCAACTCCCGTGGTCAGGGAGATGGGTGATTTCCTTGTGCTAAAGGAAGACATCCCTGTTGGAAGACAGCTCTCAGGGCCGAGGCTTCTGCTCCAGCCCTCTGGACCTGTCTTGTAGGTCAGAGAAGGAATTCTTGAGTAGTCTGGTAAAATTAACACTTAGAGGACTCTTTAGTCTGCAGACCAGCTAAATTCCCCCTCTCTTTTTTAACTACCTCTTTATAAACCCCATGTGCCTGTGGTGGAGTTGCATTCTATTCATTGCTTCCGAAGCAGAAAGAGGCTCTCAAGTGGGATACAACTTTGCACTGAATTGCAGCACGACTATAGTACTCACTGGCATAGCAGATGTTGCACCCAGAAGGCAAGTTATTGACCCGCCAGCCATCTTTCTTGAAGTATAGTACCTGGTAAAAGAAGAGAAAGTATTACCTTGGTTAGCGCTAAATCAGAAGAGAAGAGCAATGCCGCTATGTTAGTGTGTGGGGTTGGACCAGGTGGTCTCCAGAGGTCCCTTCCAACCCCGACTAATCTGTGATCTGCATCTGCATTAAAATAAACAATCTGTAGATAAAAAGAATCAATCTTTTGCAGTGTACTTGAAAAAGTTAGGCAGGTCATCATTAAGTATTTGGTGAAAACAGCAAATTAAAGTTAGAATTCCTTTGTATTTTGGAATTCATTTTGAAACGGAATTCATCTCTTTGACCTTTTTTTTCGTCAGTGTTTCTGCAATCTTAGAAGGCAGTTCCCTTTCACTTTGAAGCCCTGCTCATGACTATGAAGAGCAAAAGGACTAAATGTCATTTAAAAGTAATGTAGCAAGACTTGCCAACAACACAGCTTTAATAGATTCTGCGAGAGGAATGTGGGAGCAGTCATAGCCTTAAAAAAACAACAATAGGTTTTAGCAACCGGAGAATCTGCAAAAACATTTGAGAACTGTGCATGCTCCCTCCTTCTTGCTGTGCTGAATTTTTGCTCTCATGGTTTTTTTGAGAACCTCACAGGAGTTTTTCAAGAAAAAAATGATAAAAATATTTACTTAAGAGCTGCCCTGAAGACTACTCCCTTACTAGAATATAATCCCTCTTTTCTGCTTCTGCTGGCTGTTTCATCTATTTTAGTGGAATTTTGTTCACACAGTGCAGAACTTTTAGCCAAATATAGACTATACGTATGATGTATGAAGATAACGTTGTGGTACGTTTGTCTTGCTAAAAGTGTTCTCTGAGGTGACCTCTCTGCAGAAGTGCCTAGAGAGTGTCTTGGCTTCAACATATTGCTGTGAGCAGTTAAGAAACTGAGAAGGGTTAATAATTCTCCTACAAAGACCTTTCCTGTTCTCATTGCATTAAGAAATAATAGGTTTTCAGTAAAAGATTTCTCAGATTCAAAATTCCATATTAAAAGAGACTCATTAGCATCTGTCTGCAGAGTTTTAAGTAATCACAGAGCTGTGTGCGGGGTGCCTTCTAGTTCACCTCAATAAAACCTGAAATAAAGGAGTAAATTCCTATATTTAGGTAACATTCTGAAACTTTTGGATTCTCTTAATGACTTCATACCTTTAAAAATATGGCCCTGAAGTCCTTCATCATTCTTGTCTTTACAGCTGTGATTTGAAGAAGATGATATTTTGCTTTTTGTAAAATAAGCCCCTGCTAATAGTAGAATGTCAGGTTATAAAAGTGTTTAATGTAACGATGAGGACTGATAATAATCAGAAGTAATTTCAGAACACCCAATTGTATGTATGAGCTAAAATTTAAGTATTTAGGTATGTATTTATCCATTAGATGTTAATTTTCCTGCCATCCTAATGTGAAATCTGAAGACAACACAGTCTAAATATTTTCATGGCTACAGAAATTAGGGTAATGCACTAATTTTTGATTTTTTTTTTTATTATCTGTGAGCTTATCAAAGTCTTATCAAGTAAGAACACAGAAAAAAATGCTAAAAAAGTGAGAATGGATTAATTTTGATTTAAGTTTCCTTTAAAGATTTCCTTTAAAAAGCATTCAGTAAATCAAACATTTACCTTCTGAACTTCTTTGAACAATTTTTTATTCTCCACAGGTTCAGGTAATATTGATGCCTTGAATAACCTCATAATCCTGCCAATTTAAACCATTTTAATATCTGGAAAAGCCAATTAAAATTCATTAAAAACCCAAGAAATAAAAAACCTCCTGTCATGAAATTTCAGCAGACAGAATACATCCCTGAAGCAATACTGCGATAAGGGTATGCAGTCTTACACAAAGTAAATGCTATGTTCTCATAATACGAAGCTTAAGTGTGCTTGATATAATGTATTTAAGTGAATTAGTGGTATGTACATACAATCTGTCTGGATAAGTTTGAAAAGTGTTACATCATGTTTCTATACGAGAACAAAGTGTTCCCAATAATGGTTTCTAGTTTCAAAAAATTAGAAAATGTAGGACCAAATTTGGCTCCCTTATGAGAATAACCTTATTCAAAGTTCCTATTTTAGGAATTTTATATGAATCTGCAGTTTGGCACTGGGGTGGCAACATGGTATGTTAATCCCTGCATCACCCTTTTCATGAGCAGGTCCTGAAAGGCCCCTGTATAGCCTCCACAGCATGCCTGAAGGGAAATATCTGAGCATCAACTGATCTACTTTTTCCCTGGCAGTAGAAAATTGCATGGGCAACATCTGAAGCCTGAGACCACGGGTACAAAACTGATTTGATGTATATTTATGTTTCTGTGGACCCCATCTATGGGTTTTGGGTTTATAATGTCATATCATAGTTCAGAAGTCCTGATTTACATAAAGCTTCTTGCAGTGTTATCCAAATATTTTAACCCATCAGCTTTGTACTGGATGGATGTTGATATATGATAGATGTTGATAGATGTTGTCTTACGAATAGAGCTGAAATGTAAGCTGAAATGTGATTTAACCTCAAAGCATGTTCATGCCATGGTGTTTGGCTCCTATTTCTTCAGCCAGAGTCAGGAAAGTAACATAATGAGTCTAGACTGAGAAGGGCCAGCAGAAATGAGCTTCCACATCATGTCTGTTCGGCTCTGCCATATCTGGGGGACACAAGAGTGCTTCTGAGCTTCATGGGAGCATGCCAGCCTCAGCATTTTTCTGAAATCTTCTAGGTATCACCCAGTCCTATGTGAACCCCTTCCTCCATCATGTCTCAGCATTGGTCACTATGGGTTAGAAGGGCGGCAACAGTAGTTTGGTTCGATGGTCTTCATCTGAGCTAAAAGCGTGGAAAATTCTCATCTGGTTTAGCTGAATGGGCAATCAAAGATTTTTTTGTTTGTTTGTTTTGTTAGCCCAGCAAAACTCTAAAGAAAAACCTTATGCTTCCCTCTCTGCTCCACTTTTACCAAACCTTAAAATGTTATTTAATTTATTGTTGATCCACTTCTGCTTCCTTCTGCAGGTAGGTGAGGATGTCCTTTCTGTGTTACTTCTCAAGACATACTCAGATTGCCACCTTTTCTAATCTGCCACCAGGTTGGGAGACGTCGCTTTTTGCTTCTCAGAGATCATTCTCCCTGGGCTTAAGGAAAGAGAGCAGATAGATAGGTAGTAACAACTCCATTTCATGATTCAGCAAGTAGGCAAATAGATCAGGTAGGTCATAGGCTTGTTTATTCCAGTTGTCTTTTGGAATTAGAGGAAATTGTCGAAACTGTTTTCTTGTCACAGGAGAGAGAGAGAAACGGAGATAGTGGGATCTTCCCTTAGGATTGGGACACAAAGCTGCTTGGAATCCTGTTGTTTCCGTAGGCTGAGTGCTTCAAGACTGTATTCTGGTATTGCAGGAGTTGTGCAGAGCCATAAATAGAAAAATGCAGATATACTGAGCTGAAGAACCTCATCTAAAATGTGCAATAATGAAAGCACTGGAGCCATGCTCTTGCAGAGCAGAGGACTGCCAAAAAAACAAATTATATAAAAGAAGCAGCCACAGGAAAGATCTCTTTTGTATTCTGAGAGAGTTACTGATTTGGCTCTCATCATGCAGACACAATATTGTGTATAACTACTTGGATATAAAGTCTCACTGATTTTGGTGTAGGTTGGCAAGTAGTTGAAAGAAGTACTTAGTACATTCTGTAAACAATTCTAGTAAATTCATCTTTCTTTATTAACTAGCGTGAAGAACTTCCCAGGGGATTTTAGAAAGGCAGCCCCATTGTCTATTTTGTAAATAAAATGATAACTAGTTCTACTAGAACTACTACTAGTTCTACAGACTACTATAGTCTTGTAGATCTAGATTTGCCTAATCTGGGATACACTGAGTCTTTTGTCATTTGACCTTAATTTAGATGAAGTTCAAAGAAAAAAAAAAAATATGTTGACAATTTCGATAGTATGTGATCCAGTTAAGTTGTACTGAGAGTACCTTGGAAAACGGTGCATTATACAGGTAAACGTTAATTAATGTTTTGACATAAATGTTAATTCATTTCTGACATTGAAACTTTTTTGCTACATATCAGGTCACTCTTACAGAAGTATTTTGTGTATCTCAGGCAGGAAAAATAAAAGCAAAAATGCACTGTTCTTTTGTTTTGCACAACTATGAATAATTTATCAGTCATGGGAAACCATCTCTTTCCTTTTTTTTTCATTTGCACTCCCAAGGCTGAGCAATAGGCATCAAAGGCCTAACAGCACCTTGGAGGCAGACAGAAGGTAAAGGAGATAGATGTATTTCACACTCTCCTTGTCCTAGCAGAGCTTCCTGCCTTGTCTTGGGCAGGACGTATTGCAGAGGGTGAGTCACCTTCACGATGCATAAATGTTATGACGGCAGGTGTATCTGTCCTTCTGCCTCCCTGGGTACACTGAGAAATAAAATCATTCCAGAGAACATCCTTAGGCACGGGAACTGGATCTTCTGTACTGTCAAGCTATCACTGCGATCTCTGACATAGTTTTATTCCAGGCCAACTCTCCCAAGCATTTCCTGGGTATAGTTAGCACAGGTCAGGGGTTGTTGTAACAGACCTTGTGGATGTGGTCACTCCAGAGAGGGAGACAGTTTAATAGGATGGAGTTGGGCCATTCCAGGCCTGTTGGGTCACAGCCAGGGAACCATCCCAGGCACGTTTACTTTATTAATATAAACTACAGCCTTTGATTCTGGGCTTGTGGTTTTCTCTGTCCTGTAGGGAAATCACTCAACTCCTAGCTCTTGGTCTGGATAGAGATTGCCCTATGGGCTTGGTGAAAAGTGCTTACCCGCAGTGGATTTTGTCTTGGTCTCAGGAACATTACAGGGCTGGCAGAAGCTCAGCAAGTCAGCTGAGCCAGGGAAGCTAGCCACACATCTGCTATTAAATTGGCACAATGCTCCTTTCCTTATATTCAATATTTATATTACTATATTTAAAGTATTTTACTTAGCTTCAAGTTAACATTGCTATCACAAACAGTTATATCACCGCAGCTGATGTGCAGTCATTTATTAAACTGTGTAATCTTGATACAAGCTTCTGCTATGGAGATGGATATCAGGTCTCTAATGAATATAAAATATGGGTGTGGAACTACTAAATCAACCGTTTTGGTCATACATGTAGCAAGAAATCATCTGAAGAGCTTTCTAATATACTCAGCCTATGGTTTAACAAACTCAGGTTTGAGGTCACAGACTTGCTTTACGCTAAGACCAAAAGCAGGAATGAGTGCTTTACATTTCCTCTCTAATCAGTATTGTAGGTGGAGAGCTCTCTCTATGAGGCTTCAGATCTGGAAGAGCTGCAGAAAGGTTTTGTTTGATAATTCCATGAAAACAGCAGTGCACATGGGAAATGGCTGTTCCTTTAAGGAAAAAGACATTCCAGTGAACTAAACACTTGGCTGGAAATACAACCGTTGTCAACTCTTCACTTTCAAGCAGAGCTGTTTGTGCCTTTGCAATGCCAGGCTTTTAAAGTGACAATGCACTGGGTTAGTGGCTAGTTCATTACTAAATTCATTAATATTTATGGTTTATTGGCTCATATTCACAAAAAGCAACCTAAATTTTGAACATGTGCCTGAAAATGATACGAATTGAAACAGTTAGCTGATGTGAGGCCTCTCCAGTTTCTTTTTCTCTGCTAAGATAAATTAGTTGGGTCAGTGCCTGTTCTCTCTCATTTTCCCTTCGCTCTGCCCTGTCCTGCCCTCTTTCTCATAGATTTCTGAGAAAGTATTTATCTGGGCAATCTAAAGTATTAAAAACTGTTTACTTTGCACAGTCTGAAAGACTTCTTATCCTCTCACCCATGGTACAGTGACAAAACAAGTAGGCACATTTTGTAAAGAAATTTTGAACAAGAGGCGTGATGTATATTTCTTAGAATTATTTGTGTAATTACCAGAAGCTTTGGATATAAATAAGAACCTGAGACATGTAGTCATGCTCAAAACACTCAAATTTATCAATAGCTGGCATCTTAGGCCTTTATCTTAGACTGTCGGGTTTGGCTATAAGAGTTTAGTCTTCTTTTTGTTATGCAACTATTTATATAAAACAACTAGATCCAAGCAGAACTTGCTGATTCTTGTTCTTATCTCATTGGAAGCAATGCTAGAAGACAATATAAAAAAATGAAGACTTCCTAGATTGATTGAAACTGTCTATTGGCTTGGAATACTTTGTAAGACACTTTGTTCTGACAGGTAGACATTTCAGATGATACAGAAATTAATGGTTAACCTGTTTGTAGTGACTGCATATTGTTTTATTCTGTGCTTTTTTTCTGCACATTCATAAAAGATTATTTGGGAAGGAAAGAGTGAAATTAATTTCCAGAGAGAAGTGTTTCAGGATACTGGGCAGTTTTCCACTAAACATCTCTGTGGAAATCTGGAAAAAGTGTTATTTCAGTTCTTTACAAGAAAATAATGCCCCAACTATCTTTCTCTTTCCCACCATCAATAAACTTGAGAAAATTCTTCTGTAATCATTAATTAATAGGAATATGGAACTTCTTTTGGAAAGAGTTGCTTATTTGCTTTTAGGTACATTACACTGGAAGTTTGAACTGTGAATTATATTTGTACTATTGTCTTCAGTTTTCCTTTCATATAGAAAATAGTTGTAACATTTTGGAAAAGAGAGGAAGAGGATTGTATTGACTGGATCATTGCAAGCCATGAATATTATTTGCATTTCTCTTAATCTGAGTACCTTTTTATAGAACAGAGTGGCAATCACTTAGAAGAGTTCTGTGTGTTTTGCCATTTGGGGTTATATCTTGCCTTTTTTTTTTTCTTTTTCGAGGAGACAGTGAAGGCAGGAAAGTTTAAGCTGGCATTCATTTTTGCAGAAGTTCATGTCCCTAGTAACAGAGCCCATTGGGATAATTTTCAGGGTAAATTTTTGAAGTGCTGGCAGCTACTCTGGTAGAGGCTGGCACCAAATTAGTTGAGAAACAGTAGTAGTGCAATTAAGAATTGAGAGAGATTATAGTTTATTTCATAATACCAACCATGTGTGCCCATTTCCTTGGGGGAAGCGTTCTTGCAGCAGCTGAAGAAGGCCCTCTGGATCTCCTGGTCCTCTGTGAGCTCCTTCTTCCCAGGGTGAGCTTCCTAGCCTCCACCCAGCCCCATCACTATAAATGGATACTGGCCTTCAGGAAGCTGCAGCAGGCAGTGGAGTGAGCAAGTGCAGGTTCTTCTGCAGCCAACATTTCCAGTGGCAGGCATGAAATTAGTAAAATGAAGAATAACCTTTAGCCGTCCTCCGAACAGTGCGAGGGGTGTTGCTTCACTTGGGACACAGGGTGGGCTTGGTAGGGATGGCGTGGCAAAGCGATGGTGGTGGGAGGATGATGAGCTCGGAGTTGCTTCATTCGGATGACCACAGCAGGGGCGGTGGTCAAACTAACACTGGGAAACTTGTGGGCAGCTTTGCTACACAAGCCTGTTTCATCAAGCGCTTGTGGAGGTGGCTGCTGATAAGTGTGTTTAGCATGTCCTTGTAGCCTCGCTAGAAGGGGTCTGAGCTCTGTGGACGCCGTCGGTGCTCAGCAGCTGGGGAAATGGCAGTTAAGGGCAGGGTTCATTTTGCCTCACGCTGGGCCTTCAGTGTACAGTCAACCACTGAGGTAGCCACTTTATCTTCCCTGTATGTGGGAACTGGTGGGCAAAGGCATTAATGGAGTTTCCTTCTTATTCTCATAAATCAGATCAAACGAATTACTCCCCACAAAGTTCCTGCTTCACTACATTGGCTCCAAAGAGTTTGTGCAGGGTCTACATATAGTGGCTTTTCAACCACCACATCTGGCACTTTTACTTAAACCAAAATCAGTAGCACAAAGATGCTTCTGGCCAACTCCAGTCCAGATGATAGTTACCTCTGGGAAAGCTCTGGATTGGGAGCTATGTATGGTTTTTGTAACTCCAGTAATTCTAGCTTCATATTTTATAAACCATTTAGATCCTAAGAAAAGCAAAACACGGAAAATGGCTTTCAAATCAAAGGATGAAATTAAAAAAAAATACATTTGAGTTTCTTAGGCTTTTACTTTTTTGAAAGTGCTTAGAGTACATTTGCAGACTTTTGTTTGCAAAGGCTAGAACTTTATTTATTACTTGAGCACTGTGATTCACCTGTCTTCACATATCTCTTGGAAATGAAGTTATAAAGAAAATAACAGATGTCACAAACTTGCCTTGTAAAATTTTGTAAAAAATGACAGTATTACAAATGTCTTTAAAATAAATCTCTTCTTTTAGAAATGTACCAGGCTTTCAGCTTGGCCCTTTGAAAGTAGTTCTTGTAGCTGAGGATATTTATTCTGTTCCACTTCTTGAATGGGATGCAGCTGTTGAATTCTTCAGATCTGAGTAAAGGTTTTAAGAGCTTTATTTATATCATTTTTTTCTGTCCTCCTCTCGTTCTAAATGAATACCCAGAGCTTCAGCTAATGGAAATTGTCATACTACAGCAAAGCTTAAAAATCGTGCTGCTTTGCCACAGCAACATTTCTTAAGAATTCTTTCTTTCTCTTATATGAAAACTTTTGTGTGATATTAAAGTGTGTTAGTGTAATTTACAGGAGGAAGTGGCAAATGGGAGAATCCTCTCAGTACAGAGATTTCTGTTTTTCATAGAGCAAAGAGTACATCTAAACCAGTGAAATAAATATCATCCACAAGTCCATTGGAAGCACGTCACAATGGTGTTGTAGGAAAACATGATTCTTCTTATTTCACAACGTGGCCTTATGACTTGAATAAAGTATGCTATTATTAATGAGATTTATAAAATAATCTCCCTTAGATTACAGAAGGGCACAATATAGATAAGAAGTCTGCAGATAATGTAAACCTCAGCTCTGTAGACCTGTGGGTTAACAGACATCTTTGGCAGTAAGTTGAAATGCTATGATGCTTTGCTGTTAGTAGGGTTTGATAAAAGTTCAAAAACAATATGCTGTGCGGCTCAGTGTATGTGGAAAGGGATGTTTTTTGGTACTGCAATATGCAAGACCAAGCAACAAAGCTAATCTTTCAAACAATTGTTGATTTTACAAGGATATTGCCATGAAAGCTCTCTAACTTCCTGTGTTTGCAAGCTCTTTTTAGCAAGAGGTTCATACTTTCTCTCTAAACCCATTCTGTTGATTCCTTCTTTTTCACTAAGCAATTTCCTCACGAAATCTACAGTGAAATGCTGAACTTGAAGAGGTTTACATGGCTCCTTGAGCTGGCTAATGCACATTTTAATTACAGTATGAATAAGATTGGTGAGGGGAGCTGAACAGCTGCTGTGGCCACTTAACACAGATTAAAATAATTGGATTGGGGAAGGCTGTTAGTTTGCCATTAAAATTTTTAAATAGGAGCAGAGAGGACCTGGCAGTCACTAACAAATGCAAATGGAGGGAAGAGGAGGGGAAAAGGAGAGGGAGAGGAAAGGAGAGGAGAGGGATAAGAAGAGGACGTTGAAAAGCTTTCATTTTCATTCATCTAAAAATAGATTTTCAGTCTGCCTCTGCATTTGTTTATCTTTGTGTATTTTATTTTGAGAATGTGGATGGAGATTTGTCCTTCAAATGCCTTAGGAGCAAAGCCTTCCCTCCTCAACTTGTGTCGATGCTCTGGTCCAGTTTTGACAGGCTGAATTTGGAGGCTTGTAGGTGCTCACATTGTTTTATGCATCTGAAAACATCTCCCTGGTGGGTTTACTTGTTCTGGATAAGGACAAGGCTCTTGCTGTACCTTAATCTTATCAAATATTCATTTAAAATCTAGTGCTTTCTAGGCGAAGGGAAATCTAAGCATGCCCAAAGATGGAAGTTTGCTGCTGCGATTCAGACGCTAATAATGTATGGGCTGTGACTGTTCCATACTTAGCACATTGATTTTAAAATTTAACACGAATCAAATATGTTTAGTTTTTTTTTTTATTTATTTTATTTTGTCTTTTCCGGTTTCTGTTTTTTAGAGTTTGTGACAGACATGCAGATGGTCTCTGGAGCACATAGAGTATTTTGTGGTTGCTGGACCAGACATCTCAGATATAAATAAAGCAGCTTTTTTTGCATATTTGCATATGAAACTTGCTACCACTTCTATATTTTCTATAGGCACACATCAAGTGTGGTATAATATAGGTTGTTGTACTTTTGTTACATTTCTTTAATTTTGAATGGACGGTGTCTCCACAATTCAATGTGTATGATTTTGGAGTAATGTGGATGCCCAGTTTTTCTGCAGGGCTCCCCAGGTTGTTTGGAAAAGAATCCAAGAACAACTTTTAAAGTAATCAGAGTTTTTCAATTCCTCTTGGTGGAAAGACCATCATGGAAAGTATTCTTATTCAAAATAGCATTGTTGTGTCTCCTGGAAACTCTGCTGCAGGGTTTTTTGACATTTCCGAACCTTTCTAAGGAGCTGTAGTAGGTTTTCAACTCTCAGAGTGTATTGCTTGCCCTCAAGGTGAATGAAACAGTTAGCATAATGGGGAAACTGGCTTTGCTCATGATGGGAAAACTAGCAGTGCGTGCAAAACACTGGAGCTGCAGCTTCTATGCGGCACCGAGCACTTCTGAATGAAAATATCTTCATACTTAGACTTCTTGGACTTTTCAAACAAGTTACCAGTTTTTCCACAGAAAACACCTCTTCATGACTGAATTTTAAGATAAAAGCTTGCTTTTCCACTGAAAAAAAAAAGAGAGAGAGATTTGGGAAGATAATTATATTTGCAAAGCTATTTTTGATTGTCCCACGAGGCTTCTGTAGCCGGCATCGGTCCCTTGTGTGACAAGAGATCAGCCAGAGGAATTCTCAGCTGCCTGTTAACATGCTTCTCCCAATCCATCCCCCATCCATCCAGCGTGAGATGCAGGTCCTTATAATTTTGCATAGTGAGTTACTAAATTATAATTTCAGAATTATTTAACTAGTTTCTCAATGGGAGTTAATCCTAAATTCAGTCTGAAGATTTAAGATGAATATTTCCCGACTGCTCTGTGAGGAAATTAATCCAAAGTAAACAATAGATTAAGTGGGTTTTCTTCCATTTTTTGATTTGAAAGGATGTAATTTATACAGCCACTCCATAAACTGTGAGCATTTTGCATTTGTAAAATTTAATCCTGGATGATATTTTTAGAAAAACTACAATGCGTGTTATTGAAAAGAAATTGTTCATAACAAAGAGGAAAAAAAAAAACAAAACAGACCTCAAATATGCTGATGGCCGATACAAATTATATCAAAAAACATGGTCCAGGCGTAGACAGTTGTGAAAGATTCTAAAATTCTTTGATACGTCCACTGTCTGCTACTGGGTACTGTGAATCACAGAATCACACAGATTCACAGTGAAGAATGGAACAAATGTAACAAACATTGATGGATTCCTCTCAGTTTCTGAGATGGAAATCTTTGCTCTGCATATCTAGTACTAACAAATATGAACCAATTTGTTAATCCAGTTTGAAGGATATAACTGTGTCTGGAGTTCTTAAATACAAAGAGGACAGTGTAGTTGGATACTCCACAATTTATTTTGTTTTTCTGCAGGCCATGCAAAAAGGCTGCTGATTTTAGGATTGCAGAACCACTGCAGTGCAGAGCGCAGAAATGACGGTTCCTTTTTTGCATAGCTCTAGTGAGTGGGTTCCTGAATGAAAACATCCCCATTTCCACTTATGTAAATAAGAGCATTAGTTCATTAGAGGACATTCAAAAAGTAATAATAGAAAAGAGAGATGTGGGCTGAGAAACCTTGTTTTTGAAGAAAGAATGCAAGAACTGCAAATGTATAGCATAATGACCAGATGACCAGCAGGACACCCATGATGTCAGGCTACGGCGCTCTGAAGAAAAGAGATTGTTCCTTGGTTTGTTCGTACTGGGATGTCAGCGCAGTCACTGTCAGTACTTTTTTGGTTCATCCCTTTTGCAGAGAAGCCATTTGGTTTTCCCTGGGAATGCGGTATGCTTAGTGGGCATTGCACGGTGCAATTTTAGCTACACTCACCTGTGGGTAGTGACATTACTCATTACAATCTGTTAAGAAGGAACCATATGAGTTGAGTATTTGATGGTCTCGTCTAAGAGGCACTGAAAATGCTTGTGCATTGGCTTGAATGAACTGTGGATCGGGGTGGGAGATGAGAAGCCCCCGATTTCTGTGTTTGCTGGTCCTGGTTAGGCAGCAGTGACTGTGATGTACAGCCGGATGGTGGATGCATGAACGATGAGTGATGCATGAACTGAGTCTGCGAGTTCTGGGTCTCCTCATCAACCTCGACTGAGCCTGTCTGTATTGAAGTGAACAAAGCATCGGGGTATATACAGAAAAAAAAAAAACAACAACAAAACAACCACCCCCCCAAACCACTCACATAATAAACAAAACAAAAAAACCCACATAGTGTCTCCTGCCATCACCATGACTGTGGTCTACGGTTTCCTGCTGCTCTGTGAGCAGTCTGATGAAGTCCAGGGTGGTACGAGCTGAGACACGAAGTTGTCACTCAGGATGGCTATGTGGTGAAATGCTGTATAGTACAGAACTGCCATCAAAATCATTGGTGATTCAGTGTTTGTTTTTCACAGATTCCCCACGCTTGCTGCCCACACGCTTTGGATGACAGCTTTGTATATGGGGACTGTGAACACGAGAGACATCATTATGAAGAAGTGTCTTTATCGAGGCGTTTTTTTTGTAGCAAATTGTGTAAAATATTCAGTCGCTGTGTTGCTCTTGTCAGAACCATGTTATTAAAATATCTGGTTTGCTTACTTGAGCAGAGAGTTTTTAAAGGAGTTTACAAAACTCCAGAGTAACTCTATGGGCTAGTCAGACCGTGAGCACCGAATGCTCTGCGCTGTGCTCCGAGGGATAACAACACATCTGCTTCCAGCATTCTTGTAGCTATTCCTAATAGGGAAAATTTGCGCAGTTCGAGTCAGTTTTGACTTTGCGCAGCCATGTGGAAGGAGGATTTCTGAGGGGAGACATGCTCCTTCCTAACACTCCGTGTACTTTTTCAAAGCAAGTCCCCTGGAAGTAAGAGGCAGGGAGCTGCGTTACTGTTTATGTGTGTCTCTGCCACACGCATACGCGCGCATGCTCCGCAAGGTAGCGTGTGGCAGTGTCGGACTCTCAGAGTTCACTTCGAAGCAGAGAAATGAAAAGATCAGTTTTTCCCCCTAAGATTCATGAGAGTGGAAGCCTCTGGCAGCAAAAGGTATCATGGGAGCCGTCGCTGCTCCAGCTGGGCTCTTTCTCAGACACTCGGTACGCAGTTTCAGGACAACTGCGTTATTCGTACCTCATTCTTACTTTACAAAAAGTCATAGCTGAATGCGGCTCTTAATTCAAGGCGATCAGATCATAAAGGGCACCGAAGACGCAAGAGAGCTTAGGTAATGGGTAAGGAAACCAAATATGCTTGTATGTAGTGTGATAGAGAGGTGTGCGATGGCATATTTATGCTGGATGTGGCTTGTGTTTTAATTTGTTCTTGCTGTAGCAAAATTTGAAGAAAACAGAACAGCTTTGGCTCAGTGGGGGGAAAACTAGGACTGTTTACCACCTAACCAGGCTCTGAAAATCTCTTCTATCAGCATTCTCAGGGCCCTCAAATGCTGCTGCTTTTGAAAGCAGTTTCATGACCTGGCATGTTTTCACAGGTAGCAGGAATGCAGCCCATGGAAGGAGAAGTGGCATTGCACATTCAAACCAAGCTGTGTGATCCGAGTGATTTGTGCTTGAGTGCCATAGTCGTGTGGTGCTTCGCTTTGAAGTCCGCGACAGTGAATTTATCATTTTGTGTAAGTGTGTGTGAAGACTCCCTAACCCCGCTTGTTGTGAGCAAAACCTGCTGGAGATACAGGCTTCCTGAAAGCAGATGGCACGATAGTTATAACTGCATGGGTTCAGTTCTGCAGATAACAGGTTCTGTAAGCGTCATGCTTTATAGACATGACCGTGTTATCGCTACATTTTTAGGTTCCAGTCAGCTGCATAGAAGTAAGCGGAGAATAAGAACTGTTCATCTTCTGGCTCAGTCCGTGAGGAACTTGTAACTCTAGCAATTGTTTCTGTTTTTCATAACAGTGGGAACTTTATGGGCTATTTTTCCCTCTCTCTGTCCAAAATAAATGCGCTGCTTAAAAACAAAGAGTGGGATCGTGGACTAGCTGGCAGGCACACAGCTTGAACTTGGGGGGCCTCAGATCAGAGGGGCAGTTCACAAAAAGTACCTTTTTCATGAAGACTGAAGTGGGAGTGCAGTGATTTTATTTGTATGGATCCATTTTATATTTCTTCCTTGCTTTAGGGTGTCACATTTGAATGAGTTTCTGTATTAATAGGCAGTGGAGAGAGCATCAACATGCTCTTTATTGGTCTTTGCAGATTTGGGTACAGTCACCATCAATCTAATTTCCTGTTCCTCATTTCAGACCTGCTTGGCATTGTGTAGTTCTGTAGCTGAGGTTGTTCCTTTGTTAAAATATACTTAGGATTCTTTCTTGATAGTTAATTTAATGGGAAAACGTATGTGCAAGTGTGATACTTTTTTTTCTAAGAAAAGCTGAAGTAGTGCTGTTCATATTACTTTACGCTGAAGTAATGTCCTTTACTACGGGTTGCGAGATCCAAAAAATCAGCCCAAAGGGAACAAGCACCATGTCAATACATAGGGAACAAAAAAAATAGTAATCTCATTAGTTAAAATTAATGACAGTGCTGGTGAGTGCCTGTAAGCCACCCCTTCATGCTCACTGTATTTTCTTAGTTACCAGACTTTAGGGTTTTTCTATTTAACTCTTCCACAGTCCTTGCAGAGACTCTGAGAGCCACAGAGCCATCAGAACCGCTGCCAGTGTGGGAGGGAATTTGATATTCCAGAGCTGGAAAAAAAAAAAAAAACAAAAAAAAAAAACCCCAAAACAAAGGAAAACCCCCAAAAAACCCCAACAAACTGGAGAAACAGGAGCCAATTGCTGACGCACTGTGACTGACATAGCAACAGAGGGCTCTTCATGGGTGCCTGACAGGTTGTACAGGTACAGGGTACCCTGTCCTATGTGTATAAACAGAGGGCGAGAGCTACAAAACCAAAGCGAAAGGGTGGAGTTGTTACGCAGCACATGAAATAAAGACTCCTAATCCCTCAAGTCTATTTATTTACTTTCTGCATGTCTGGAATGTGCATGCCCCTGCCTCCAAGAGGTGTGCATGCTCTGTGTCACCGAAGAGCCGAAATACTGTTGCTTGACCAAAGAAGCTCATGACTCAAAAGAAAATTTCTTAAGTTAAAAAAAAATAGACTTATGCAGCACCTTTCCCTCATCACAGGTTAAAAGCTGGCGCAATCGCTAGTTCAGTCACAATAGCCAGAATAATTTAAACTGAACTTATCATCTGGGAGTGGAAAATTCTCTTTTATGTGGAGACAAAATCCATTAAAATATCCTCTCAATGAGGAAAAGTTCAAAGTAAATGGATGGCTTTATCCTGCCCAAATGGAAGTGTCCAAGATAGGTCTGAAAACAGCCATTCACATCATGACTTTTGAGAGTCAGTCAGGAGGGACCAGACAACCTTTACCAAGATTATATGTAGTAATGGGAGTAACTATTGGAGTGGGCAATAGCCTTCCAATTAGGGCATTTGCCTGGGATGGGGTAAGGTCTAGTTCAAGCTCTTGCTCTAAGTCAAACACTACAGACTTGGTATTCCCAAACTTTCTATGTTTTCTATGCTAAATAACGTGGGGTTCTCCCTTCTTGCATTTCTTAGTGAAGTGTGAATGAATATTTTAAGATGTCTCCTTTTGTTCCAGTTTAGACAAAAACCAACTGTTTCTGCATCCAAAAAAAATAGAATATTGTTTTCCAGTCAGACCTGGTATGTAGGGAATGAAAATAGCTATTTTCTATGTGCTCAACAAATCTCATTTTCCTTACACCAAAAAGCGCTTTCTTTAAGTGATGTCAGAGTTTACAGAAAATACTACTTCAGACCACTTGAAGCAATACAAATAGTGGTTTATATTGAATTAAAGGCTTTATTGTTGTTATTTAAATCCCGACTCCTGGAGTCCTGAAATTAAATTATTTTATTTTACTTCATAATGAGATTCCAGCCATACACTAGACTCAGATAATGGAATCTTATTGCTTTCTAAAGGCTCAAAATCCAGAAGGTAAACTAGAGTAGTCAAATATATATACTAAATCTCATAATATACACAATGTTCAGCTTTATATGATTTTTAAATGCTTGGAAAAGATAGCATGTGCTCTGTCATGCACTTTTTGTCTTTCAAATAAGCGTAGGTTACTTTTACTTCTCTGTACAATATTGGCATTTTTTACACTAAACATAGAGTCCACTCAAACTGTTCAAAGCATTTGCTGTCAAATTAAGATTTCTTACTGGATGCAGAAACTGCTAGCTTTTAACTTGAGCTAACTGAGATACCAGGAACAGCAGATCACTTCTCTTTTGTCCATGTTTAAAACATACCAGGAGTCAGAAGATGCTTATTTCGTTTTCCTTTTTGTTTTTGTTTCATGGAGGTATTATGTTACCTACCTATTCCACTACATCTTTTGGACGAATAAAGCTATAGATAGATCATCTGATTGTGTTTGTTCATTCCAAATTAAAATTCATTGTTCAAGTAGTTTGGGCTATTTTTCACTTGCTTAACATTAATCTTAAGAGGGTTAGGAGAAAGAATACTACTTCATATTAAAATCTAATTTGAGATTTTTTTATTTAGTAAAAGTTTAAAAGTCTTAAGCAGTGGTTTGAATGCAACTTCTGCAGTGCATGGGCATCTGCAGCTTGTCCTGTGGTTTTGCAATCTGTAGTATAAAAAGGAGACAGTCCTGGAGACTGAACCCACTTTTTTAGCAATATAGGGAAGTTACAGACAAAATGAACCATTCTTTGGTCTCCAGTGCAATTGTTACTGCAGTTCAGCTGATGACTGCATGGTGTCTCAGTTGTGATCCCTATGCACGTGCTGTCAACCCACAGACAAATGAAATGCAGAATATGGCAATATGGCTGAGCCCTCCTTTACTGACAGAAGTACACAGAAATCTGTCCATGTTAAAGCTGACAGAAATTCAGCTGTAATTTTACTCTAGGTGTTTAAGGCATTCTCTCCCCTTTCATGGCACCCCTAAAAGGTTTGCAGCCCCTTTTGACTCTAGTTGTGATGCTTCTGGATACATTTATCCGAAAGTACTCTTATCTGCTGAAATAATTTTTTTAAATTGATCATAAAACTTGATACTTTACTGGACATTTCCTTCTTTTTAAAGTTTTTTTCTCCATTATGTATTAGTGATGCTTTCTAAGAAAATGTTTTTAAATTTTATAAATATCGAATACTATCATGAGGCATTTGGAAGACTTTGGTAGGCTGATCATAGAAGGACAGGAAATATTTTCCCCTTTACTTTAGCATTATTAATATTGATGTGGAAGAATGCTCGCTTTTCTACTTCCTGTTTATACTTAGCCTTAAGTTAACAGGACATGTTTTTTTTTGCACTGGTAAGTGGAAATCATCAGCTGTAATATTCTGAAATGTGTATTTTTTTTAACCTGGGCATGGTTCATGCTGTCTTATCAGATGAGCTATTTCTCCTGTGGACACTAGTTCTGTCTTCCATGTAGGGAAAAAGAACATTCGTATCCCACATGAGTTTTCTTGCTGTGTAGAACTGAGCAATACATATCCCGAGTTGACTGAATGCCAGCTGGTGATCCATAGCTTTGTGAACAAAACAGGATAACCAAGAGAGTGGGAATGTTTGTCTTCGGCAATCCTATGTTAATATTAGTTACTCTTTCAGTAGTTTTGATACGTAAAACACTGTTACACCCCAACTAGTAGATTTCTCCATACCTACATGATTTAACAGGCGTAAATGCAATGCAGAATGAGATGAGTCAACCTTAACTCAAGACCCCTGATTGTAACACAGGATTATCATCTGGACTGCACTTAATCTCTTCCTAGTAGAGATACTATATTAACAATTTTGCCACTGATGTCAAGGGGAGCAGGATATCATCCTAGATAATGACATTAATTAAACCAGATTTTCATAATGAAGGTTAATTGGTGGTGCCCTATACTTTGTGCGTCTGTGTTTGGACGTCTTCCTCTGAAGACGTCAGTGCCATACACTGCCATGTGCTTCTTTGTATCTTGTTGTTAAGAAGTGATTTTAGTAATTGGAATGACCCGTCTTCTTTTTTGATGCTAGTAGTCCCTTGGTAGTAGGTTCTGCTCAGTTTGGAGATGCCTCAGTATTGAGGTTGCATTAGCTGGCAACTAGGGTCAGCTAGGACCCACTGAGCAGCCTGCGCTGGCTGCAAGAAAGCCGCTGGAAAGAAGGTGATAGAAATAATCAGGCTCTACATCATTTATATCAACTGATTGTTTCCCAGCTTATGGGTAGTGTGCAGCTAATTATTGAGGATGGCATCAAATAATGGACGAGAGATTTGGTCCTTAACTGCATTTAATGCTAAAATTGATATGTACCATTGTTTATTTCACTCCTTACCATAATTCTTATCCTGTCTGGGAACAGTATTTGGTGCATTGATTTCATATGAGGGGATACAACAGTGCTGGAATGAACAGCTTTCATTTAAGAACTTTTTGGTTGATACGAGCAGCAACAACAAGGAAGTAAAGAAGAGAGGGATTACATGTACAGACACGAAAATTGAGTTGGGGGCATGTAAACTTGTGGCTCAGGAGACTGGAAATGATTTTAGAGGAAGTTGAAATAAATAACAAAAGTTAAGTGAATTTAGTGTGAAGATTTATAAAGTGGCAATTGTATGCAGTTGCTTACCAAAGTAATTAGACAAAGAGAGTTTATACTTCAGTGTTACATTTGTCATGTTATTTACAATGTAATCTGTAAAGGAGAAAAAATGCTGAATTCTTTTACAGTGGAGGCACATCTAGCATCTAACACACGAAGAGCTAAGTGTTGCTAGGGTAGGAGGAAAACAAATACACATAATTGGTTTTGATCTTAGTGGTTTCAAATGGATTTGAGCAAAAGACTAATGAAAAGTAGACAGCTAATCTGATAATGGCATTTACCTAAATGAGTACAGGCTAAGTCATCAACAATAAGAATAATGCAGCAAGATAATAAGTATTTTTTCAACTTTGCATTTAAATTTGTATTATTATAAATCCCCATGTGTGGAGGATACGTATCTCCCTACCCAGCAGAGGTGGTCACCAGTAGATCTGTATCTACATTTAGGATTTCCTGCAGTATTTACCAACCAGTTTCTTTCCTTGAAGCACAAGGGAGCAACACTTCACTAAAAGGCAAGTGAACGACTCTGTCTGAGGCTCAGGGGGAAGAGGTCAAGTCCACAAGAATAGACAGCACATGCTTAAGAGCAACTTAAGCGTATAATGTTGCTTAAGTCTGTGCATAGCACGCTTGTTTATTTCAGAATCACTAGTCATCAAACCCGTAAAATAAGTTTGCTTGAAATACAGTAGTAAAGCTGCAGTCTGCAACTTGCTTATGACTGTGGACATGGCATATGGGAAAAGTGGACAGATATTTTCAAAGGTTCAAAATGCAGTTAATCATTCATCTTCTTCGCTGACTCATCTGCTCTGGTATTTTAGTTACTTATCCGATCAGTGAGCTGCTCCAGTGCACGTAGGAAAAATGTTGCATGTCAGTGGGAGGGCCAGAATGAAAAAGCAATTGAAGCTGGAGACCTCTGAGGGTAAAGAAGTGACTGATTGGTAGGAGAAATGGGAGAAGACTTTTAACCTTTCACAATTTTGTGAAAGTCAATTATGAAAGCACATTTACAATGAGCAGGTTGTGTCCTATCATACTGATCATTTTTTCCTAGGGCAATATTTCTGTTTACAATCTTTTCTCTTTTTTTTTTCTTGGTGATGAAGGAACCATTGACAGATCATGTTCTGACCAGTCCTACAGTCTAAATAATAGAGAAAAAAAATTATAAATACCTGAACACAAATGCAGGGCATGGACTTTAAAAAATAAGTCACTCTGACTTAAACATCTACAGGAACCTCTCCTAGGCTTTTTCCGAGGAGCTGTGTCAGGCCATTGGTTGAAGTAGACTTTGATAAAGTGTGCCTCCTCATATGGATAGAAAAAAAACAGAAAATATTCTGCTTCTCTGGCCTGCCTTTTCCTCTTTTGGCTGCCCCATACAATGCCAAATATCTTTAAGTATATGTGACTGATGTAATTGCACTGGTACCTGTTCTCAAAGTGAGTTTGACTTCTCTGGACCTGTCCCAGGTCTGGCTGATTTTACAGTGATTTACAGGCCATGCAAAAAATTCTCCAGTCTGTTGGAAAGAAGATAGGACCATTAAATTATCTCGTGTCACAAAAACAAGGCTTAGGAGTGTATGAATAGGTTAAAGGATAAAATACTGTGCTTTGGCTGATAGAAGACACTATGATATTTATTTGCTAGATAAAACAGATATTTTCAAGGGAAAATTTCTTGAGCCTCTCACTTTGGCAGATTAGGAGGTTCCACTGGCCCTAATGCACGATCTCCCAAAAATATTTTAGTTAATTAGGCATGTGTTCCATTAGCATAGTAAAAACCTATGTTAATGTGACCTAGTAGAGATTTTTATCAAACACATCAAGTGTAAAAGAGAAATGTTTTCTTTAATGCACAGAAACTGGACAGAATGATTCCAAGTTCTTTATCTTGACTTAACGATCTGTTGTACCGTCCAAAGATATACAGCTCGGACTGGACCATTTTTTAGCCAAAGAGGGCCAACACAGTGAGTGCTGTGGACGTTTTGGAAGCTCACAAGTTGTCAAAATAAAAATCCCCATGTTGAAAGGAAAAGCCTTCGCAATCATGTTGGGGGCTTTTTTTTTTTCTTTCACTTCATTTTAAACCCTTGACCTCCTGTAAAAAAAAATGAGGTGGGATGCTCCCATATTAAGGTAAAATTAGCCGGGGTAGGATTCCTGAGCCAGTGCCGAGTTGGCAGATTCACTGGTAGAAAAGTTTTGTGCAAAGAGGCTTCCTTGGGTCCTAAAAGCAGAATAGTTACATGAACGCAGTAAGGTCTAGCAAGCACCGTCTCTCCACCCTTCCGACCACTGTTTGGAATGATGTGGCTTCTTACTGGCGCTTAGAAAGCCAGCCCAGGGACACAGCAGAGGATACAGAGATACCTCTGAGGCAGACCTGTCCTCGGGAATGTCTGTCCCCAAAAGAGCAAAAAGTCTTGTGTCCATGCAAAATTCCCGGTGAGGAATATTCATTTAACTTAGGGTAATTCCTAAAAGGCCAATGTATCCCTTGATTCTTTTTTTTTTTTTTGCACTACACAAAATAGAACATGTCCTAAAAAGCTTACAGTCTTAGGTATCTCTGTTACCTCAGCTTTTTCTGATGGATAGACTTTATGCTTCCTATTCCCTAAGGGAATTCCCATTCCCTTAGTTCCAAAACTAAGTGTTGTGGTTACAGTGTTTCTTTTTTTTTCCTTTTTTTTTTTGAACATACATTCGTTAGTAGTATTTTTATTTACAAAACTATTGCTCTTAGAGAAACACTGAAAAGTCCAAATTTTATGATAAAGACCTATATATCTGTCTCTTTTCCTATTGCTTTGCTTATGGAACTTTATATACATTATATATCTGTGAGGATTTAATTTAATACTATGAGACTAGCATATGTCTATACTAGTAAAGTTTTCCCTTTTGCACCGCCAGTGTTGGAAAGATACTGGTCTCTTGGTATTCATTGCCTGATTGTAGATTCTGTTCTTGATCACTTTTAACTTTAAATGACAGCAGCTTTTTTAAAATATGTAAACATTTCCTTGCAGTTTTGCAAATGAGCATTATGTGAATCTTGCTGCTTTGATTTCACTTCAGTAAAGCTAGTGAGCTTCGTTTGTATAGCTTTGCAAACCTGTAGCTTGAGATTACTTAATCCAGCTAGTCAGCCATAAAGCAGTAAAAGCAAGAGAGAGGAACAGGCAAAAAAAGAAAAGAATGAATTCCAGCAGTCAAATACTGGGCTCGCCTGCAAGGACCACATATGCACGATGTCCATACTGGACATAGTATTGTTCTTCATCAAATGTACAGATAGGAGTTTAAGATAACAGCTTTCCTTATAATGGTTACCTAATGACTTTAATATATATATATATATGTGTGTGTGTGTATATATAAAGCATTATCATGAAAAAAGCTTTCTTGAGGATCTCAAACATAATTCACACATCAAGGAGGTGTAGTTTCTTTAAACTATATTGCTATACAGTGCTGCATATTTTTGAATAGTTTGTCCAGAAAAATTGTTCACAAATACATAGCATCACATAGCAACATAGGTTATATATTTGTACGCACACAGATACATATGTGTATATACAAGTATTTATACAAGTTGTATGTATACTGTATAGGAAAAATAACAAGGAGGCACATGGACAAAGTTGTTTACATCCAAAACCATGAATGGCTGCTGAATAAAGTCAAAGTTTTGTTTTCATGCAAAATCTTTTAACCAATGCCTTTTGAAAAGTTTGAAGGGCATCCTTTGACTATTGATGTGTATTTACAACAAATGAATTGTAAGTGATTGGTGAAAAAAATCAGAGTGTAGGCACAGATGTTGAAATTTAAGCTAAAAATAGGCACAGTTACAATGAAAATGAAGTCTGTTAATTATCCCTGCTGCGTTGTGATGAATGACAGGTTGTTAAGTTTGTTTTTATATGTTGGCTGATGTAAAACAGTGTTCTTTATTACCTTTATTACAGCAAACTGGCTAAGAAGTTTGATGTTTATCTATTAATATGCTAGAATGAAAAAAAAAAAAATGTTTCTTTCCCTACAGTGCTAAAATGTGATGCTTGGTGATGTTTCAGTGGGTTCTGAAACTCTTACTTCAGTTAATTATTGGTTTTAAAGCTTGTCCGTGTCCTTCCATTTCTGCTTCACTGATGAGTACTTCTCGCACTTGCACTAAATACTAGCTAAGATAGTGGCTTTTTGTGTATGCCATCACAGGCTGGAGACAAGATCTACAGCTGTTGATTTGATTTCCAAAGATAATTGGTACCTTCCAGAGATGCAGCGGATCACCTGTTGTTCTGCTGTGTAAATTTTAGCGCATACTTGATTGTGGCTTTTCAGAAGTGTGAAACAGCCCGCGCTTTAGTCATTCCTGGTGTGAGCGGGATAACATGGGATGTGTGAGGAAGGAGGAGGGGATGTGTGAGGAAGGAGGAGGGACTGGGCTTGCGTGCCCTGGGACGAGCCCTGTGCGGTGGGACGCGGATGGTGGGAGATAAGCTGCATGCCATCAGCGGGTCTGTGAAGTTCTCGGGGTCGAGTGGATTATGCGGGTAAAGGAGTGAAATGATGATAAAACACTGTGCAATGAACCCATACGGGGAAAAAACAGGGAAGGGCTTTTTTTTTTGTTTTTTTCCCCCTGCTTTGTGCTTTTGGTTGCTGGAATTCTAGTGCTCCTGCAACAATACTTAGTTAAATGTTTTCAGGCAGAATTGACTTTTTGTTTGGTATGTCTGCACTCCTTTTAAGGAATTCTAGTCTTTGGAAAACAAAGAAGTTTAGAAGGTTAGAGATGTCCAAGAAAATGGCCTTTTAGAAAAAAAGGACCTGCGTTGTTTTTCATAACAGTCAAAGAGATGGGTATGTTTATTAAACTGTGCATACCATATGATGCTTCATATTTTTCCATTTGATTTCCTGTAGGGTGATTTCACTTGGAACAGCATGTCAGGGCGCAGCGTTCGGCTGAAGTCAGTTCCCGTTCAAAGCCTCTCGGAGCTGGAGCGAGCTCGGCTGCAGGAAGTGGCTTTTTATCAGTTGCAGCAGGACTGTGACCTGGGCTGTCAGATTACTATCCCCAAAGGTAAGGGCTTGAAAAACTGTTTTCTCTTTAGTTTGCCAAGCCTCCTCTTGCTAAGCCACTGCCTTCATGTAACAGTAAAAGAGGGGAGAAAATCTACCTGCGCTATTCCGTGTACATTGTCATATATTTAATCTTCATTTAAACGTGGTAACTGTAGAAATTTTTAGGAATTTTGTTGGTCTTTCTCTATTATCAAGCCACTCAGTGGGGGATCATTTGCTCAAGGACAGATACCTACTGTCTAGATAATGTACGTCTGACATCCTCAGAATCCCTTCATACTCGGTTGAAAGAAAGAGGATTTCCTACACTTCCTGTCATCCAAAAAGACGTAGATCAGATAAAGCTTGCCCCAAAGTGGCTTTTTAGCTCTGTTGTCTAGAAAGCCAAGGAAACCAAGCACCTAAAGCCAAGGAAGCCAAACTCAGAGAGGCAGTGAAGGAGTGGAGACATCTTCATCAAGAAAGATAAATCCTATCCAAAATCTCCTGAAGACAATGGGGATTATTTCCTAAAATAAAAGTTAATTTTAACATGTGACATTGAACGCCTGAAGAACAGAGATTCACTGAAAAGGAAAAACTTAACTGGCAGAGTCCTGATGCAGGACAACTGCACATAAACCTGTACTTAGGTTATGCACAGGTGGACCTTTTAGGTGGAAGAGGTCCAAATCTTAACTCAGGCTAATTCAAAAGTTTCCATTGCTTTATGTAGACAGTATATCAGGCCTGTCAAAGATAGCTGTTGTTCTATGATACAATCATATGCAAATCTGTGTGTCTTTCCAGTTGTTGTATATTTATTTAAGGATTAAGAAGAGGACACTCAATTCTCACCCCAGTCTGTGACCAGAGATATTTTGTGGCAGCACATGCACAGCTATGCAAAGGCACAGTTTTTGAATGAAGAAAGAGCAGAACAAAGGTTTCAGGTGTATAAAAATAACTAAATGGAAACAAAAAATGGGAGAGACATCAGCCTGAGTGCTGTTAAACTTCTCTGAATTGCAGAAAACTCCTGCCAAAAATAAGAGTCCCAGCTTACCAATTACAGTAGGACAAACC
>JAWLRI010000959.1:251098-265040 GCA_034781795.1 Crypturellus tataupa | reverse complement strand
TAGCAGGGAATATAGAATTATGGTAAGAGGGTACAGGCAGCATTCATTTCCCAACATCACTGGACTGTATAAATGTTTTAGCAGTGAGAAATAGACTCAGGCACTCTGGGCATCTAGGAATGCAAAAGCAAAAACCGAGGTCACAGCCATTTTCCCCTCCAGTTAAGAACAGAGTTGTTATATATTCTCAGTAACAAAGATGAATTATATTGGGATGAATTTCCAGAAGAGCTGTCACTGTGTATTAGATAGAGCTAAAGGAGCTTTCTAGATCTGGAGAGATACAGGCATAGAAATATAGACTCTATAGCTCTTTTTTTACCTCAGAGAATGTGGCATAAAATTATTCAGGAACAGAGTTGTGTAAAGTCCTACATTTTGATTTTCTTTTGTCTTCTCCTGATGGTAGTGCTCATGCACTGAAGAACTTCTCTTGATGTTTCTTTGTACACTTTTTCATAACAGGACAGGTATACATTTGGGTAGCATCTGCAGTGAATTAGTTAGAAACACCATCTTGATTTCTGGTCTATTACTGATGAGACAGTAAGTTTTTGACTTCTGAGGCATTTCATCTACCTCTTTGTGAAGAAATGGCACATTCAAATCACCATTTATCAAAAATTGGTACTTTATATAACGAGCAGCTGCATTCACAAGAAAAATTTCTTGTGGTTCCCAAAACTGCTGAATTACATTTCTCGCTGGTAGCCCTGTCATATGGTGCAGCCGCATGGGCAACATTGCAACACAGTAAGCATCTCAGTGTAATCAGACAAATTGCATTACCACGATAACTGTCCAGCTGACTACAGTGTCTTGGGATGTGAAAGAAGCATGTGGTGTGTCTGCGGCAAAATAGAGAACTCGTGTGCTGTTATCACACCGAGCCTCCCCTCCAGGACTCAAGGGAAAGACTGTAGCAGATAGGACTGAAACTGTCATGAGCACATAGGAGTCTTGTGTACTAGGAACTTCCTCCAGGGAATTTCCTTCCTCTTTCCTCTTCCCTCTTCCATGGCCCAAATACGGAGAGGTTTCTTTATGAAGAAGAACCAGTTCCTGGAATTGGGGCTGGGAAAACAATTTAGTAAGGGCTATTGTCTGCTCAAGATATGCATATAACATTCCTCCACTGCATTTCTTTGAAGAGATAACAGAAGAATGTTGGGGGTTTTCTGGACAGCAACCTTCTCTCTAGTGCTACTCAAGTCTGTTTAGTACGACTCTAGCTTTTGTAAAGCAGAGATGTCACCAATAATGCTTACACTGTGCAACATCACGTGTAGAAATCATGCCACTTATTACTGCCCAGCCTTGTCTGCAAAGCTGGGGTTAGTACAGAGCATTGGTAGGAATCGCTTGGGAACAGGAGGAAAATAGTTGTCTGAAGAGGGAAAAGGGGATTTTAATAGATGTTAGGAGAAAGAACAGAAAGGAAATCTTTTTTTTTTTACAGGATATATTGTTTTAACCTATTGAGACGCTTCACATTTATGTTGCAAAAGAATGATTCATGTTACTACTTGTGATTATTGGTTATTTGCTCTTTGTAGATAGATGATCATTTGTTACTGGCTGCGCTGCCTCCCACTTTGGGAAGACAAACCGCCTGCCCTGTGGTCTCAGTCAATGAAGTAGGAAAAAAGTAGTAGGAAGGTATTCATGGCAGTGAGGAGAAGTTCTAACAAGCACACTGATTGTGCAGTGGTTTCAGCATTGTAACCAGGAGCACACAGGAAAAACTGCTGCCTTCCTCCCACTCTTTCTCCCCTTTCTTTCTCTTTTTGGTCTGCTTGTCACAATAAAATGCTATTTTGGAGAGTTACCAGGCCAATGAACAAGGTGTTGTGATAATTGTGTGCATTGCTGGTCCCATACTGTACAACCTAGTCTGGCACATTTTACAGACTCAAAATTGCTTTAATCACCAAAAGGAGAGAAGAAGCAGACAGATGCTCCTATCCTCTTCTGCTAGGTTTGTTTTTATTTTATTTGACAGGCTTGGGACAGCCTCTGCTTATTCATTAAGACATCAAACAAAGATTGAGAACCTTTTTCTTTTGTCTCAGCCTAGAAATTATTGTTTTAAAGCTGCAGTGGCCATTGTAGCATGTTTGAAACCTGGAGAAAAGAAATGCCATTTATGGATTGATAAGAAAACATTACAAGATAGGCATATTTATTTTTCTTTTGGTCATTAATGGCCATTGCAGCAGGTAGATTGCATAATTATTTGTGCTCATGTTGCACTTATACTTCAGAGATCCAGGTACACATGAGGCTCTGTTTTGATGTTGAACACTATATGATGGATTTCACCACCAGATCTTGAATTATCAACATAAGATAAGAGACCATAGGTGGGTACAGTTGGGTCAGCTGAAAGGGGCGACCCTACGTCAGGCACGTGGTTTCAGCATGTGGTTTGATTAACCACTGGGAAGCTTTTTTAATACAGGAGAAAGGGCAATCAACAGGATAATCGAGCATTCACATATGTGGTGGTAGTGGCCTGGCTGATGTGATCATTGACATTCAATGTCGTTCTAGAAAATCTCAACAAAACAAAAAACAACCAACTTCCTGCTCTTAAAAAACCTCCTGCTCTTAGGATATCCCTGTCACTGCCCCACTGATTTCTGAGTTGCAATATCCTCTGAATCCCATATGTTCTCAAAGAGAGGCTCAATTTACAGCTATTTGGTTTCTAAGCTTTGCTTCTAAATTACTTCAGCCAAAATTTCAGAATGATATTATGCTGATTTAGGAGTATTTCTTTGTATGTGTACTATCTCAGATTTTGAAGGCCTACATCCAGTCAATTTAAAGTTGTAGTAATAGGCTAGAACCTCAGGAGTATGTTTTAGGTTTTGTTTTGTTGTATGATATTCCTTCATTCTTTTCTTTCAAGCAGTAGTAATCCCAATATCAACTCACATTTTAGTAGAGTACTACAAGATGCTATCAAAGTTCTTTTTTTTTTTTTTTTTTTGTAGGAAAAGTATTAGTAGATCAGGCCCATATCTTCAAACTGACTTGCTGAAATATCTAGGTTTCACTCTCATCTTCCAAATATGAGATTGATATAAGCAAATTTGAACTTTGAGCTTATACATTGGTGCAGGATTGTTAACAGACCAGAGGCCACAGATTGCAACAGATGCCATTGGCTGGACTAAGGCCAGAACATCCATCTCTGTGATGAATTGTCCTGCTTTTGTTGGCTTGGGTCATAGCCTTAATTTTACGTTGATAGAGTGTTTTTGTTTTAACATGCATCACATTCCAGAGCATATTTACCCTGTAGTACTAGTACTACATACACTTAACTTTGTACTTGGGGGTTTATTTGAATGTTCCTCAAATGTTCTGGAGCAAAGATAAAAGGGTGAGCCACAGAATTGTCTTCACTTTCCAGAACTGATGATAAACTTGTTATGCAGATATTTTAGCAAGTGTACCAGATGTAATAAAAGAGATGAATTGCCTTTACTCAGAAGGCTGTTTACTTTATTGATGCCACCTATGACAAGAATGTATATCCACACAATTAGTTATTGTTAACAGCAACTAGGTCATACGCAGTCGTTTCAGTAATCACAGCAAGTGTTTGACTTTCTGCCTGAGCTTTTTTTCTGAACAGTGTTGGAACAGCTGGTGAGAGGGAAAGTAGTTTTAGTGTTTACCTAGTGTCTACCAAATTTAGTTCTCAGTTCTCTTGGTTGGTTACAGTTATAATGAATATGACCTAATGTTGGTTTTGGAGACCTACATACAATCCCAGTCATTTCTGGAAAGCTTATAGGTTATCATGCTTTTGTGTGTGCTGGAGTACATTTTTGTATGCAGTTGCATCAGATGTGTGAAGCTGCACATCTGCTCATATGAAGTAAATATAGTCTGCTGTAAGGCAAGGTCAATTTGCCGTAACAAAGGTAAATTTGAAGGAGCAACACTTCTGAAGTATATAATTTTTAAAAAATTGCAACTAACAAAACATATATAGTAGGCTTTTCTTATTTTTTATTGTTCATTGGTGCACGTTGTCCCAACTGTGTTCCTGTTAAGCTTTGAATAAAAAATGGGAATGTAGAATTATGTGTTCTCTGCTTCTTGTTTATATTGGCAGGGAGTGGATTTTTGGGTCTGTTTTTTGCTTACATTACTCGTCATTGTATTTCATTACCCATTTTCCTTAACACTGAGAGTGACTATGATTTTTATCTGAACTTGCATTTTTGTAAGGGCTCCAAGCTGGTCATTGTGTTTAATCACTGACCATGTTATACGCTTTGTAGACTCTTAGAACGGAGGAAAGCATCTAAGTAAACTGCATCCTATACTTTGTGGAGCTGTGAGATTAGACTGGATGCTTTTGTGTTGGCATACGCTATATATTTTAAATGGAGAGGTTTATTACCACTCTTTGTAAAGACAACATCTGATAATTCTGCTTATGACATGATTCTCTGAGTCCATGGTTTGTTCGTAGGATTTTCTTTTAATATAGTTGAATTTATGAAGATTATATTAGAGATAAGCAAGGCTATGAACTAAGTTCTGCTCCTTTACATTATATTAATAGTTCTTGGATTTTTTTTGCTGATGTCAGGCTCACTAGGAGAGCTAAGAGAATCAGACACAGAACCTAGTCCCACTCCCTGCCCAGGCAGTGTCACTTAGAGCACGTTGCATGGCCATGCCCTGCTCTTCCTCAGCATGGAGGGCACTAAACCTGTTCCTCCTCAATTGCAAGTCTTCAGGGAGAGTAAGAACCTTTCTCTTCCTATGAGAGGATATATTGCCAAATTTTATTTGGAGGATTCTTTTTTTTATAGAAAACCCCAATTTTCTATAGAAATATATGAATTTTTATGAGGATTTATGAGGATTTTCCCCTCCGGGAAAATAAAAACAGTATCTTTCAGCCTGAAAAGAGAAAACAAAATGGATTTAAGGTTTTAAGCTGGGAGAAGCCCCAGCTGCAAGGTAGAGATGGTTAGAGCACTCAGCCTTCCAAGCTGCTACACAAGTGTCAAAGTGTCAGTAGCAGGAGCTTTTCCAGACAGGGATGTAAGCCAGATAGAAATTTCTTTTTTTTTTTTTCTCCTCAGACAGAAATTTCAGAAATTTCTTACGAATTTTCTTTCAGATTTGTCTTTCACCCAAAACTGAGACAAGGAAAAAAAAAAGAAATATATGAAGCTTGTAAGAATGTAGTTTAATAAACAATAGAAACTTTAACAGTAGAACAGGGGAAGTAATAAATTATCTTCACTGGGTTAGAAAACTTCTAGTGATCTGTTACGTTTTAAAACTTTGCTCTTAGACAGCTCTTACTAAAGATGCGAGGTAATGCATATCAGATTGATTTCCAAGATTTTGTGGATTCACATAGTAGGTTTTACATGTCTGTTTACACTGCGAACACTTGATTTGGCATATTTATTCCATCAGTTAAAGACAGGCTAATGGGTTTAAAAGCAAATGTTTCTGTACTCAGTACTAGGAAAAAAAATGCCATTTCAGTTTTTAGCATGCATTTCGGTAAATACCTAGAAGCCTTGATCTAGGAGCAGCAAACCTTTTTTCAGTGCTAAATATAAAAATGGAATAAAAATGCTAGGCTTATTTTTTTGTGAAATCCATGGCACTGTTAATGTGAGCATGCAGCAATTAGCATACATTGCAACAGCGCTAGCATATATTGCAACAGAGATAGCATCTTTAAAAGAAATAGTTGTCTAGCTTTTACTTGTATATATGTGTTTCTGTGAAGGTAGAGGAAGAGGATGGAAATTGAAGTAACACCTGTCTTTGCTGAGCTCAGAGGGCAGAAGGATCCCTGTCTTTTGGAGGGTATTGCAATGAAGCAAAAGATCTTTCTGAAGCTCCCGAGATAGATAAGGAGGTATTATGATCCACATTTCCATATACAAATGTCTTGAAACATGATTCTCTGGGACTGAATAAATCCTAGGGCACACTAATATGGGATTGTGTCCTGTGGGATACTGTGGAATTTTGTGCAGTGAGTGTCTTGTTATACAAACCCAGATACTGTTAGGAGGTCCCTGCGTATGTACATTTGAAGTGAAATCCCATTGATTTTATAAATTATTTGTGAGATGTGGGGAAATCCTTTCCAATATAATTTCCTTGATAGTAAACTTGAAGTAGCTATGGCCTATAAATTCAGATAAATACATTCAGTGTTTTATCTGTATTATCATGTTGCATGGAAATCTTCGTTTCCATCTTAAAATGTTCCTCATGGATAAATAGAAAAGCTCAAACAGCAGAGAGTAAACCAGTTTCAAGAATGTGAAAGTATATAAAACATAGTCTGTAAACATGGTGCTCTGCAAAATTGTGTGGATTTGATTCTGTCTGTTTTTTTAAGCCTTTGGGAAGGCAGCACTTTCACAGAGATATCCTTCATTGCTTTCTACAAAATAAAATTTCTTTAGTACTTAATGCAGTCCTGGCCCTGAAAGTAATTGTGTTTTTGTACACTTGATCAGGCTGTCCTAGATTTTGCAAATAATCCACATCATATGTATATGGTGATTCTGTAGTGACTTAGGAGTTTGTTCTGTATTGCAATTCACTGTTATTTATTACTATTCATCTTCAAAGCCAAAGAATAAAATGCTGGCATTGTAACTTACTAATTTTCATGTTCTACTTGTCTTTGCCTGAGGTCTGCTTTAATGTGTGTTTTTTGCTGGTTTATATCTTCTTAAAAATTCACAGAACCATAGAATGGTTGAGGTTGGAAGGGACCTCTGGAGATCATCCAGTCCAACCCTCCTGCTGCAGCAGGGACACCCAGAGCACGTGGCACAGGGTGGCATCCAGGCGGGTTTGGAAGATCTCCAGAGAAGGAGACTCCACAGCCTCCCTGGGCAGCCTGTGCCAGGGCTCTGTCACCCTCACAGGAAAGAAGTTTTTCCTCAAATTCCTCAGATGGAATATCAATTTCAGTTGAAAATCAGACCTTTTGCATATTACCTTTTGCATATTGCTTGTTTCAAAGGAGCATTGGGGAATATTCCTGATGAGGATTTCTTCTTGCCTTAGGAAGAGTTAGTTTCTAAATTTTCAGCTGTGTGGTTTCAGTAGAGTTGTTTTAGTTGCTGCCTGCAGTCTAAATTGAATCACTGAATATGGATTAGGAAAGATAAGATGATTACAGATAGATCAGAGGTGCTATACAATGTATATCTTTCTATTCTTTTTCATTTTTTTATAGTCCTTTAAACTGTAATGATGCTTTCAGGATTATCTGAGTAGTAGGAAATGAACACTGACTGAATTGTTGTTGAAGATCCTAAACAGCATTTGTCTGTTCAGGCTTTTACACTTAAAAAGCTACATGGAGATTTAATGAAGAACTAACCTCCATTACTAAAAAACAGATGTCTTTGGTAACCAAAGTATATTTATCTCTGATTATATGCAGGAATTTGGCCTAAATCGATTCTGCAGATCTCCATGTGCCTTTTTATATGTATGGTTTATAATTTTTTTCAATTCCTATTTCAATGTATTTATAAAAAATACTCAAGCATATTGAGGGATACTACGGATACAGAGGCCAATTAATGACTAAAAATGAGAATTTGTTACAAAGAAGACCTACTGGCATTTTTTTTTTCAAAGAGGTAGCATCTAAATTATTGGAGACACAAACATGTCCACTGAGAAACTTCCTGCCACTCGAGCTCATTTCCTTGCACTTAAGGCTACTCTAACTTATGCATCAAGGCTCGAAGTATTGTGAAAGAATTATTGTTTCTTATTCCTAGAGGGAGGAGTTATAGAGGCTGTGTGTTTTTTTTTTCCCACATAGCTCCCTACCTGTGATTAAATTTAAAGAAGAGGAATGTATTAAGGGTTCATAACAGCAAAATTATGGGCAGATGATGGTAGGGGACTCCTGAAACCACCTCTGAAAGAATTGAGCATGGCCAGAGACAGAGAGGCCAGAGTCCTCAGACTTCCAGGGCATTTGGAGAATTTCCCCTTCGCTTGAAGAGTTCCAGTCATGCTCATGCTGAGCCATCTTGGGCAAATGATCCAGGCAGGACATAAAGCAACTTGATTGCTGCTTCACCCACCAGTTGGGTGTGCAAGCCGGCTTATCAATACATAGAAAATGTAATATCAGCAGTAGCCCGATAGGTCACCTGCCTGTCCAGTACTCTGGGGATTAAAAGTAATGCTCCTGCTGATCAAATCAAGACTAATTAACCTTGATTAAGAATGGCATGAATCTGTTTTTTTTTTATTCCTGTATTTATAAAATACATTTTTATTTAACTAGGAGACAGTCAGAATTTCCCCCTCAGTGGACTGAAGGTAGTTGCAGAGCTGTAATCCATCTATATATTTTATTACCTCAGCTACATCATCAATCAAAGTATTTTCTTTTACTGTTCTGTACTGCAGAACATTTCTGACCTATTTTACCAACAGCTACAGAAATACTCCAAGCAGGGGATGTTGCTCTTTCTCAAAGCTTTAAACTTCTGCCATCCGTCATGGTTTCTGAATGAACTCCATGGAAAATCAATGGCAGCAGCAAAATCCCTGGTGTGTCACATTCTATTTAAGTTAGGAATTCTACTACCTTTTGAGTTTAGGGAATTCCTGACACTAGGGGCACTGCTGCAATCTGAAACTAAAATACTGTGTCTATGTATTTTTCTCCTTTCACCCGCTACTTTATATTGCTGGGTCATAAATCACATCATTCGTCTGACTGCGATCAGGCAGGTGAATTGCCTCGAGCTATGGAAAGACTGGTTGACTTTTACTTCATCAGGTCTGGAGATATTTTTCCTTTCAATAATGAGGCAAGACACTATGCTCCACGGAAGACCCTTCCTGGGGAAAAAAAAAAAAAAAAAGTATGGCAAATTACTTTTGGACCACACTATCATTGTTTTCGATAGTAACAGAATACGGGGCTGAAGTACCACACAGCGAATCCTCTGCAAATGTAGCCTGCTGAAGCAAGCAGAGTGACTCCCTGCCCGTTTCCAGGGAATTCAGACCTGGATTGCTGCTTCTTCAGCTTTTCCCCCTTTCCCTGGACCCACCTGCTTTTTGTTAGTCGCTGCTGACAGCCATAGAAGGGCATAGACAGGCATTTGGCCCTTCCTTGGTAATCCTCGAAGGGCTGCCAGGTACCTTTGTATGCTTGTTCGAGCAAGATATTTCCACTGTCCTTTCTATATATGGCAGCAGCAGTTCCCCCCCTGTGAGCATAGAAAAAGGTCTAAGCAGCTGTTTATTGTGAAGTCGAAGGGATCTTCTTTCCTTAGGGCCAGCTAAAATGTGGCTAATACCATGAAGCTCCAGAAGTTTATTACTTATATAAGTTTAACTACCTTTAAATAGCCTAGTGCTCTGCTTTTTAATTTCCTCTATAAAACCTAGCGAGTATCTTATTCCTTGGAGTTCATGTAATACTCGCAGGCATTTTTAATTTATTGGTAAGTAAGAAGGCACTTAAAGGATGTAAAACTGTATATTTTTCATGTCGGTAATGCAGAAACAGCTGAAAATATTTTTTTAACTTTCCAAACACAATCATCTCTGGTTGGAGACCAAATACAGAAAGGTCAAGAGTGGAATATAGATACAATATAAAAATAAAAAATAATAAAGGAAGGTAGGAAATGAAAGTTGAGTATTAATTTTGATTCTGGTGTGGTCACTGAAGCTGTGAGGTAGTTGAATATTCTGGCTATTTCAGAGTTATTAATATGCAGCATGAACAAACAGAAAACAGGCAGGCTTTTTGTGTTCCCTTTAGGGTTGTTTTTTCTGTAGCTCTGTTCATGTGTGTCTGTTAAACGAATCACTTTATGGACCATGGCAGGTTTAGCTTAAGGTAGCAGTGGGGTCTGCTTCTTAGTCCCCCTCTTTGCACAGGAGAGTTGTGCAGAAAGGTGACAGGACCCTAAGGATGTGAATTTTGCAGTTGGAACCCAGGTCCAGTTTGTGAATTCCTTATTTCTTAGGTACTCATTTTTGACTCACTCTCACAATCAGATTACATACACTGCATGTGCATTTACCCACCAGCTAACCAAGTCCCTTGTGACTGTCCCAACAGAGGGGAACATATTTCACAATACCAAAGAGGTAATTTTTTATAACACATATGCTAGGAAATTGTTTAAATCCTTACAGTACATCTAGGAAGATGCAGATAAATAGAGCTGGAATATCCTATTTTGTTTTGATTCCTATGTCCTCAGCAATTAAGTAGTATCTGAAATAGAACACTGCCCAAAGTCATCTTTCTGTAGAGAGGAGAAATTCATACCTTTCTCATTCTACTTACAGATTGTATCTATATCCCACTCTTATGTTAAGCATAACTTTCTAAATAAATAATTTCATTCATATTCCATTATGGTTGAATCCTTAGCATTACACAATAAGGAAATAAGCCATCTATAATGCAGGGTTTAAACCTCCAATAGCAGCAGCATCTGAACCTGTTTATTCCCCTTTGGAATTCCTCTGTGTTTTATTTTACCAATCAATAATGCAATAAACAGCCCAAAGGGATTGCAGCCTACATCTCAAGAAGCTGCACTAGCCACAGCTTTCAAAATAGTCCTCTGGGATGGGAAGAGAAGAAGAATGTACTTTTGTGCCACTGATGTTCTGAAGTTGATGTTTTTCTCTGTCCTCCTCTGCCTTGCTTGGCTTCTCAAGCTGCAGTGCTGCATTTTGCAGCAGTGCTCGAAATGAGCAGCCCACTTTCTCCCATGGAAACCTCCTACAGCTTCTCACTGCAGCCCTGGGAAGCGTTGTCATGAGCTAACATTTTGCACCCGTGCCCGATCCCACTTGTCATTTTAGCTACCCCTCATATGTGCCACACTCATATGTGTAGCTCTGGAGGAGCTGCAGCCTTCCCTTGGAGAAGGACTTTTGGCTTCTGTGCTGTCCTTCTGCCTTCACACATCCATCAGGAGCTCACTAGCACTGGAAAGGCTAAAGCTGCTTTCGTGTAGTAGATGGGCAGAGTGAGGAGGAAGAAGGAGATCAGCAGCTGGGTCCCAACTTGGGCTGCAGTTGGAAGTGAGCAGCCAGAAAGAGAGAAAAAAGGAGAGAAAGAAATAGAGAAAGAAAGAGAGAAGAAAGAGAGAAAGAGAAAGAGAGAAAAAAGAGAGAAAGAGAAAGAGAGAAAGAGAGAGAGAAAGAAAGAAAGAAAGAAAGAAAGAAAGAGAAGAGAAAGAAAGAAAGAAAAGAAAGAAAGAAAGAAAGACATTGCTAATGTTTGTGTGTTGTTGAAGAGAGAAAGAGAAGGATGAACAGTACCTGTGAGTTCAGCTTTTGCATTTTTGTGTCACCGTACGTGTCAAAAACTTTAGTTGCTGGTGCTCTAGCTGAAAATGTTTACCTTCCATCTGTGCTGCAGCTGGCTGTGCTTGAAAATTACTGCATGGGGACAGGGCATTTCAACACTGAGTTAATCTAAATAAATATTTCAAGGCAGACATTTATAGTCACAGAAATGATGAAGTGAAATCAGCATCCTCCTATTCAAAAGATCAGCTCCAAGTGTGCGTTGAGAAGCAGGTCTGCTTTGTGTGGTGACCAGAAGTGTCTGCAAGCACAAACACAGGGCGTCTATGAAAGAAGAAAGCACAATCTGTTCTTCGATGTGCTCCGTCAAGCGAGCTCAGCAGTATTTTCTGTTTGCAAAGTCCTTATTACTTGAAATGCACCAGCAAGAGAGAAGAGAGCTGGCCTTGGGGCTCCCAGGCTGAATCCGTGAGGCTGGCAGTCAGGAAATGAATCATTCCTTAATGAGTCAAGTGAATAGAGAACTCAGATCAAACTTCGTGCATTGCGATGACATTGGTAGGAATTTCCAAAGAATTGACTGCACTTTTAGAAAATATGTCCTAATATTTGCCTTTTTATTTTTGCATGTTAGTGTATCCAGTTATTAATAAGCCCATCAAATGAAAATGGGCATGAATACAACTGCTATAAAGAAATATTTCAGAAATCTTATAGAGTCTTCAATATCAGAATTATCATCCATTTCTGTTTTGATAAATGAGCTACGGGTGTGATATTCATCTCTCACATAACTCCCCTTGTTATTCTGTGTGAAAATAACCCTTAGTTGTAGAACAGGACAAATTTTCTTCCCTAAATGGACAGGAAACACACTCTCATAAGCAAAGGAAGATGGCAATAAATGAGGGGCATTTCTTTGCTTAGTAAACCCATAAGCAACAAAAGATTTCTTTTATCAAAAAACATTTAATTAAATTAGTTTAAAGCCTCTAATTGACCTTGAGTTAGAAAAACAAAAGGTTTTGGTTAGCAAGAAAAAGTGTCCTTGCCTATAAATGGTATAAAAAGAAGGGCCATTCATATGTATAATTCATTAGCCTCTGTATAAAGAAAAGAAGTGCAGAAGAATCATATTCTTGTTATAGCTTCACTTCAAACTTCTTCTCAGGAAAAGCTCCATCATCTGAAATCTGATATTATAACAGTCAGAAACATGACTTAGAAAGCTTAGTAACTTTAAATTATTTCACTTTATATTATTTCACTTTATTTCATTTTTATTTTATATTATTTGAGTTACAAAACAAGTTAAGTAAAATGTATTAAAGCTTCATAGTACATATTAGCTGTTTAGTGACATAACATGAAACTGATGGCAAGTATTCCTGAACGTCATCTCCAGGTGTGCCACTAACTGTATCGTCTTGAAGGATTCCGTATACTTGATTTGTGATACTTTTGCTTACACTGAGTAACAAACAATACCTACTAAGTGGGCATTCTGATTTCCTTAACTTCAAAATTAATAAAGCAATACTTTGTTAGCCAAAGTGATCAGTCTGCATGCCATCTCAGAGTCATATCTGACAGAGAAATATGTCAAGAAAAGTATTTCAACAATTTGTATTCTCAATTGCTCTCCATTTATTTATTTATTATTTCTTAAGCTGGAATTTATATATTCTGACCATGAAAACGGCTTATTACCCAATGTGTAGAACTCTGTCTCAGAGAAAAATTCAGGCCTTGAATTCAGACCAGTTGAGACTTTTAGTGAAGGCTAAAGGGTGGTAGTGCTGTGACTGAATTGCAACCCTAAACCAAAATGTTCAAAAACAATTACCAAAATTCAGGGACCAAAAGTCTTTCCAAAGTCAGGTTTGTCAGTGCAAATACTCTGCTGTTGACCATACAGAATTCTGGAGCCTTTTGTTCAGAGACAAAGTCTAAAGTAGATGACCTGATTTTTCAAATAGAAAAGTCTTTTTGGCTTTATCTGTGTCTGGAAGTGCTCACCACTTTGGAAAAAGAGGTCACGTAATGATTTAATATGCACTCAGGAGTTTGCTCCTAGACTCCCAGTTTTTAAAATATTCATCATGTTAGTCCTATTACATAGATGCTCAGAGAGTGATATATGCACTGCAGTGAAAAATGCAGTGAAGATATGAATTAGTAAGTATTGAACAAACAAGTTTGCTCCCGAGACAACTGACCTGCACTGCTGCCAAAGCAGATTTTTTTCAGCAGATTCAGAAAGGGCTAAAACTTCCTTCACTTTGGCATTTCTTGTATGATTCCTTCACTTTGATATTCCTTGCCTTTTGAGTAATTCACATGTCTTGCTAATATTCTTGAATGGAATCTGTTAAACAAGAAGCACGTTGTTGATTTGTAGAAAGAAGACAATAAATGATAATTATATATGCAGGAGGCTGAATAAAATGTAGTGGTTTGGCTTTGTACTTTAAACAATTTAAAAACATGAAGGAATATAACAGGTCATATTTCATAGCACTTTGAGTAGATGTAGTAATACTTTGCATAGATGTTCTCTCATTTATAAATAAACAGTAAGTGTTGTACATGGGTAATGAAA
>JAWLRI010000959.1:228674-250998 GCA_034781795.1 Crypturellus tataupa | reverse complement strand
AGTAGATGTAGTAATACTTTGCATAGATGTTCTCTCATTTATAAATAAACAGTAAGTGTTGTACATGGGTAATGAAACTTTGCATGTTTCCATGTTAATTATGTTGTGAAAATGCAGTGCAAATAGTAAGCAGTATATATTACTATTATGGATTGGATTTATTTAAGTTTTAGAAGTACCAGGACTGGCCAAGTCCTTAGGTACTTCATGAATACTTCTGCACTCCTTATGCCTGACATAACCTAAATCAACAGTCACTTCAAAGCATATTTATTTTTTGCAGCATATAGATTGCAATTAATCATGTCATGTGCTGGGGTGGGGAGTAGAGCTGGAACTGAACTTGAGCCTCTCAGGAGATCCCCTATGCTTTAGCTCTTTGGTAAGATGCTTCTCAGTCTTGTTTTCTTATGCGTGTCTTTCTCCCAGAAGTTAAACGCTGGGAGTTAAAAGTGGTTAAAAAGGGTTCTAGCTACACTGACATCACTGGAACTGCATCCATTTGCATCCAACTGCATCCTCTGTCATTCTGCTGGCTTCTCTTTCCTTCAGGTGGCGTATACGCCTGCACAGGATGGACTCTTCTCCCTATTTTCTAGCTATGTTCATCTCCAGAACTATTTCTTGCTTCTTCACATTCCTCTGAGCCTGGTCATTTGTATACAAAATCCGTGGTTTGCAGAGACAATATTGTTGTTTGTTTTCATTTTCTGTAACGAATAGCATTGATTTTTCTTATGTTTCTGTTATTCTGCCTGCATTAATCCCCCCCAAAGAAGTTGCAGTTGTGTAATTATAGCAGAAAATCTCTGTATTTTAGAACTGTATTCACTTTTGTTCTCATTTTTCATCTGAAAAGATTTCAGTGTGGTGCCAGAATATTAATAAATCAATTTGTGGAGCAAAGAGGATCCAAGACTGTAAAGAGGTATAAGTCATTTATCAAAAGGCCGCTGTGTAGCAGCAATTTGAATTTGTAACATGGAATATAATTTAGAAACACACCCACAAAATATATATAAAAATAAAGCCCGGACTTAAAAATAGTATGAAAACCTATGAAAGCAAGCATACATTCACAACCGTATATGTAAGCGGGCTACTTACCATTTATTTTGCAAAGAGGGGAAAGAAGAATTTTTATAACAAGCTCAATTTTATGAACTGGAAATGTCAGAAGGTATGAAAGAACTGGGCATATTAATCAAAGTATGACTCTGAGTTATGAACTTGTCACCTGGCTATGTAAAAAAGAAAATCTAATCATAGACCATATCAGGCAATGAATTGCCACCATTATACTGGTGAAATCTCATCTGGAATACATGGTCATTTCTAGTCAGTCACTGTGCCAGCAGATGAATTCTCACTGGAGCAGGTGCAGAAAAATGGATATTAGGATAAACAGTGAAAGAGAATCTACCTTCTACCTCAAGAGATTTAAACCAAGTATCATAGTTAAATGAGTGCTAGGAGCAGGTAAGTGTGTGTTAGGAGCTTGCTCCCTCTAAATAAATCCAGAGAATAAACATTTAAGTGCAGAGGAAGGAACAGAAGTTACATAAGGCAACAAGAAATTTTAGTTTAAGAGCAGTAGAGTATAACTGGCTGTGAAAAGTCATAATTTGTCCTGCTACCTGTTGAGTTGTGTTCTGGGAATGACTTTCAATGAGAGTTGAGGGAAAAAGAATGGGGTAACAGGTTATATTATTTTATTGGCTGTTATTGCAAGAACAAGAGTTAATCTGAGGACATCCACTTCATTCCTTTGTTGTATGTTCCCTCCTGTAAAAGCCCACTCAAGACATCGGTTTACAAAACTGAGAAAACATGTTGAGGCGCTGGTACCCTTCTTACTATACAAGTGAAATACGAGTACTTTGTGTTTAGTTTTGTATTGTTGCTGTATTATAAAACCAGTAAGGAAGGCAAAGGTGAGCATCTGTTAACCTTTAGCTAGAGTGGTGCCTGTTTCCTTGGATTTAGAAAACTAAAAAGTGACAAGTTAAAGCAGGCTCGTGTCTTAAGTTTTTTTGAGTTGTAATAAAATACATTCTTTTTTGTTGACTTTTCATTATTAAAGATGCTGTTGAAGGAAATAATGATAGCCAACCTTTTGGCATAGTTGTTTCAAGAATAAACCTGCCCATGTCACTTGTTAAAATCTTTAGTCCTTCATACCTTAGAGAAAACTTGGATAACGTGCATTGCCTCAGAACAATAATTTCTCTAAGACTAATCCACCTGAACCAATCCGGGCATGCCGTACACAGACTGCAAACTCCCTGTGTGAGCTGAGATCAGATGGGACACGTGAGGGTAGCCGGTTGTCACCGCGCAGCGTGACCGGTATGCGGAATTGTTCCCGGAGGTTGGCCACCCTCCCTCTCCAATACTACCTCCAGCGCCCTGGCTGAATCACAGCCCTGTGACCGTGGACCAGGGGAAACCACAGCCTTCTGGTTTTGTGGAACCTGCTCTCTGCTTATCTATCAAGAGCATCCCGCACCAGTCTGAGTCACTAAGTTTTCAGCTTTAGCTTTCCATTCTGCCCAGGGGCCCAGGGAACATGTATGTGTCCATGCACTCAGCAGCATGTAGCGGGGTTTATTTTGGTGCTCCTGTTCACTGTTCACAACGCCAGTGTTTGGGTAAACACAGATGCGCTCTTCAGAGCTGGAGGACTCGGACATTCCCCAGACTTTCTGAAATGTACCCACACCCTTCCTGACTCCACATGCCCATAGTCTTGCAGTTTGTGCAACAGTTTGCAATTTTTCTCTTCACTTGCTTTCTATTTTTGCTCTTACAGATGGTCAAAAGAGGAAGAAATCATTAAGAAAGAAACTGGACTCATTAGGAAAGGAGAAGAACAGAGACAAAGGTAACATAAAAAGAGTGCCTATTCACTGGACAGGTCTAAGTTTTGCATATAAGATTTGTTTAGGTTTAAGTGTGTCCTTTCTGGTGTAAGAGAATGTTACCATACTGACATATTGCCTACATATTTATTTCTAAGTTAAAAAAATGTACCCTCTCCTCATGTAGTTGTTGTTAGCATAGCTCAGCTCTCCTTGCTCAGTTCATTTCCTGGGAGAAGAGGAGTTAAACTTCCCTTCTTTTTCTTCTCTTTTTCTCATTTCACTTTTTCTCATCTCTCATTTTTTTCTCTTCTCATTTTCCCCACCTTGTGCAGCGTGCAGTCTATACAATCCAGGTGTTTACCTGCCTTGCATTCTCCCTTTTCAATTCACAAAGCATGTGAACCAAGCCTAACCCAAGCTAGTCATTTGGCATGTTTTTCTTTTTTACCTTAGGAAAATAGCCATTGTTTAAAATTTATAAATGCTTCAGTGCTACTGGTCGGTTGATTTCTAATATACCTCATATGACTTTTGTTTGGACACTGATGAGCTTTATGGGCCAAGTCCTAATCCACTGGACTTGACCTATAAATTGTTGCCATTTGACTTCAGTCTAGAGACTGAGACTTCAAACCATTCACTGATACTGCTGTTTTTTGCCTGTAGGTTACTGTGCATCTAATTTTAGAAAAGAAGTTCTGAAAAAGTAGTAGTAAAACACTATTAGCACCCAGCTTCACAAACTTATTTACAAATACATAAATTTATAACAGTGAAGCAATTTGATTATCTGATGTTATTAATCCTAATCTAATTTAGTAGGAGAATGAAAGTAGTATCTCTCTAAGAAAGCTATTTTAGAACTTTGTTTGTTGGGAAGAAGATGCTTTTCATTTAATTTGTGTTTGTTGATTTCATATATGTGATTGCTATTTTCTTGGTTTAAAAATGACTAAAAATTAATTGCATTAATCTCTTTAAAATTAAAAGTCCTTTGATACCTTTGTTTGGATAAATGCAGTTGCCTCCTATTGTGCATTGCAAATAACTGACAGTAAAATCTTTCATTTGTCACGATGTAGTACTGAATCCACATACAGAATGAGCCTTTGGGGAAGAGGTTTAATGGTTTTATAATCACCTTTGGGGAAAAATCTATCATACTGCTCCCTTTAGTGTACATTACTTCACATCTGTCTGGAGTGTAATTAATCACTCATTATGTTGCTGATTTCCTTATTTTTCCCATAACTTTCTACTGAATAAAGAGTGCAAAGCAACATCATTTTGTGCAAAACTTTCCATTCCAGTCAGCACATTTGTGTGATATTCATCCTCATACTTGTCTGTGGAGTGTTCTTAAGCTTAGGAAATGGCTAATCACTCAATGCTTCTTTTTTATTTTTTTTGTCTCTCTCGATTTTTTACTTATATCTCCCCCATATGAATAGTGCTACTTTAGTAGCCTCCTTTGAAAGTTTCTATATAGAAGCTATTTTGAGAGGCTAAGTATATTACATTCTTTTTATTCTCGTATTTTTATTGCAGTAACTAATTTTAAAGATAACAGATGTAATTCATCAAAGACTTAATTTTGTTGGGTCAACCCAGTGGATCTTTGCAATTGCATTGCCAGAGCTTCCACAATGCCTCCTCTGGATTTTCCTTTCACCTTAAGAGATGATAGTTTCCACTGGTGATTTATATAAATATTTACCCCAGCTTTATTCTTTATTCCTGTTAATGTTCTGTGACCAAAGATGATTCAAAAAAAATTTTTTTGCATTGCTTGGGACTCTTTAATGATTTGCTTTAGCATCATTTTATTTCATCTAATTTCTGTTTCCAATAATCTCTCAGTAATACTGCTTAAACACTTAAAAATAGTATTATTATCTGCCAGTATGTATTTGGATTTTTTTTTAGGTGTACCTAGCATGTTAGTATTTATACTCCATTTTATTAGTTACTTCTGAGGTAGACATTCTCCTTTTATTCAGAGAGATTTTTCTGAGTGCACCTTTCCATTTAGGACTCAGTAGTTGTCCACAGCAAAGGTCAGCACTTGTATATATTTATATACTTCCTATTTCTTGCTATTGCTCATATCTTCTTGCCATTGCTCATATCTTCATTTTTAACAGTCCCTATGCTGATCTTCTTAGTTGAATTCATTTTTCCCTCTTTTTAACTTCAGGCCATTTCCAATATGTCTCTTCTTTATTCTCTTTATCCCATCTTCTACTGTCTCCTTCTTTATAGTTTAAATTCCAGCATGTCTTACATGCTCTCTCCTTATTCAGATTGCTGTAGAAACACAAGCCAAGAGTGAATAGCCCAGTACTACTTGAATAGCAGAATCTGTATTTCTGCTTCTTCCGTTGGGTCTGCTGGATTGACAGAGGTGGCAGGCCTGTCAGTAAGGGCCCAAAGGGCCAGGAAATCAGAAGGATTCAAGTTCCCAAGCAGCTGTGAGCAGAATCAGAAGAAAGCTGTGTTATTTGTTGCCTTTAGCAAACAGAAATAGCCAAGTTAACGCTGTATGGCACCGCAGTGGTTATCAGCGGCCTTCAGGTGGTGGTGTGAGAGTACGGACAGGAGAGCTGACTTTTGAAAGAAAAACATAGACCTTAAACGTTGGCAGTTCTTGTCTATGTAAAGATGAATCCGCAGTGCTCACGTCTTGGCCAAGCCACACCTGCCTCCCTACACAATGATCTCTGTGTTACAAAGCACCAGTCAAAGGTAACATCTCTCGTTTTGTGTGTTGCAGCAAGTTGAGAGTATTATCCTGCTCGGTTCCACGATGTTTTCTTAGCAAGCATTTCTACGGTTTATTTTATAAAGGGAATATCTTCCATTACTGGGCAACCAGTCCAAAACAAACACTGTGCGCTGTGGACGTGGGTGTGCTCACACAAAAGGCCAAAGAGCACTTACTCCTTCACCCTTGCAGGTCCTAGTCCTCATAATTGTAAGGAACGCCTTCTGTATTTCTGTCTTGGTAACTGCTCAGACCACACCACTCAGAGAAGGCAACAGGGAGAGCGAGGAGGAGGATGTCAAAGTGGAAACATAGAAGCAGAACTCAGAACACCTTTTATAGACAAGCGTGGCCATGTTAATGCGAAAAAAGCATTTATAGTCCTTGCAGTCATCTCTGTGTCCACAGCTGTGAGTATTTCCTGGAAAAAAAGTGTGGAGAATTTGTGTACTTGGCTTTGCCTGACAGTCCTCTTTTAGCACTGACATGGGCCGGATCGCTCCAGGGCCGGGACTTTTGGAGTAATCCTTTCTGGAGGTACCACCTCCCTCAGATCCATGCCTGAGACAGCTCTCCCTCAGCTCCACTCCAACAGATGGCTGTGCTTTAGAAGCATAACCAAAAGGATATGGTACTCATATCTTCCAGGACTGTTCTGAGATTTAATCACTCATATTTTAGGACTCCGTCCAATCTGTGGAATTTTTACTCTCATAACATCGCATTTTATTTAGATGGATCATTCGATCAACCTGCCTATCAGTTAAGTGAGAGTTTCCGCAAATTTTTACACTTCTGAAGGTCATCACAGACACTAAAGTAAAATTGAGTGTGCTTTAAATTAGATTGGTATCATTGTTCTGTCCTTTTTGACAGGTACATCTGCCATCATCTAATTAAAAGGAAAAAAAAAATCTAAAACAAGTGTTTTTTCATTTGTTTTTACTTCTCAGAGTGACTCACCAGAGCAGGATATAGCAAAACTTGCCGGATGTAAAAGAACTAAACAGGAGAGCCGCACTCCACCCAGATATTGAAGGCAGTGTTTTCAGCTGCTGTCAGTGTCTTTGCTTTTCTGTAGCCTGCCTCCTTGTTATTTAGGGCCATCATGACTTTCGTCGTGTTGACTACATGTGTCTCAAAGCATTTGCTTTAGCTGCTGACAAGCAGGACTCATCTTGGGAGAAGAGTAAAATGTCAGTGGTGCTTGGAATAAGAGATGCTCAGGATGCTCAGGATGCCGGCAGCAGGGTTCTGTTCCCTTACAAATTTGCTGCTAAATTTGATGAGGGCAGGAGCAGAGCCTTCCATTTGCCTCCTGCCAGTGAGAGGGAGGCCAGTGTAAGCGTGATCCTTGGAGAGCACACTCAAGCATTCCAGGGAGAGGTGCTTCTCAGAAAGGGTTTCTTTCTCCTGGAGGATTTTTTCAGTAAATGAGTTCCATTTTTGCGTACTTCCAGTAAAATCTGCAAATGAGCAACGAGACAAGATTATAAATATTAATCAGTTATTGTGAGATTTCTTGAACAACTTAGAGTCACCTCTTTTGGTCACGTTTCTGTGGGGATGTGAATCTTGGCACATTCTTTGGTGGGACCGCTATGTATGCGGTTGTTTTTAAGAAAAAGAGGTGCTGCTAATCCTGTGGAAGATGCATCTCCAGGAGCAGATGCTTGTTTATTTTTAGTTATATTTCAGAATTCTAAGAATCTTCTTCCATGTTTACTGCCCACCCATTCTTAGCAAATTTAGAAATATTTCTTATTGTTTGCATTTGTTTTTCTTCAATAATTTGAAATATAAGATTGTCAGCATGCCTTAGAACAATCTGAAAGGAGACATGAATGTATGAAGTTTCTTCTTCAATATTTTATAACATTATTTATATAAAATAAATTTAAATAATAAAATAATTTAATAAATAATAAAATAAAATTATTTATATAACTATTTTTTTATAATTTATTTTTATAAGCATTTTGAGTGCCTGTTGAGTGCCTTTCCAGTACTGTGTTTTAAAACTCACACTCATGTCTCTCATACTATGCAGGCATTTGAATACTCCTTTTCAACAACCTTGTGTTGCATTTTGTACTAATGTTACCTAAAGTATTGAAGAACCTCTTATTTTTTTTAAAAAAAACAGAGTCCTCCTCACAGACAAAACCAAAAAAACTGGAAAGGCCTTACATCACTTCTTGAAGGTCAGTGAGCTCAGACCAGCTGAAGGAGTGAATTTCACCTGCAGATCTGAGAGCACTTTCTCTTACCTCTGTTTTCCCTCAGTTAATTCAGAGTTTTGACAAACCTTCAGATGGATGCTATTTCCTTTATGGAACAAGTCTTTTGTGTTCCTTCTTCACATGCTTCCATCAATCTTTGTGTCTGGGTCTGACATGGTTAATTTTAGTTAGCAAAAGGAGAGTTACCACGTCTGATCAGCTAGTGTCTGATTTACAAAGATCCCTCTGAAAGCACATTAGTCTTTCAGATATCTCCCACTCTTGTTCTTATCATTTTAAAATGATTAGTATAGCACCTATAGATTTTAATCACAAGGCTCCACCATCAGCTCAAAATCAGCACTAAAGCTGCACATTAGGAAAAAAGAAAAAAGTGTAAGAAGACTGTGGAAAATTGCTGTGCTCTATGTTGTTCACTTGGTTGGTGTTTGGAAGCCATGAGAAGCCTCATTAAGGTCTGAAGTATAGACCCTTATTAGTTCCTACTGTACTGCAATGGCTTTTCAGATTGAAAACACTTTTTGTTAGCTGAACTTTCAGGGAAGTCTTCAAATTTTGTTGGATTGTGTGGCATGAGGCCAAGTATGCTAACTGTGTGGCTGGTGTATGAGCAGTGGATCTTCTAATAAGCAAAACAAAGGTCAATGAAACTCTTATTTGAAATGGCTTGGAATTTTTATGTGAAATATTCCTTTTTATTAGAAGATGATGATTTACCAGCACTTTTTTTTTTTTTTTTTTTTTTGGTGAAAGTACCAGTTTTAGTCAAAATTTTGTTAGGAAACCTGCCTCGGTTGCAAGATGGACTTTCCAGTAAGAGAGTTCATGCACTTCTCCAAAATATCAAATACTCTGACAGATAGATTAAAGAAAGAGATTAAAAAACAAGTTCTTCAACATTGCCGTTTCAGGCTGAGGATATGAGTCTGCCTTTCCACGCTAATTGTCCAGGATGCCAGCTTGCTTCACACTCTTATCTGGTGCTGTCTCCAAAATTTACTTTCAAGCTGTCCACTATACTAATTGACCAAGTGCATAATCAAACTTTAATAGGGCTTAAAGGGAGTGACTAACTCAATAGCTTTGTGGCCACGGCACTCTGTACAGCAAAACTTGAGCCCCTGCTCCAAGGAACTTTTCTTTATACAGAATGAAACAGCTCCGATGGTAGGAAACTCTAACTCCATCAGCAATAGATAGTTGGTACTTTTACCTTAGCTGTTAGACCAGAGCCATAAGCCTGTACATCACACATGTGTCAGTGTCTTGTTCCCGCATCGAGATGTTGCTAACTACGTCGTGGGACTATGACTCTGCCTTTTTGTTTAAATGACTCTGAAACTTTGGAAAGACTTTGTCTGTTTTGAACATGACATTGCCTGTCAAACAAGGAAATTGTTGGATCTGAATATTTCCAAGGAGTTGTAGGCAAAACATCCCTACCCTCGTCAATGGATCTGGTGAGAACTGAAGGATATAACTTGCCTGATGGAGGATGCATCCACTTTGAATTTCAGCAAGTGAATAAGAAGCTACTGATTTTGCCAGTTCTTCAAAGTAATTACCCCTGCCAGCTAGCATCAATCCCATCTGTATTTAGTCTGAAGATACCCCAGCTGGTTTTCATCTAGTTCCCCATCTCTGCCAGACACTGAGAAATCAGAGAAGTGGTTCGTGTCCTCTGAGAAAGAGGCCTGCAGCGAAGCAAAGCACCACCAAGTATCCACCTCAGTGTCCTCTTGCAGCACAGGTGGGATGAACAGGAGAGATCGAAACCTTGCATCCCATAGCCGAGGGCTTAGAAGAAGAAGAAACATCTACCTGGAAATAAGAACATTTAACTAATGAAGTGTGTGTCTGTGGGTTCACTTGAACCTTTCCCTTCAGAAAAAACACCGGGATCTCACCAAATCTCAGTCCGCATACCACTGCCTTTTAATCAACAGTATCAACATGCTGTAGGGCGTCCTGGGACTACCTGCCACTGACACCTCCCAGTTTGAAGCATGCATGACTAAAAGCTAAGAACAGGGAAATATCACTTGCTTCAGGATTTCATTTGGCTCAGGGTCTTATGTCAGTAAGGGTTGTGGAAGGACAGATCCATAGGGATGCTGCAGGTATAATGAAGTACCAAGTAAGGCAATCAGAAGGGAAGTGGTATTGCAGGTGCGTTACACATGAATTTTCAAAAAGTAAGTTGTTGATCCTTAGTGTTAGCTTTGGGAGGATAATCTGGAACAATAAAATGTTTCAAAATGAATTATCTTCTAATTTTCAAGTCACTCTCCATGGTAGGAAGGAAGACCTAACTCTGGACACTTGGACTTCACAATCCCTGCATTGCTTGATACACAATGTATAAGTTAAATGAGGTCAATGTAGATTTTATTTAAAGTCATTCCTCACTGATCATCTCCAGACTTGCTGGATGTGTGAGAATCTACCTCCTGATTTAGTTTTGTTTGACTACCAAAGTTAGTTCATATCTTAACATTTCATACTTGTAAAGGTCAGTAATGCTTCTCACCAAATCAGAACAATGGGTCCTTGTCTCTTTAGTGGGGAAGTGATGTTCTCGTTCAAGATTTATAAAATATGCTCTTCTTTTCAATGCTTTAATCTTATTGATAATACAAATAGATAAAAATCGAAATTACCCTCAAATATACAGTTGGACTTTTAGTTTGAAGAGTAATTTTGGCCTTTAAACATTTAGATGATTGTGATAGAAGTGAGAATGAATATATAAGGAATAATTTTTTGCTTCTTGTTCCCTTTTTAGTTCTTTTAAATAAAAAATGATTTTAATCTCTATTGCCTTATTTATCCCTGAAACAAGCAGATCTAAAGCTGGAATTTGGTTGAAATTGTACAAATTTTCACTAGCGTGAACTGGCTATTTTGCTCTATCTGAACACAAAATATTTCAGATTTGCTGTTTCACCCAACAAGTTAGATTCCATTAATCTCAGATAGGTCTTGATCTGAAACTTCATGCTGAGAACTTCAAGGTTTGTTGTTGTTGGCTGATTCATTGCGGAGCATTTTTCTGTTTTGCAGAATACTTGAGTATTTTACTGAGATTTGGACTATTTGCAGACTTTGTACGTTGCAATTATATTGATGCATATACTGTGCAGTTATACTGAGGTGGGATAGGATTGTTTGCTTTTTTAATTAGTGAAACCTGATACTCTGCTATACTTTTATATAAAAATACTTGCTTTTATACTGTGGCAAATAATTATACTGGTATACTACTGTGACAGCTGGTTTAATCTTACCAGTATATTAAAGCAAGATAACTCCCGTTTATAAAAAAAGGGCCTGAGGACCACATCTTTGAAGGCTGAGTTTGAACAGCTGTTGATGGACAGACTGGATGCACTTGCATGCTCCTTGTACAGGCTCATGCCCCTTACACTGTAATGAGACCCATGTGCTTGCCATTACCCCTCAGCTCCGGAGCCCTGCAGCATTTGTGAGGAAGAGACCTGCTGAAGGGGTCTGAAACACGAGCGAGCTGTTGCATGTTCTGGCCTAGTCCCCAGTCTCATGATTCTGTAGCCTCTGGTGGTCTATCTAGATGCAATTAAATATACCTGACTTCCAGTTACTTCCACTGGAAGTTGACATATCAATCAGATCTCATTCCAATTGATTTTCCACAGTTCTGTGTGGTGTATGTTGCATGATCCAACTGGAAAAGGAATTAGAATACCATGAACTGCAGTTACCTTACACTTTTATTTCTTTAATGTTGTAATTATTCAGGCTTGTACTTCACTGGAATTATTATGCGTTTAAAGAAACTCCAGATGATTGTTTTTCTTTTTAATGGCTTAATGCTGAATTCTTTTTGAACTAAATAAATATCAGCTGTTTAGTAAACACTAACTTTTTTGTTGCAGAATTTACTCCCCAGGCTTTTGGAATGCCTTTGTCCCAAGTGATTGCTAATGACCGGGCCTACAAACTCAAGCAAGACTCTCAGAGGGAAGAGCAAAAAGATGTTTCAGATTTTGTGGCCTTTCTCTTACCGTTTGGATCTAAAAGACAGAACAAAGAACTTTCAAGCAGTAACTCATCTCTTAGCTCAACCTCAGAAACACCGAATGAATCCACTTCTCCTAACACTCCAGAGCCAGCACGAGCAAGGAGACGTGTAAGTACATCCATAACAATATGATGCATATTGGTGTGTCTGGAGGTTTTAGCCAGCACCAAAAAAAGAACCCCATTATATTTGTGGGTTGTGCAGTGTGTCTTTTATCATGTTTAGGCAGTGATTTTTTTTTTTTAACAAATGCCAACCTTGTCAATATGAGAAAATTCTAACTGTAACAGAAAATCGTCTTTCGCAAGTTCTGATGGGATAAGATCACATGGACTGTGTGAGGTTTTTTTTGCTCCCAACGTGACAGAGAGATTATTTAGAAGGATTCCTGTTCACTTCCTTCATCTACCCCTTCTGTCTAAATCTCTCTAACCTATTTTTTCTGCTGAGGAGGCCTAAATCTATGTGATTGATATTTATATGTATCCTTATATCAATTTAGGTTGTAAACTTGGAAATGGGCCATAAACTTGGAAATAAATCTGACTATTAATCTCTATTCTTATATAAATAAAAAACCCGATGGACTAATTCCAGTCATGTCCTCAGTGTTAAAGCAGAGGATACCAGAGTAAATTTGTACTAGGCTCTTAGAAAGAAATTTCTGAATACAAGCTACGGGATCCCTTTGGCAGAAGAACAAAGTGGAGTGCTTTGGGATCAGTATCAGTCCTGCATATAAGATAGATACCTAGTAGATCATTTATTGGCAGGATTCTGTTGCTTTAAGCAAGTGTAACTCTCTGAACTCATGCAGCTCTCTGATACTGAAGCTAGTAATGGCATTAGAAATATTTTTTGTTACTTTTATTTTTTAATAGAGTTGTTACTATAGGAAAAATATCCTCACATCATTGTTCTTCAATTTGCTATGGTTATGAAGAGGAAAATGCCTAGCAAAACACTCTCATTAAAGAGTCTTAAATAAATAAATAAATAAATAAATAAATAAGAGCCTAATCTTAGAAAGTCTGAAGTGTAATCTTAGAAAGGATCTAAAGTCTAATCTTCAGAAGGACTGGAGCACAAAGGTAGATCCTGGAAAGTAAAATAGGCTCCTCACCTTCATTTCTCTAGGGTGAAACCTGCTTGGGAGAAATACTGTGTAGGGCTCCATAAATCACAGAGTTATACATGATAGAACTGGAATAAGTAGAGAGTTACAAGTTAACAGAAGAGTTACAAGTTAAGAGAAGGTTCACGAGCCCTATGACTTGTCTTCTTTCCCTCTTGTTGAAGCTTATGTTTGTGGTGTTAACATTATGTTTGCAAAGAGCTGAAAGCCTGTTTGGTGGTGTCCTCATTATAACATACACAATTATTGACCTTTCAATGGAAGCAAGCAGTTCTGAACACAAAAGTGCAAAGTATACTTGAGTGTATGTGTAAAGGGGCACTTGCCAGCATCTCTCAGACTTTTGCAGAGACAGTGACAAAAAGTAGAATAACATTGCGTGTATCTATTGGCCCAGAACTAGTCCTCATAAGCGAGAAAGATAATGTACAGATATGTACAGATATGGGTCATCCCATGAATCATATGATAGGATCTCTAACTTGTATTTAGACAGCCAGCAGGAGAAGGAGGGCAGATCTTATTTTACATCCAAGGAGCAGAGCCCCCATCAAGACCAAGATTTTTTTGTTTGTTTGTTTTGCTTTGTTTTGTTTTGTTTTGTTTTTTCAGTACTAGGGTCACAGCTTTCAAGGTGTTGAATTTGAGCCTCTAGGCATAGTAATGAGGATGTGGTAGCACATGACTCACAGAGAAGTAAGAGTAAATAAGAGTGATGTGGAAGGAGCTGACATTTTCTCTCTCGAATACACCAAAATTATTCAGTAATGTACTTAATGAATTGCCAAATATTTAGCATCAGTGTCAACTCATGCTACGTATTGAGGCTGGATTTGCTTTCGTATTTCCACTAATCAGTTTACTCCCCTAACTTTATTAGAAGACAATGAGGAAGTCTATATTTATCTACTGTCTCTTGGGCAGAAACTGTTTGTTTTCTCATAAAAATTCTGTGTGGAAAGCTGAAGTGCAGTCCTGTCCATGAAACCTATTAGTGTGTTATCTAAATTGGAGGGATTGTTTGTGACTGTGTCATTGACTTTTACTTGCTCAGGAGAGTCTTTAAACACTCAGTTGAGCCTTCAGAATCATAGAATCATGGAATCATTATAGTTGGAAAAGACCTTCAAGATCATCAAGTCCTACTGTAAACCTTTTGACACCATGCCTTTAAACTGTGTCTTTAAGTGCTCATCTACACGTTTTTTGGACACTGCCAGGGACAGTGACTCTACCACTTCCCTGGGCAGCCTGTTCCCAGACTCAGGAACTTGACTACTCTTTCCTTGTAGAAATTCTTCCTAATGCCTAACCTCAACCTCCCCTGGCACAAGTTGAAGGCATTTCCTCTTCTTATATCGGTAGTTAGTCTGGAGAAGAGACCGACCTTCCCCTCACCACAGCCTCCTTTCAGGTAGTTGTAGTAAGAAATGGGAGACAAGGCAATATTGGCTGCACTGCTTCAGTTCTGTGGATATCGCTTCTTCAAGAGCTAGACTGAAATCACTGTTGTTGCTTTTCCTTTGTAGAGATTTTGCTCAGCAGCTTAGAGTCTGGTCCAGTCATCCTCCAAGACTCTCTCTGCCTGCTTATTCTAGAGAATACTCTGACTGACTACTAATATTATTAGTTATATATTATTGGCCAAAATTCACCATGTAACAGTTCTGTCGTGTTGCTCTATTATTCAAACAACTTTATGCATAGAGTGAAATTGTATCTGTCACAGATAGCACTTGATGCCATACATATTCTACAATGATGCTAATCTTTTCAACAGAGATCTTAAAGACACCAGTGCTTTCCCTAGGCCTTAAAAATAATGAAAAGCTTCATCTGACCTTCATTCCTCATCTATTCCTCTAGCCTTCATTTACTTTTTGCTCTTTCCTTCTCTTAAATCTCCGCTTTTCTTCATTTTTCTTTCTGTGTAATTTAAGGCTTGCTCTGTATATTTAGATTCTCAGCGCTTCACAGGAGAGCAGGGACTTTTATCCATGATGTGCAAATACAGTGCTTAGTAGGTAGACTGTGTTTCTTCTTGGGTTACTGGGCATTGCAGTCCAAGTAGCATTTACCCTGCATTAATCCCTCAGCCCTGGGGAGCAAAGTGTAGTATCATCTCCTATGTCATTCCTGAACAGTCACGTGGCTGAGCCCGAACTAACGGGCCTGCGTGGGTCCGGGCTGGCCCTCGGCAGCGTGTCGGTGCTGCGCTCCTTCGCATTCGCAGGCTTTCAAGCAGAGCTGGCCTGGGCATGGTGCTGCCAAGTAATGGTGTACTTTAGCTCAATGAACTCAAGATCACTCGTCGCAAAGCCAGCTCAGTGTCTCAGTTAATCCACAACCTTGATAGACTGCCCAAGGGTAACTAGGAACTGTCTGCATTTACATCTATTTTAGGGATCTGAATCCGACTTAAGTGCCTGATAATAATGCTCAGAGCTAGGTGAGGATGTCTTACAAAAAGAGAATGTCTATATATGCAGGGTATAAAGGAGGGCACCAGTCATATGGGAACTTTCCAGGAACTGTCACAGGGAGGATGGTGATAGGATTTTCCCGTGTCACTTGGTATTGCCCTAGATTGGCTTCCACTGAAGCCCTTGATGTAATCTATGATGTCCATCAGCTGGAAAAAGAGTACAGTGAGAACTGAAAGCCTTGGAACTTTTCTTTATAGTATAATGTTCTAGCTATGTGCAACTAATTTTGATGTCTGAGCTCCAAACTTTAAAAAGAAAATTGAAGAATTGTTCAGTTTGGAATTTTACACACATGGATCATAGCCAGAAAATCTTACTTTTTTTTTTTTTTTTTGTGGGGGGGGGGGCAGGGAATAATAAAGGGGATCAAGTAAGTGTATTTTCTGACAGAAAGCAAGATTGAAGTTGTATTCAAAGGTTACAGTAATTATTTAGAGAAGTGGATCAAAAAACAAAAAGAGAATTTATCTAAAGTCTTCAATGTATGTATTACTCATAAGTCTTCCATAAGTTTTAAGAAATAAGTCTATATCTTGCACTTGAACACTTCTCATTCTATAAAACTAGAAGTCCACACTATCTGAAATACATATATACCTGTCAATGGAACCACTTTCTTTTATAAAATCAGAGTTGTCAGCAAAGTCTTGGGTGGAAATTCTGTATTTTCCTTTTTTTTTTTCCTAGAATGTCATTGAAATTTATTTAGGTCATTGTAAAACTCATTCTTTGTTTCAGAAGGAAAGTAATTTAAATGAGAATTCTAAAATAATATATAAATCAAAAAAGGAAAAATCATGAAAACTTCTATATGATACAATTAATATCACAGATAAATTTAATGAAGACAAAATTGTTCTCTTTATTATTTATGAGCCTAAAATATCTTTGTCCGGTAAGTAAGTTTAATAGAAAAAATAGAATGACTTTGAGGAAATAGTTTTCTTGAAGTGACAGTAATTTGTCACTTGAAAAAATTTATCTTCGTTTTCAAGTGTGAGCATTAAGATATTGGCCTCTGGTTGAGGTTGCACTTCAATACTGTGGTCAGTTTGGGGCCTCTCACTACAAGAAGGACATGGAGGTGCTGAAGCGTGTCCAAACGTGGGCAGTGAAGCTGGTGAAGGGGCTGGAGCACAGACCTTATGAGGAGCAGCTGGGGGAGCTGGGGTGATTTATTCTGGAGAAGAGGAGGCTCAGGGGAGACCTTATGGCTCTCTACAACTACCTGAGAGAAGGTTGTAGTGAGGGCAGGAAGGTCGGTCTCCAGAATAACTACTGAGAGGACAAGAAGAAATGGCCTCAAATAGCACCAGGGGAGGTTCAGAAAATAGTTCTATATGGAAGGAGCAGCCAACAACTACTACAACTAAGACAACAAGCGGAACAGGCTGCCCAGAGTAGTATGGAGTCACTGTCCCTGAGAGTGCTTGAGACACGTGTAGATGAGGTGCTCAGGGACACGGTTTAGTAGGTACAGTGTCAAATGGTTTACAGCTGGAGTTGGTGATCTTGAAGGTATTTTCCAACCATAATGATTCTGTGATTCTGTATTCCAGAAACCTCCTGCTGCTTCATCCTTTATAGATTGTTTGAACTTCTATCCCTTCCTATAATCCAAGTTTTTTTTTTCAAAGCTTTTGGTAGAATTTTAATGATTATAAAATATGAACATGCATGAAATATCATTATCAAAAAAAAAGGAGAAACTTTATACTTCTCTGCTATGTCTTTGGACTCTAAAAATACAGAATTATTTCAATCTCTATATCTGTGTATGTTTGTATAACCAGTGAAATGTATCTGTTGAATGGTTATATTGGCATCATTTTCACTGATACAGTTGCCCAAAATATGCGAGAAGTAGAAAATCTGGTTTAAAAATTGGTGTGTATTTGCATGAGCACTAATAGTGCATTGCCAAGGTGCACACAGACCCTGATTGATCTTTGTTTTGAAACATATTCAGGTTTAAAACGATGCAAAGGGTTTTCCAGAGTGGGAAGCATTTAGTTTATTTTTTATAACTAATCTGTATTCATTGACATGGGGTAGCAACAGGCATTGAAGCCGGCCTGTTTTTCCCAACATTACACTGGTATTATGTTTGTTTAATTTCATTCATTTTTGAAAGCTGTGTAGCAAAATGTGCTTAGGTTTGTGCAGTGTGTAGGTAGGTGAAAGCCTCCGTTAAGCAGGGTGCTGTGATTGGGAGTGCTGAGGTTCCTCTAGCCGTGCTGACCGTTCGTGTGTGTCTCTTTCACAGGGCGCGATGTCCGTGGACTCTATTACAGATCTGGATGACAACCAGTCACGGCTCCTAGAAGCTCTCCAGCTCTCTTTGCCAGCAGAAGCTCAGAGCAAGAAAGAGAAGGCAAGAGATAAGAAACTAAGTCTGAACCCTATTTACCGGCAGGTTCCCCGGCTTGTGGATAGTTGCTGCCAGCACTTGGAAAAGCATGGTAAGAGCATTTCATTTTTCCCAGAGGTGGCAGATATATTTTTACTATAATGTGTATTAAAAATAATAAAAAGATTATAAATGATTACTCAGAGGATACCTTTTCCAAATGAGCAACTCTGTTGCCAGTTTGCAAACTGCCTGATCTAGCATGGGGCAAAAGCTGTTGCTTGGAGGCCGATCATCTTGTGCTGCAGGGCTCAGCTCTGTGGGAATGGCTCTTTACGTCCTGCAGCTTCACCTATATCTTGAGAATGGAAGGTCTGAGTTGTGCCAGTCAGCCAGAAATTATTGTTAGCAAGCAGTAGATCATACAGTAAAAAGCTGAATGAACTCTGTATACTACAGTGCAAGGCTTTACTGGGTACAGTGTTTGAAGACAGAGGTATGGAGAAACAAGGAAACAAACGAACAAACAAAACCCCACATGCTGAATTATACTAAGCTCCAAGCAGCCTTTTTTTCCCCTTTGTTTCCTCTGCTACAAGGCTGCCATGGTGCCTACTCAATTTGTCCCTGGCATGGGTCCTACTGACCAGCCTCAAGCCCGCTTTCTCTGAAGGAAATTATAAGATCATACCAATATTCTTCTCAAGTTTTTGTGATCTTTCTTGAGCTCCTGTTTACACACAGACCTCCCACATACTTTATGCAGTGCAGAAACAAGCAAGGTGTAAGTTTGACAACTTTTCTACTGTATCTTGGACATCTTGTAAAAATGTTTAAAAAAAATTTTCCAGATTTATAAAAAATGTCCAGATAATAAACAAACCATTAAGTTAGAGTAATTGCAATACTGAATCACTTGTTTGATGCCTAACTTGATGAGCAAGAAAGCCTTAATGAAAGACTTTTTCAGGCAAGGACTGCAATTTAAACGATAATAATGAACTTTTATAAAACATAATTGAAAAAAACATTACTTACAAATACGTGAAGGAAAATATTACCAGCAAGTCATTAGTAGCCTTTTATAGAGATTAGATATCATGGCCATGAAATAAGTATAGGGGTGAGATGAATGACCTTATCCCTTTAACCCAAGCTAGCTGACTTTGGAGAGCATAAAAGTAGCTGCATCAGTCTACAAGCCATCCAGCCCAGTATCCTTTGGATATTGTAATTTCATGTTTTTTTAATTCTGTGATTAAGTGTTTAACCCACTTAATCCACTATAATAACAAATTACAAACTCTCCTTACTAAAATATTTGCTTTGCATTAGTTCCCTGTTAAACAAAATTTATGATATTTCATTGTGTGTTTTTCTAAGTGCATAAGTTTCTAAATTTAGTATTCTGTAACATAATAATATGAGATAATTTGAGATAGACGTAGATTTTTATCTCAGATGCAGTTCTGGATTAATCTGTTGCAAAAGATATTTGTTCTTCAATGCTCAGTATAGTCTCTCTTCCACAACACCATTATGCAATGGTCATCAAGACTGGATGACTTGGAGAAATGTGCAGGTGGTAGAAGACTAATAGAAAACAGACCCTTCTGTTTGCTCTTTGGATTTAGGGAAATAGAGGACTTTCTGGTCAAGCAACAATTCTGTTGCAATGTCATTCCAAGCTATATGATTGCCCAAGTTTCTGGTTCTGAAAGTATTTGCCTATATGAATAAGTCCTTTTGAAAATTGCCTAGAGTTGTGTGTTATAAGACCATTTTAAACAGTGTTTTATGATAAAATTGTTCATGTTTTTGATCATTGAAAAACATGGCCTAGTCCATTGAAGGCAGACTGAAACCTCTCCTGTGCTCCCTGGGCCCTAAAGCTGTTCCAGAGTTACAAAGACTTGACTTCCTGCAGACCCCTCTTGTAAAACAAATATTACATGAACATGGAATTGGTAACCAGCTTCCATTTTTTGCTCAATGTTTTGCTCTATCTCACATGATTCCCTGACGTTCCTGGGTTTACTAAGCTGCTTCTGTGTCATTCTATCAATTAAGGAAGGAGATTCAAAAAATAAAGCAGAAACTGATTTGAATTTCTCTGATGAGAATCTACAGCTCTGAACACTGCAAAGCTATACATCTACATCAGGGAAGCATAGCCTTGTGACTGTTTAGGGGAGAAAAACATTTATTTTACAAGATTATTTTACATTTCCTTTGTGTCAGTAGAGAAGATTAGTACTGCAGTGTAGACTTTATCAAACCATAGTTTTTTAAAGCTTGTAGATAATCTCATCATTTTTTTAAAATAATACCTGACTGTATAAAATGCTGTTATTCACACAAGTGTTTGAGTCTCTAAAATTTCCATTCATATTCTCATTGCTAAAGAGCATAGCATCACACTACTGTCCAAGTTTCAGTTTCTGTTACTTGTCATCAGCCATCCATTCAGCATCCACATATGATTGCTCTTTTTGATATTCTGGCAGCATCTGCAGGGCCAGAGGAAAGTCTGAACTGATTTCTCATGGAATAGTAGGCAGTGCTCATTCCCAGGAAGCTTAAAGACTAAATAATGCAATGAGCAAACATGCTGCACTTACTTTGCCTGAAGTACAATAGTATTTTATAGTTATCCCGTTATAAAGTAGCTCTTCCTGTCCTGTAAACTTTGTACAATCCCCAGTAACCTGCTTATGCCCTCTCCAAGGAAATTCTCAGCTTTGTCATGGTAGGCACATAGGACCAGGAGACAACCCAAACACCAGCTTTTTCCCATGTTCGAAGACCCACCTCATTGTGCAGGTATTCAGATAATTGATTGATTATTTCATTTGGGATCATTTCTGGAAGTGTCATCTCCAAATGCCAAGCAGTGCCTGAATATCTCAGAAAGACACCACAGGAAATGTCATTTAGATACTATTTTGCAGGTTAGATGATGTGAGGTCCTTAAAAAGTACACTGGATGGCTGCTTATTCCAAGACAGCTGAGGTTTGCCTCAGTGTGGTAAGTATACGAGCTTGTCGAGGAATGTATTTTTTTTTTCTAATCTTAAGTGCCCAAATTGCCCATATTGCTTTGATTCAATGCAACTTTCAGCAGAATATTAAACAATAAAACAGTTGTCTAATGTGCTATCCTTGCAGGTCTCCAGACAGTAGGAATATTCAGAGTTGGAAGCTCAAAAAAGAGAGTAAGACAGGTGAGTGGCAGTGGATGCAAATGTCACCATTTTTCCCTAACCAGCTACAATACCGCCAAATGATTTTCCTTCCTGTTAGGCTATTTCTTCCTATTCCTCCCTTGGTGAAATTAGGGCTTTTTGTGTCTGTTATTTTACTGTGCTTTTGATAGCTCATAATGGGCCGTTTCCAGTCATCTTCTGCCTTTGATGAAATCCTTGTCAGGATCTCTGCAGGTTAGCAATAGTCTTTGTATGTTTTGCTCTGCAGAAGGAAGAGGGGGTAGGAGGTCTGAATAGACTACAATGATGAAATTTTCCAAAGGTCACACTGTAGAGGAAAGAAAAACCTTGGCTGCGAGTTTCATCTCAGAAACAGCTGAAGATCCCAAAGTAATCCCAAACTGTAAATCTTTTTTGGAAAACTTAAGAGTAGAGAAAATATGCAAGCAGAAAACAATCTCTTTGACCCTCAAATTGCGGCTCCCAAATTTCACCTTTCTTTTACCCCTTTTAGGCTTCAAGCTCAGCGCAGTCCCATCCAAGTCCAAGGCTCAGCCAAATGTTGAAAAAGCAAAGATAGTGTACGATTAGGTTCCAAAGATAAGACAGAAGAGGGTGTTCAGCTCAGCCTAGTTATTTCATTGTCATTCCCAGAATTCCTGTACTTGTTGAAGTGACAAAATAGTAGAGAATAGCACTTATTCTTAACAGAGAAGATGGGAAGTTGTAGAAAAATACCACTTGCATAAAAGACCAAATAGAAAGGAGCAAAAGAAGGCTTGACTGTATCAGATTGCTAAATTAAGTTTTGTGCTGCAGGACTATTGGAGTACTGTGTGCAGTTCTGGGCTCCCCAGTACAAAAAGGACATTGAGCCTCTAAAGAGGGTCCAGTGTAGAGCCACAAAGATGATTAAGGGACTGGAGCATCTATCTTATGAGGAAAGAGTAAGCGAGCTGGGCCTGTTTTAGTTTGGAGAAGAGAAAGCTGAGAGGAGATCTGATCAACATGTTCAAGTACCTGAGGGGTGAATGTAGGGAGGATGGAGCCAGGCTCTTCTCCATGGTGACTGGTGACAGGACAAGGGATAATGGGTGTAAGTTGAAACACAGGAAGCTTAATCTTCGTATGAGGAAGAACTTTCCTGTGAGGGTGACAGAGCACTGGAACAGGCTGCCCAGAGAGGCTGTGGAGTCTCCTTCTCTGGAGATCTTCC
>JAWLRI010000959.1:211351-227531 GCA_034781795.1 Crypturellus tataupa | reverse complement strand
CAAACCTCTGTAGAGCATTGTCATCTTCAGTGGGGTGTAGGACGAATAGTCCCGTGCCAGCATTGCCTGCAGATGCTGTGCGTGGCGCGGCTGCACACCGGCTTCTACCATGCGCCCGGAAAAGATACAAGTGTGTGAGCAGAGCAGTGTTACTGAGTGGATCCGAGCACTTACATGCTGTTGGCCACTACCTGTCCCAACTGGGATGGCCTCAGTTTCCATGTTTTACACACTGGTGGGCAGTCGGGTTCTCCAGGGCACTTTCCAAAAGCATGCACTGCAGCTGAAATCCACAAGACTTCAGACTTAAACAGAAATATACATTTTTTTCACAGCTGTCATACCCCATCCTGAAATATGTCCAGTCTGTTCCATATATGATTATTTGATATTGAGCTAATTATAACCTCCCTCTGGACCTCACGGGGCTCAGATATTCTATATTCAAGACTGCAGCAACAATTTAGGATTCAGGCTCTTATTTAGAAGTCCAAATTCCTGAGGCAGTGCTAATCTGCTTCCTTGGTTGCTTTTGTAGCTATGCAGATGCAGTCCTCTGGAGAGAGGTAATTGATGGTGCTGCAGAGTGATGTTTTGCATTTACCACCAGTCTGCGAGACAAAAATCATCTTAATAACATAGTTAATTATTCATTAATTATGACTAACTATTCATGATGTTTAGTATTAATGTTAGCAATACTAGTCTTATTTAATAAATTAAAAAGGAGTCTCCAGCTTTTACAGAATGCCTTTCACACCCAACAGCACACTTGAAACAGAAAATATAAGATTTTCTACATTCCTACTCCCTGTTTACTCTTTCATAGATTTGCCTGTGATCAAGGTTTGCCACAGATTATCACATAGTTTGTTTGTGGTTTACCATCGTTCTTCCCTGAATTGTTTCTGTAATATATTTTAAACTGTGTTAATGGAGGCTGGTATCTTAAATTTCCTGTTGTTCAATTAGATTTAGCTATAATTATTCTTAAGGGACGATATGTATGAGATCATGATTACTCATAGTATCAGAAAAGAAATGAAATTTTCCTAGGAGATAGTTTTTAAACTTCTTACTATTTTAAAAAATGAACATGACAGGAAGAAATGGAGCTTTTGGCCCAAAGAAAGTATGTGCCAAATTCTGCTCTTGGTGCTGGGAAATCTCTCCAGAAAGGCAAGTTTTTATCTTTTCAAAGGGCATGTCAGATATGAGAGAATTATTTCTTTTGCCTTCAAGAAGTTTGATGCCTTTGAATTGCACAGTACTTGTCTGGGAACTGTAGCTGGAAAAATAGCAGTAGCTCATGATGGTTTTAGTCTGGTGTTTGTTAACTCCCTAGTGGTGCTCACTTAGTGAATATAACTAAAACAGGAAAGTGGAACAGGATGTGTGTGGAAAAACGCGATGAAGTCTTAGTGAACCTGGGTACTTACTGCTTATTTTCAAATACCATTTTAATTCACACAAGAAATGTGAGTTTGGTGGCCTTTAACACTGTCTTGTTTTTCTTATTAATGTTTTGGTACAAAAACACATATGTTACAAAATGTCATTTTTAATCTTTTAGTCTCATCGTGAGATCTTGGGACTATGCAGTAAGGTCCAAGGGAGCCTGTCTTGCAATCTTCCTCACTCTCCCTGGCTTCAGCCTATGATATTAATCTTGATTTCTACAAACATTGAATTTTCTCATGTGCCTTTTTTTCATTAAAAAGTGACGTGTATTAGTTATTAAAAGTGTTTATTTACAGTCTAGTGCAAGCTTTAAATTCTGTGTAAGAAAATAAGCAGAAATTGCACATCAACTATATCTCTGACCCTACCAAAAACTAGTCTTCTGTAATCTGGAAAGCCTAAATGGGTAAATCTACGTCTTAGAAGATCTTCTCTGTTGCAACATAGTAATGGGACAATGAGGAGTGACATTTTTTCTGTCATAATCTTTTTCAGTTGCGTGAAGAGTTTGACCGAGGCATAGATGTTGTGTTAGACGAAGAGCACAGCATTCATGATGTTGCTGCTTTATTAAAGGAATTTCTACGTGACATGCCTGACCCACTTCTCACCCGAGAACTTTATACACCTTTCATCAACACTCTCTGTGAGCTTTGCAGCATCTTGATTTACTGGTTTTCAAAAGTTTGCTTCTTTGAATTCTGTAATCTCCACCATCCATATTATGTTTTCTGTACATTTAGTTCATTGTCATTGGTTTGTTTCAAATGTTGGTGTATTATAATTTGTTAAAGTCTTTGCTTGGCTTTCATGCTGTGTAAGGGTAACTAGAAAACAAACAAAAAAGATTTCACTTATATCTGTTGATATGTGTTTTTATATTTGTAGCTAGGATGTGACTCATGATTTATTAAACCCTGATCCTGTCATTGATTCTGCAGTAGCAGATGACAGAATCCCACTTGAATCCTGCTAGCTTGGCATCGTGAAGTTTTTAATTTTTGTAGTTGTTCACTGGCCAAATTTCCAGTCTGGTTTCAAAAATCTAGCTTCCAAAATTCAAGTTTTATCATAATTAATGGTCATCAGAGCCTTCCTATTACATACTCCCAAACCTGTTGGCTCATGCTAGCAGCTGGTTGCAGACTTCCACAAATCTGTGAGAAAATAGACTTGGACACGTCAAGCTCAAGCTGCAGCTTGGTATGTGCTCTTCAGATTCTTTCGAAACTTTAAGCGTGAGTGATCCTGGCTTTGTCCCACCTTTTCTTATGGCTACCATTGCATTTTAGATGGTTAAAGTGATGGTGTTGAAGAGACTACAGAAAGTGTAGAATTTTCTTGGTCTTTCTAGTTGCTTTTCCTGTTTCCCAGTCCCACTGTAAGACATGATACAGTAAGAAAGCCAATTTTAAATTGCTAAAGCAAAAACTGGACTGAAATGCTTCCAAACTGTGTCCTGTATAACACAGTAGCTGTAGAAAATCAAGCCAAATTTTTGGGTTCAGTGACAGTGATGGAGTGAGGAACATGGATTTTCAGCTGCCCTATATATTGGGAAAAACTCCTGTGAATCTGTGAGCAAAATCTGACAAATTAAAACAAAAAAACCCTAGAAATATTTGTTATGTTTTTGACATTTCCTTCCTTAAAATTTTCTTTCTACTGCCATTATAGGGAAAATGATCTATAAACAAATCTATTCTTATGCCTTCCTTTGGGCTGGGAACAGTGTATTTATTCTGCTTTTAGGTTAGTTGGAGTGCTTTTCTTAGAATGTATTTTTTTCCTCTTAGTATTAGAGCCAGATGAACAGCTAAGCACCTTACAGCTTCTCATTTATCTCCTACCTCCCTGTAACTGCGATACCCTACACCGACTGCTGCAGTTCCTCTCCACAGTGGCAGGCCACGCAGAAGATACCACAGACAAAGATGGCCAAGAGGTAAGTCCGGATTACTTGCATCCTTTGACATTGCTTAGTTAGCAATCTGAAAAGAGTTCTTTACTCCTGTAAGATGGGAGAGTTTTAATATTCTTGCTCGCGTATTTGCCATTTAGTTGTTTACCACATTGTGTTCTTAGGGCTGTGTGATTTTAGTTTTTGTATGATTTAATCAGTAAGGCATCTATCGCTTCCTTTGGGAGATTCATGACCTCATAGACCATGTTGTTAAGAGCGTCTAATGTTATCCACTTTTTTTTCTTATGATTTTACCCTATTATGTTCTATTGAAAAAACATTCTCCTACAGGGTGTCAGACATCCAAGGGTGTGCTTTTTCATTCTCTGCTATTCCTTTCCTTTTATGACTTTTTATGACCATTGGTTCATTTAACTCTTCCTTTGATTTCCCTGTGTGCACTGGGAAATGAGGGAAAAAATGTAAAAGAGAGGAGCTCTACCTCTCCCCTTTCCACCCAGTGGATTTAGTAGCTAGAGGAACTTAGGTCCCTCATTAACTGGTTTGGCCTCCTTACACTTGCTTTTTGGACCAAATTCAGCACAGAGGTTGAAGTGCACCCATCCCAAGGAAACAAGAATACCCATATCTACTTATTTCAAGAGTAGATCTGGGCAATGAGACTTGTGCATCTGAGCCACTCACACCAAGGGGATCTGAAAATCCAGGCTTCTCATTTCCTGCTTGGAAAATACCTTAACCAGTGGGCTTCTCTGCAGAAGTTCGCAGCTGTAATATTTCTGAAGGAGATGATGCAGTCTATCCCTGTTTGACAAAATCGTAGTGGTTTATCTCTGTGAGGGACCTCTGTCCTCTGAACTGCGACATAGACTAAGGTATTTGAGTCACTTACCTGAGCAAGTTACTTCTGAGATGCTGTCAAAACTCCTAGAGAACGTCGACTTCCAAATGGAGGACCCTGATGACTTCTCTCAATCTTGCAAAACTGACTTAGTTATGATTTAAGAGGAGGCATTTTTTGAGATTGGATTTTGACCAATTTCTGCCTGAAGTCCTAACTTTCAAATATACTGGATTTGCCTTGAAGACCTTTTTTATTTTAAAACCCACTTTAAATGATATGAAATGCATTCACAGCAAGGGGTTGGTAGAAAAGTACACCACTCTAATGGAAGATATTTAAGAGCAGCCTGTAATAATACTACTGTGCTAAAAATGTTGTATGTCTATGAAAGCTAAGGTCTTGGTCCCGCTGATCCAGCAGAGGATTCCCTGTCGCTTCAGGAATGTGCCCAAGAGGATCTTGTTGCAAGGCTAGGGGCTGCTTAGGAGAGTTGGTTTTGGCCCATCATCTGTTCCCATTTTCTTTCCCCTTTACACTACATCAGCTCTGCTGCAGATACTTGGGCAATGCAAATCTGTGTAAGCTTTCTTGGCAGTATTGTAAACATAGGCAATATTATGTGCAATTGGATATCTTTTATGGATAATACGGTATTCTGCTTACAATTATTTAAGCTGTTCATTAATGATTAAGTAAGTAAAGGCATACAGAGCAAAGGAAAGCATTTTATTGGTCTGTTTGCTATCACTGGAAGACAAGCAGCAGGCTTTGGCACACAGGCCCTTCTTCCAAGAGCCCTTTTCTCACCACGATGGAGATGGATGACTAACAATTAAAGTGACTCATTCGGCTAATTTCAGCAGATGTGTTTACACCATTTTTTAAGGGATGCCCCTAGGCTGCCCTTAAGACAAGGCTCACTGTTGGTGCAGACCTTCACAGATGCGGATCCAGGCACAGCCAGAGGCTGCCCCTGGCTGGCTCCCGGCTCCCCAGGCCTGTGCATCCCTAGTGGCTTCGGACACTGGCCTTGTTCACGTTAAAGCCGGGTGCTGTTGGTGCATGAGGCAGGGAGAATGCCCTGTTCCCAGCCGCGCAGTGAGGAATCTCTCAGCTAAGAGCGGCCACGTCTTGTTTTGACAACCCGCTTAGTGCAGGTATCCTTTCAAGAATATATCACAGAACCACCAATTTAAAACAAAACACTGATTTTATTAATGTCTCTGTACAGTCTATTTCATGTCTGTAAAAAATAAATGAATTAAATTCAGCCAGCAACAAAAGAATTAAAGTATTGCTTGAAAAGATTGATTTTGAGCTAGTCATTCTTTGATGTGTTGTTTTCCTACCTCTTTTATTTTGTGCTTTGTTCTGTTTTATTTTTAATTAGTTAATTAGTTCAAACATAGCTGAAACAATTAAAAATTGCTCGTAGTTTTTTTTTTTTTTTTTTTGTTTTAAAGACTGCAAGAAGTGCTGTCAACAGCTGAAATTGACTCAGGGTCTTATACAGTCAAACTGCTGGCAACTTCTTCTGCATTCCCAGGAAAGCAACCAAGCAGAGACACAGAGAGGAAGCACGTGACTCTTGCTTTTTGCCATGTTAAAAGCGTAGCAGAAGACCAAAAAAGAAATATTACAATGATAAATTTAACAATGAAAATTTTGATTTAAAATGTATTGTACTATATATTTTCAGTTCACGCCTGTCTGTCTAGTCTAATACTTGTACCAGCCTTCTAGTTCCTCCCAAATCATTGCTTCTTTGAGTGTAGAATTGTAAAAGGAGAAGGAAGTTAAAAAAATAAAAAAAAACAACCAAATATTTGTCATATTCTGGGAAACAAACAAAAAAACTAAGAAAATACTACTGAAAATAATGTATGCTCCCCAAATATCAAACTGCTTAACTCCTCAAAGGGAGAAAATTGTGCTTTGCATTGCTGTGTTTGTAATCATCAGTATTATTTGAAAAAGATAGCAATTTTCAGTATTTGGTCTTAAGAGACAGCAGTGTGTTGGGGGTAGTGAACTAGGAAGGGCATTCCCTGAATTCAAGTGAAGGATGTGACTGCTTCAGTTCAGGGGATTAAGAGCAGGGTGTGTTTTCACCCTCTGCTGTTCTGGTCCATTTGTAAATATCTCTAGAAAATTCATGATGCTTATTGCAGAGATGTACAAAGTGTTCCAACATTTATAAAAGTTGCTCGTTTTCTGTTTGACCCAACATATATTTCTGTTTTTTCTTTTGTGAATAAACCTTCTGACAGATGTTCTCTGTGTGTATATATACATACATGTCTGTATACGTCAGACCTCCTCATTTATACTACTCTCTTTTCTAGATTACTGGGAACAAAATGACATCACTCAACCTGGCTACTATCTTTGGCCCTAACTTGCTGCACAAGCAGAAATCTACAGACAAAGAATTCACAGTTCAGAGTTCAGCTAGAGCTGAAGAAAGCACTGCTATCATAGCTGTTGTACAAAAGATGATCGAAAACTATGAAGCCCTTTTCATGGTAGGTGGATGCTTCTTCGTGTTGCTCCTATGTTTTTCAGACTTCAAGTGAGGAAATACTTAGCTATTACTAAAATAGAATGTGATAAAAAACTGTGCTTAACTATGTTAAATGTGTGGTGATTAGGATTAGTAAGCATGCAAAATACCCTTACATCAAGGAGAATGATTGCAGGAAGGAATATACCAAAAACAGATACTTGCATCTTGACCAGAATGAAATTGTGTACTCAACCAGCCTTGCTTAGTTAGCTTCAAAGAAAATATTGAAAATGCTCTTTCACTTCCCAGTGTCACAAGCTAGGAAAGCTGAGGGCAATAAGATATTTAGTTAATGTAAGGAGTGGTATCTTTAGTCAGAGACTTTCTTGTTGGTTGCATGAGGAGAAAAATCAAAGCTTTCTTATTTGTTGGTGCAGAGGAGGAGTAAAGAGTGAACCCATGTAGTTCCTGGGTTCTGTTCTCTTGCTGAAGGGAGAAGGGCAGATGAACCTGCGTGTGTTTTTGCCACATGCAGTTCTACATGCTGTTGCCTGATGAAGATGCAGCTTAGTTGAACCTGATGCCCTATCTTTTATGGCCTCATCTATGACATTGTCTATAAAATTATTAGTCACCTTAACAGGATCTGTGCCTGAGGCAGAGAGTGTCTTCCTCTGGGGTAGCAAAGGCTAATCAGACTTAGTGGTGGGTACCATCCTGTTTTTGTTTTAGTAGACATATCATTTGTAACAAAAACTTAAGTCTTCAAGTTAGATAGTTTGGTTTGTTGCATCTTATAACCAAGCAGCACTGAATGTCATATGGAGATGATCAGTTCCCAAAGCCAGAGGAAAAATGAAGACTACTCTGGGTAGCTCCACTTTGGTGCTGTAGCAAAACCGGATACTAGAAAATCAGGAGCAGAAAATAGACAAGCCTAGACTGCGGGCATTTAGGATTGACAGATATTGTCATGTAAGGACAAAGTGCCTCCCAGATTTCAGCGGGGAAAAGAGCATGAGAACGCTGTCCTAAGCCCTGTCTATTGAGCCTGATTTTAGCCTCAGATGAACTTTGTGGTTTTCTTGGCTTTTCCTTCACACTGTATTGCCTTTCATTATATCTTTTGCATTATTTTCATTCTTTTTTCCAGTGAGACACTCAGAACTCTTTTTTTTTTTCTTATTATTTCTTTTTAATGCTCTTTTTAATGCTTCTAAAAGTTTGGAAAAAAAAATAGGTACTATTATTTGTTTCACAGCAAGAAAAAAAAGCAATGTAGTTTTTTTGTCTTTATGAAGTTCTGTGAGAAGTGTATGGCTAGCATTGATAACTTTGTTACAACAAGTTTAAACTTTGCTACAGCAAGTTTAAAATAATATTTTAATAAGAATATTTTAATAAGAATAAGAATATATATGAAGTATTCTTTTTTTTAGTTTCTATTTGTAAACATCTTCTAGAACAGTCTCATCTCAGCACATACGCTTTAGGCACACATTCAGACTTTCAGAAAGGATGGGGTTTAGGATTAAACTTACCTACATATGGACATATGGATTGTGACAGATTTATTCCTCTACCACTTCAGTGCTTGGATTATTATCTGAAGTTTGCCTATAATGGTTGAAGTGCGTTTAGTTTTCTTCTGTTTTCTGGAGTAGCTTCTTCAGAGTGCTGAGAGAGGTTAAAATTTGTGGATCTAGATTTCAATGCAAGTGGCTAGCTGCATGTGAGAGAAAGGCAAACCTAACTGAGATGTTCTTCTGAGAGCTGGAATACACTGAAGTGCAGTGTATGTCCAACAGAGCATCTCTGGGTACTTTTACTCTTCCCAATACCATAATTTTGAAAAACAGCTTAGCAAAGCCTGCCTTCTGGACTGATGTCCAGACTCAGCCACGATACTTGATATGTATAATGGTGTCAAATTGCTTCTAGTTAAATTGCTTTATGAAGCTTTTACCAGTGTATACTTTCAACTTTTTAGTGCTTTGTTAAGCAGCAGAGGGTGACTTTGTATTCTGAAGACAATTCATCTGATAATTTATGCATTGATAGGAAAAGATTTGTACATTTGCTTGTAATAAAAGTAATCATTTGAAACCAGGCAGCAGCAAGTTGTTTCTGAAATCCAAAGGAATAGGGCCAAGCCAGGACTGCTGTTTATACTTGAAGTTTGTACTACTTACAAAAAGAGAAACATCTGGACTGGAGCATTCAGCTGCAGTTATAACCTACAATATATTATTTGTTTGTTTTGTCTTCTGTTATTTATGTGTTGGAGGAAAGTTATAAAGTTTTGACAGGCTTCAGCAGTGAAACTGGGGCCACATTTGTGAAATAAAACCTTGGAAATTGGGAAGCATTATGTAATCTAGACCACAGATATCAGAACAATTCTGACTTACTGGTGGGTCGGAAAGGTTGTGTTTGTCAGAAGAAACCAGATTAGCAGGGGCTGTTCATATTTGTAAAATGAGTTTAAGCAATTCTCATTAACATCAGCAATATGCAAACATGTGGATTTAGCAGAACAGATGGATTCCTGTCTTGCTTCATTGCTGTTCAGGACTTCCCTCTCCAATTCCTGTGAATTACAGTGAGTATTAGGGATGCATAAAAATGCTGTGCGGGAATGCACAAAGGGATATTTATTGCCAGTCTCCGAACTAAGAACCAAGCAGCTTACACAGAGAGGCAGAACTCAGCCACATACTTTGTCTCTTTGGCTTGCCCTTGGCATAGGGTATGGAGAGAAAAAGGGCTTATGGTTATATATGCAGCAGCTCAGTCATACGTTTACATCTCCGTGCTCCCAAATCAAGCCCTGTTTCAAGGACATGGCAGTATGTACTGCCTTAAATCCCTTGTGTTTGTTTGGAAATGGCTACAGGGGACACCCAATGGGGAGGCTGTTGCAGGCTGCCTTTCTGTCCCACGTCAGTAGCACCAAGGAGGTTGGAGGGGGAGATGGGGAGTCAAGAGAGTCCCTTGTTTTGTACCAGGTACAACAGCTGTGAGCACCCACATCTCACGATGCTCCTCCCCTCACTCCATACGACTTGGCCCTATCCAGAAGCCTCTGATCAGTCCCAGGATGTTCTGGGCAGCTGCAGCAGCTGTTACTTCATCAGTGCCTTGGTTTCCCATGTGTCCTTACCCTTGTGTCCATTAAACAAGTTTTCATTCTTCTACTCAACCACCACTGCCAGTTGAGGGATTATTGGAGCTCTTTCAACTTCCAGAAATACTCATATAGGAGTTCCCTGTAAGTTTAAAATTACAGGTATATTGTTTCTACCTTTGTAAGTTAGGTGTAAAGTAAGTAAGGAGTAAATTGTCCACAAGAAGAAACTCAAATGCCACCAGCTAGCCACACGACTATCAGTAAAAATCCAGTTGAGGAATCATGGACTGAAATGGCGCTCTGCATTCAAATAAAAAACCCTGTAACTTGATCTAAGTGTATGCTTTGAGTTCTCAGATGTCCTCAGTGTGCTGAAATTTTTTCATATTCAGTGCGTATATGTAGAAGAGAGGACCTTATTAAAATAATGAAAAATATTTTGCTGAAAAAGTCCTTTTCGTATATTCTTATATGTTAGCATCTTGTTGCTAGACTAGATAGTGTTATGCACAGAAAGACATGAACTCTGGTTTACCCTCAAATTTTATCTGGAGTGAATTCCATTTTACAGAAAGGCTGTCTAAGTTGAGAAGTCACAGGGTGACAGGTTTCCAAAAATGTGTTCCTATAAAAAGAAGATAATTTATTTAAAGACTGGTATATAAATGCCCATCAGTAAGATATTTTTCCAACTTAGGTGCCAAATAAAATGGAAGACAAAAAGTCATAGCTGATTGCACATATTTTTCATAGAGATCTTGGATCAATTTGAATTAAATGCTGCATATCTTAATTTAGTTCCAAATTATTTCTTCTCTTTTAAAAAATGTGCCCAATCTGTAACTTAACTCCCTAAATACCTCCCAAACCAAGGTATTCCCCTGAGGAATCTATCAGTAATTCTATTCCTATTTCCCAGTAAATGTCAGGGAGAACAAATGGACCGTGCAGTGTGACCTGCAGGTCGAGAGATTTAGATTCTGACAGATTGCATCCAGAAGCAGATGGCATAGTTGATGACTGAGACTGTTGAGCCTCCATTTCCATCCATCATAGGTGAACCTGGGCTGTTAGTTCAAGTTTTCTAGAGTGTTTCATCTTTTTCAGTCTGATGGAGACAAACCCTTTTAAGAATCTATGATACTCACATAAAATGCAGCTGCAAGCACAAACCTCACTTGGAATGGTTTTGGAGTGCCGTTCTTGTTCCCTGGCCAGGAGATGTTGCCATGTCCTGTACCAGTTGAAGCAATCAAGTGTTTTTAGACTTTATCTCCATACCACATGCATTAGAAAGATGACAAATAAGAAGGTCAAATAAAGATTGAAGACAAAGAAATATTTAATATATTTTACTATACTATCTATAAATGTGCTTTTGTTTGGTCTTTCACAATAAACAATGAATATATGCAAAAGAATATTTATCTTTACTTAAATATTTTACGTTGTCTCCGTAGGTTTCCCCTGACCTACAGAATGAAGTGCTTATAAGCTTGTTAGAGACTGACCCGGATGTTGTGGACTATTTGTTGAGAAGGAAAGCTTCCCAGTCATCGTGAGTAATCTGTTTTTTCATCATCTGTGTTTCTACTGGGAATTTCTATCTCTCACTGGAAGCGTTCAAAAGGTTCTCGTTTTCCACAGCTCAATATGCTCCCCATTACACTGACTCTGCCAAAGAAATTACGACTCTTGTACAGTGTTTTCTAAAGAAAAACTTTGTTTCCCGATTCAAAGAAAAGCTTGCATTCCACTGCAGAGAACACAGAATTACATGTACATAAAAACTATTCAGTGCACTATTATCTGACAGGATGTATTCTAGTGATCTGCTGGCTCATGTCTTCGGTTTGTTGTCATCTTGTGCCTTCAGTTACGGGAGGCTTGTAGTAGTGTCCTTGAAACACACCCCAGAGTGCCTTAACACAGTCACGGCTAGCTTGTTGTTCTCCTCCTATTCTACACACTTCTGACGAGACAGGACATTGTAAACGCGCAACTGCTGCAGCAGAAGGGACGCAGAGAGTCTTTGGCCCTTCTATAATCATGTACTTTTTGAAAGATAAAAGGAGAAGGAAAATCGCACCAGTCATTATTGCAGTTACGATACACAACATATTCCAACTTTGTGTACGGTATGTGTATGCCTACACCCCTGTGCCTTAATGCTATGACTTTGTACATTTGGATTAACAGGATTCCTGGCTTTCTCACAGGACGCAACAGTCATTTCCTTTATTCTAATGAATCCCAATATACCAGACCCTAAAATCATACAATCTGGCAAGGTTGCTTTAAATGATTTTAAAGCACTGTCTGAGACTGTAAATTCTCTGGTACAGATTGGGTTTTGTCTTCCTGTGTGTGGAAAGTGTCCAGCATGTTCAGAACACAATTAAATTTGAATTTCTATCATCTATTAGCTATATTTTTTTCTCTTCCTCTGAACGTGATACAGTTGGATGTAACATAATAGTGTGCCTAGCTTTACAGAAGAGGTATCAAAGAGATAGTGTAATTACCTTGTGTATGGGGAAAAGCCTTATTTAATTATGAAAACTGAAAAAAATTGCAGAATGTATTTTGTGTTGTAAGGGATTTTATTGGTCTATTGGCTTAACCACATGAGCGCATAATGTGCAGTTGCAAATTATCACATATCATCTGATCTGTGGTAATTGTGTGTGTTTTCTTAGACAAAGTAGTTTCAGTTAGATTATCTCTGACAAAACTATCCATGTGTGTATATTTAGTTCACAGTAAATACAGGATAATTAGGATTAGTTTTTCCTATTTTCACACTTGTTTCACATTTGCCATGGGCTACGAACACGATTAGGAGCAAGACCGCAAATCATATGGTATATGGTAATAAATATGTAGAGGCTCTGTAGAGGCTTCTTTGTGTAAGCCCTTGGTTTGGCATGACCATGTTATTTAAACTCAAACCAATCAAGAACTTCATGCTAGTTTTCACCAATGGTATAATATGAAGACACATAAGTAGTGGTCTCACACATGGATACATGCACTAATTGAACATAATTTTCTCTCACAAGCCGCTCTGGATGTAAAAGGTTTTTATTAGATCCAGCTCAGAGTAGTCTCTTAAGTTAAATGACTTTTCCCTGAGCTTCCTGACTTTTCAGCCACCAGGCACACCTACTGGGGAAAATGGACCTTACAACTGAAACAACTGAAAAAAAGTTTTTGTAAGAAGAGGTTGCTAAACCAAATGGGAACCTATAGCTACTCTAGTACCCATTTGTTGTACTTTCAGTAAGGGGCAGATTGAAATGTCACTGAGATAGATAGGAAAAACTATCATTTTTTCTTCTTCTCTGTTATTATGTAACTTATTTATTCTTAATGTTAATGGACTATGTTTTCACTGTGATTGCAAGTTCTTGATTAAGATATGCTAGGCAATCAGACTCTTGTTTAGTCTTATTGCTAAAAGTGTGATGCTCTTAAGAGATAAATCCATTGCAGGACATAATCTCAATTTTCTGGCTACATTCAACTTTTTTTTTTTTTTTTTTGGTGTTACTTTTCCTGTAAGAAGTGGGAGGCAGACGAGGACAAGGAGATATTTGCCAAACTTTCATAAAATGAGCCTTCAAACACAACTCTATATTACTCATGGGATTTTGCTGATCGTGTGCTAAAGATTAGATTCCAAATTTGGATTCCTGGAATGGAAAACTTTATATAGTCTTGAGACAATCTCTATCAGAAAAGAAGCTATTTGTAACATATTGTGTGGAAACAGCTTCAAGACTTTTTTTCTCATTCTAATTTTTCTGAAAGTCCTGCTTCCTCAGTTGCCCTCACAGCTCAGCTTTTGATGCCATTACAAATGCCCTCTTGGTTCCAATCTATGAAAAAATGCAATCTCTTTTCCTGCTCAAAGGAAAACAGATCAGATGTACATTATCCTCCAGTTCTCTTGAGAGTTGAGCATCATGAATGATATGTCAGGGAGTTAATGGAAGTCAGTCGTGGCAAAGCTATTGCTATTGACAGCAATTGTAAAGTCTGCTTTTGTGAATGATATTCCCAACTTTCTCATATGTTGGCTTGATGACAATGGAAATTAGGAGTTCCAGCTGTAAGATAAAGCATCTTTAAACCCCCACAAAATAAAATCTATTTCTTATGATTATTTGTTGTTTATCATAGTTAGTTGTCCTCTTAGAGTAAATGTGTTTCAAAGTAAGCGATTTTTCAAGTGCTTTTGGATGGTGTTGATGGGTTTTAATACATCCTAACCTGTGGCACAAAGATGAGGCTGTATAGTAGGGTATATTGTATGCATCAACACAAAGTTTTCAAGCTGCAAAGGCTCCCTGAATCACAGAGGCTTCTATCCTACTTGAGTAACAGCCACATAATAATATAATAACTCTGTAATAATTTATTTTGCTGCTGGCCTGTGTGTTGCAAATATACATGGAAATTGAAATTGCTTCAGATGCTGTCAGGCCATTGCATTCTGTGAGTTGCCTCTTGTACAGTAAAACCATTTTCGCTCAGAGAAGCCATAAGGTAAAGCAGGAATAGTTATCTGCCAAAACCAAAAAGGATTTTCCTATTTCAGTTATGGCAGTAGAAACACAGGAATATCCTCCGTAGAAGTAATTATTATTATTAACATTTTTGCAGTTCACCCATGCTAGTAGACTGTGGTGGATAGCATAAATTCAGAAGGATGTCAGTTACAAAAGACTCTTTCATTTGAGTCTAAACATTAGTCTGGAGTTTGAAATAGTATTTTTGAGCAAGTGCAGCATAGACTATTTCAGTGATTTTCAAAGCTTGCAGTCTGAAGCCAATTTTTATTCTTTATCCAGTTATGTAGCCAATTTTTTTATCCTTAACCTAGTTCATAGCCCAGAGAATATATTTTATCCTGCCTTCTCATTTCTCATGTTTAATAATAGATAATCTTCTATTATTCTTGAAGGAGTCTATGATCTGACTTTATTCATGAAATGTATTACTTTCTCCTGTGCGTAGATGGAGTACCCCACAGCTACCCAGGGAAAGGTTAATTTTGAATTTCAGGAAATAACCATTTGATAATGAACTCAAAGTCTAAATCAAGCATATGTGGAAGTTTTGTTTTATGGAATATGTGGGAATTTATTCCTTATTTGGAAAAATGTGGGTTGGTGTATTTTGTAAATTATATTTTATGTTTTTATTAATGAGTATCTTAAAGATGAAAATAAGAGATCAATTTCCATGTTCAAACTATTCTATTTCTTTGTACATATGGTAATTTCTTATAGTAGTATTGGTCAAGTCTACAAGCATTTTATTTCATTTTTAAAACTTTTCATTTCTCAAAAACTGTGGAAATGATCCAGTATATAAATAATTGCATGGATTTGCTAGTGAACGCTATGAGAGGGGTTAGGAAGTTGAAAATTTGGATCTTCCCAAAACTTGACAGTCTCCATTTAAGTAGATTTGTAACAGGAGCTCTGGCTTGAGAAGAGGTAGACTATAACAGATCATTCAAGGTAAGACGTTAATGCAGTGTTTCCCAAAGCTCAAATTTGTGTTCCCACATTATTTCATTTGCATTTCCCCTCATTCCTTGTGTTACCTTGCCATGCCTAAATGGTGGTGTAACTCTCTCTGCCCTGTGTGGCATAGTTAGACTCTGATACTGCAGAGATCTCCATGCGAATGTATTTTTGGCTATACTGCTAGTGTCAAGCAGGTTCATGTGTTAACAGGATGAGAAAATTGGGGAGAAAGAATTATAAAGGTTGTAGGAAATCGGCAGATATTGACAGTTCTCCTGTTTCCTGTCAGGTCTTTTTGACTCTTCTATCTCTTCCCGAGACATTGCATCAAATGTTTCTCTTCTTAACTCACGCGCACTGCACATTTTTTTTCAAAACGTAGGAGAGAAAGAGGATGGAGGGGCAAAAGAGAAAAACGAAGGCAGTAACTGTTCAATATGTGGTTACTTATAAATTATTTTACTTTGCAAACTTCTTCACCTAGAAGGTGGCTGACATTCCTGTGCTTACATAGTTGAGGCATGGTTTACAGTTGTTCATTTTTGGTTTGTTTGTTCGTTTGTTTGTTTGTTTTAGTAAGTCTCCAACATTACTGTACTAACCACAACGGAAGGCTTAGGTCAACTCTACTTAGCGAAATAGCAACTCTGGTTTTGTGAAATGGCACCCATTAGATTTCAGGATCAGTTCAGGGATAGATTTCTTGCTGGTAGTTAATTATGAATAACCTTAATTAATTCAATCACCACACTTTATAGCCATAATATAGCTTTTA
>JAWLRI010000959.1:179601-205934 GCA_034781795.1 Crypturellus tataupa | reverse complement strand
GCCCCGGCTCGACGGCACGGCGGCGCGCGCGCACGGCAGGAAGGGCACCCCCGAGCCCGGCTGGCACGACTGGCAGCGGGAGAGGTGGCAGATCTGGGAGCTTCTGTCCGCCGACAACCCCGACGCCCTCCCGGAAACCCTCGTATGATCCGGCCACGTGGAGCCGCCGGGCGGGAAAACAGCAGCAGCGGAGGAGCTGGCTTCTTTTGTACCAACCAAATTACGTATATAAATATATATATATTTTTTTTCCAAACTTTGTTCACTTTAATTTCTTAACAGCACTGTCCAGCAGCCCATTTACAAATGCAGTATGTTCCTGTGTTGCAGCGAGCTTTCTAGGAGAGAGAAACGAGATGAAAATTTTACTCTAATAACTCTGTATGCATTCGCTGTCTATAAGATTAATACTATTGCTTTGATGTTGCTGAAAGTGTATTTATATATCTGCAGGTCCGATGGTTGTATATTCTGTAATGGGTATTGTATGATAATCATATTATGTTTTCTTATGCAGATGTCAATCAATCCTGACTGCTTTTTTTTTAAAAAAAAAAAAAAACACTGCACTTACTTATGTTACCGTGATATGCATTGGAATTCTATAGAAAGTGCACAAGCTGGTTTCTGTGCTTATAAAAAAAAAATTGTTAAAGGAAGGGGGACATTGTGCTTCTTTTCACTGCCTATGGAAAAACACTAAAATAGAGTGGAATGTGAAAAGCCATATATTTTATAAGGGTAGTAGTGAGCTGGGGGGAAGTACCAAATATTTTTTCTTATAGATATATTTGCAAACAAACTTAAAATTTGATACAAGAGGGTAAAAATATTTTTTTTAGATTCTGATAGGAAATAATTCAGAGAATCAGTTAAGACTGAGGCCGTGCCTAAACCAACTTCAAGATGTAGTGCAAAGATCTGCCAGTCCAGCCTAGAAGAACAGCAGTTTTATGTATACAGGATATAATATATATATTTATAAATGTATGATTTTGTGTATTGTTCTAAAAGAATAAACTGGAATCCAAATTAAAAATCCAATTTTAGAAAATGAAACCAGATAAATTAAATGAGTTGTATAATAACTGAGAAGGAATATGGCTTTTCCTTTAATAAAGCTTCAGCGTTAGCAAAGTTAGATAATGCAGAATAAAAGGAAGTCACACCGAAATTCAGAAATGAATGTGACATTTGAAGAAGTTCACAGCTGTATTTCCATAAATATTGTGCCAAAGTATAAGAAAATAATTGTATTTTTTTTCTATAGCTGTAAGTTCATTGTTAGGTTGATGTTGCACACGTTCTGGTGTTTTTAGAGTGCAAAAATGTGTATGGCCAGCGGGTGGCAATGTACTTCAGTATTCCAGGAGAATTCTTTTTCCTATTTGATAAGGGAAAGTGTATCATATAAAAAAATTATAAAATATACTAGTCTTAATGGAGTTGAAGACTTACTCAGTGATGTTGTCTTTAAGTTCTATCTTGTGCCGTAATGGTGGAATAAAAAGCTAAGCAATGAGCATACTTTTGCTCTTTTTTTTTCTTTGAAATTAGGGTTGTGTTAGAGAGGGATTTGTGTTTTGTTATATTTCTTGAGTACATATTTCAAAAACATTCAGAAGGTCTGAGAACTTAACAGTCACTTTTGGGTATGAATAAAATATGGCATAACTAAAATTTTGTTTGAGTTTGAGGTTTAAAATGTATCATAAAAAAAAGTCTGCCCATCATCTCCATTTTACCAAGTAATAATATATAACACCAAACCAAATAAAAGGAGCAGCATCTGGACTTTGTTCATTGTATTATCATGAGGATGGCCAGCTCTTTTTATGTATTCAATACAAATCTGTATTCAGTACAAATCTGAGCATTGTGATGACTGTAAGGGTTTTCCAAATAGCATCGAGATGCTAAATGTGATAAGAAAAGTTTCTTGCATGTTGCTTTTTGCAGCAGCTATCTGTTATTCTACTCTCTGCATACAGGGAAAAATTAAATCCCAAATATAAAAGATAGCAGAAAAAAAAGAGCACAAAAGAGCTCTTACATGCAATCTTCAGGACTTGCTCTTTCCTTTTCCTGCAGAGAATGTACTATTCTCTAGTCATCCATGCTTCCGTTTTAAATCCCTTTCTAACTATAGAAGCACCTGCACATTTAAACATTTTTAGTGACTTATAGTAATGTCTCAGCTTCATAAAGAAATTGCTTTTCACCTATCTCTGTATATGTCTGTATATATGTATATATTACCATCTATATGGCGTTCATGCAAAAATGAGAGAACAGAAATGCAGATCACTGCTGGAGGACAACCTGGACTGCACACATTTCACAGCAGCTTGGAAGAAAACAGATACAGAATAAATGTGGATGAATTAAAAATAATACTTGCCAAGGTTACATCATTTCTGTCTGTTATTTTCATTTGAACAGAAAAACAAAATTATTACAAAAAAATAGGGGTGTAATAGTTTGAAATTGTCTCTTTTATATACGTATCTAAGAGTTGATAGTTTCCTCTTCCCACAGAGAGGTCATTCTGGCTTCTTAACTGTCGGTAGCTTGTGGGAAGTTTAGTCTTTTCAGCAATACGTGCTAGAAATAGAAGCAGCTAAAGTCCTTTTGCTTGGGTGGCGGCTACTAAGAGGGTTAGATTTAGGCAAACTGCTTTGAGGAAAAAGTAACGTTCTGAAGAGTATCAAAGTGCAGCAACCTGCCTCTTCCTCTCTCCTTCTATCAACCCCTGTCACCCCTAACCCTAAAGAGTGAAAATGGCAAAAAATGAAACAGAGTGAGATCTTTGGAACTCCCTGAGAAGGAAGTGTTTATAACAGGAAGTACTGGGACATAGGAAGAATAAGTATGTGAAACAGTAGCCACAGGTACTGGATAAAGTTCGGGGTTTATACAGAAGGGGTGATAGGTGAAGCCCTCTTTCCATTACAAGGTCCAGAAGTCGGTGGTGTCTGGAGTCTGAAGGAAGATTTTTGTGTCTGCAATGTAGGAAAGGAGAAGTTCTGGGCAAAGACTATAATGATGTGTAAGCATGTCAGCATCCTGAAGTCAAAGCAGTTTGCAATGGACAGTGTATAGCTCACTGAATCTAGCATTAGTAAAATTACAAATTTTCTTTAAAATCTGTGTTTGGACTTGATTAAACATAAGTCATTGAAACTAGAAAAAGTTTATTTTATTAAGCACAGGACAACTTAGGACTATGAAGGTCCTAAGGTAATCATTCCAAGGAATCATTCCTAGAGCTCCTATGATTCAGAGCTCCCATGTTTCATAGCAGAATCTGGAATCATTTCGGCTCTTTAGGCGTTCATTACAATGAAGTAAATCTGGTATCCCTGCTTTCCAGTATCCTTGCAGTTACAGAGATGATAGAAACTCATCCTCAGGTTTCTCTTCTGGCTCTCATACCCCAACTGTGTGTGATAACTTTCAGTGGTTCTTTGGGACTCACAAGGTGCCCACATGGTAGCTCAGGGGGGCCCGTGCTTCTAGGAGGCCTCGGCTTTCTCTCAGACTGAACCTCCATGTGGGTCCCTCGCTGGGAGAGTTCAGTCTCAGCCCGTTCCTCATTCACAGCACATGCCCCATAGCCACATCTAAGATATGTAAAGAAAAACAAAGTGATGGGTAAAGTAATAAACAATTAGATACTCCCAGAAGATGGGGCAGGCCTGGAGGAAGCGACAGTAGGAAGGGTCAGTGCTGGTGCCCCACTGAGGAGCTAGAAGCTGGCCATCATTCTAGGCTGCAATGCTGTCAGTGCTCTGATCTTAAAATGGTGAATTATTAAATAAATAGAGACTGCAGTTGCTGTCATCTTTGAAAACAAAATGTGGTTACATAGTTCACTCACTTGATCGAAGACCTCAGGGGGAAATTGCTATCTCCTCCTCCTCCTTGTAGCTCTTCTTCATCCACCTATCAAGACCCTTACACCAGCTTTTGCCACTGTGTAGCCATTGGAGGAAACACAGGGTTTGTAGCTCTGGCTGAAACCTGCCCTGTGCAAGGAAGACATGAATTTCTGGTAGCTCAGGGCTCGACACAGTGGTAGGCACAAGGGAGGAGTGGGACAGAGGTCAGAGATGGCAGAGGAAGAAGAGGGTGGGACTGGCCGTTCCACCTGGCGGAAGCCTGCAGTTAGCTCTGATTAAATGACATAGGAAACTGCAGGACTCGACACTTAAGTATGGAGGCAAAAGCTTCACCAAGCACTTGAGGCTAGTTATAAACCTAAGCAAATTCAACAGGCAGCTTGGGTGTTTGAAACCCCTGAATTCATCTGCTGCCTGTGTAGGGGTCCTGTCTCCTAACATGGCACAAATGAATGCCACACAAGTGTCCGTGCTGTTAAAATGACTTTGGACATTGAGCTGGGATATATGCTTAAAAGGTTTGGGTTTTCTTGCTTTGTTTTGTTGTTGTGGCTTCACAGAAATCAACCAAGGTAAAAACTGTCAGTGTTTCAGCTTTTCTGGAATATCATTTCTGGAGCTTTACATTTTCTTTCCCCCCACCCCCACCTGCTTCCACACACACAAAAAGAGCAACTCCAGCAAATTACAAAGCAGGGGAAATGATTATGATTCTTGGTTGCCTTAAAGAGTATCTCGATACCAGTAAACCCTTTCACAACATCAGTGAGAACAGCAACAATTGCTGTGCTATAATTGCTTTAGGGGAAGGAGTCTCAGTGTCCAGAGAGCGCTGCAGAGACCGCAAAGCTATCTGAGGCATGTAGACACCCGGAGTTCTCAGTTATAAAATCAGCTGTCTCCTGGAATAGCCCTCATCTAATCTTTCTGAAGTTTCAGGCATCTAGGCAACATCTAGACAAGGCCCTTTCAGTGGAGAGAGGGGTATTTCTGTGCTATGATCCATATGTGAACCTCCTTTGTAGGATAAGATGTGTTGGTCCCATTTTGCCACACTGTATACAGATGAAGTCAAAATACCCAGCCTGGTATAAACTTCTTTACTGTAACCCTCCAAGTTTTGTTGAATGAGACCTAAGGATCTGGTAAAAATAGAAGATCTGTGAGAAATGGATGGAGGGTCCTGGTGACAGGAAGAAAGGGGGAACTGATGAGGTCAGTGACAAATATCAGTAACTGCAGACTAAGGAAAGGAAAGCAAAGACGTACCTTTGCCACTCCTGGGAGAAACTAAGCCCATCCTGAGAGTTTAGTGACACTGTGACACCCCTCAAGTCCTCCGACAAACCTGGGCCTGGCAGGGCTAGTAGAGACAATTCCCCTCACACGACCCTCACAATTAACAGCCAAGAGGAGCCTTGAAAGCCTTGAAGCTTAATTTTGCTAATCCCTATACAAACTCTTTTTTTTTTTAATTGAAAGTTCAGGAAAGTGAGGTCTGGAATTACATTTATTTATTTTTTAATGGGAGTTGTTTATTCACTGAAGAATCTTGTTCTAACTGATCTGAAAGTGTTCAGGACCTGGACCAGGATCCAAATAATTAATTTAACCTTCTCAAAAAATGAATAAGGGATTTGGGTTTTTTTAGAAATATATAGGGAAGCATGTTTGCACTGAATTTCAATTGCTGGCAAAAATGGAAAAGGGGAGATGAAAACTCTCATGAAAGACATTTTAATCCTCTTTCTGTCTGCTGCTGAGTAAGCAAATGTCTTAGCCACTGGACTTTTAGGGTCACAGAGGGAGGGAGGTAAGAGGAGATCTGTCTTTATCCACTTTGTTCAAATATTAGAATTACATCTGAGAGGCAGTGAAAGAGCATGCTACACTACAAGAGAGAGTCTCCAGCTGTGTGCTTAGAGCATTCTCTGAGACTGAGGCCCCTCTTCCAGTTTTAAATCAAATATAGAGCAATTTTTTATACATGCTTTCGCTACTGGGTGGTGGAAATATAAGGGAACTCCTCAGAACAACATTTCATTTTGTTGAGGATCTTCCTTTTCCTTTTTCTAACTCCTCTTTTTACTATATTTTAAAAAAAAAAAAAAAAAAAAAAAAAAAAAGACTGGGAAAAAAAGAATAACAACAACAAAAATACCTGCTTCAAAATTCTGGGGAGATCAGATCTGGAAAAAAAATCAAAATACCTGACCCATGACCAAGCAATGACCAGCCCCTTCCTTTTTCATAGGGTGTATCTGTGCCCGAGCTGAGAGGAGCGAATGCTGCCCTCCGGAAGGGAAGGAGTCAGAAGTGCAGCAGGCGCTCCAAGCTGCTCAGCCTTGGGGACAGAGCAGCCGTGGGGGCATCAGTGCCAGGCATCAAGAGGGGAAAAGAGTGCATGCGGATGTGTGCACTGTCATGTATTGGGTATGCCGAGGTGGGCTCCAGCTGCCCCTGCCTTGGAGGTGAAGTCCGCTTTGCATAAGAGCCTCAGAGGTCCCTGCTGCTCCATGTCTGCTCCTGTGGCTACAGTGGGCACTGTGAAGCTGAAAAACATTTGGCCAAACCAGGCAACTTCTAAACCCAGAAATCACCATTTCCAGCTTGTTAATCATCAGCAAGCTACTCGCTGACCAAGCAATTTGTTTTCCTGCTCACCTGGTCTTCTACACTTCAGGTAGTCAGAAAGATTTCTTACTGTAGTATCCTAGTAAAATTCCAGCCTACTTTGAAAAAGAGCTATCTAAAAAAAAAAGAAAAAGCTTCCTTTAAAATTTAAAAACTCTTAGATTGTCACAAGAAATGATCACCTGAATCCAAGCAACTATTTTCAGCCTTGCAGAGGTAAAAGAGTCCATCCAAAAATACAGAAATAAAAGAAAAGTTTGGACTGAAAAACACTTTCTCATGCAGAAAATAATAACTGCACACAATAGCCTGCCAAGCAGGGTTACTGAAGTAAAAACACACTGTTCACTTGAGGACAAGAATCATATGATCACATTGGGGAGATTGAGTATTGAATATGGAAGAGGCATTTGGCTATTCTCCTAAGAAAAGGTTTAAAAGGGTGAAATAATGAACAAAGTCTTCCTTACTTCCATAGCCTGTTTATGTAGCTCCCAGTAGCTAGCCATTCAGGTTACCAAATATGCTCTTGTCCAGGTTGGTATCTGGATCTGGTATCTGTAGCCTTTTTTTTTTTTTTTTTTTTTTCTGAGAGCAGGGAAAACCAAAGGCCTGAACGAACTCAGAGCTGTGGATTAAAGAGGTTCTTCTGTAATCCTCCTCAATAAATCAATAAATAGTCTTGGCTCCAGTGTTATCAGCCACTTTGTAGCGTGCAAAAAGAGTAGAGAGATTGAAAGGAAGAAGGAGGGATCTAAAAGAGCAGTCTTGTTCCACTAGGGCTTTCTGTGGATGGAAAGTATCTCAGAAAAACCTATTTTTGCAGCTTTTGTGACCTGGCACAAAATGAGTGGTATGGCTTGGGTGGCTGCCAGGCTCCTATGTAAAAGGAACAACTCTTCTAACTGAAAAATAAAGCAAGAAAGATGGAATGAGAAAGTTTGTTCTGGAGAATGTATGCTTTTCCCCAGGACTGACGCTGACAAAGCAGTGGTGGCTGAGCTTTCAAGCCTTTCTGTTCTAGAAGAGTTAAGATGTGTAGCTAGAAACATCTAAGATTGGTGTGAGGATAAATGGGAGCACCACAGGAATGGTGGAAGAGAGGTAAGAATGTCCTGGGTTGACATCATCTTTATTAGTAGGCTGAGTAGTGCACCCACTTGTAGCTTTTCAGGACACCTAACCAGGTGGCTGTCCTGACAGGACAGTCAAAAGAGTAGGAGCACGCAAAGCCATTAAACATGAGGGTGGAAGGAACTGGAACCACAAGACACCATGTCAGGCGACAAAGAGAGCAAAGAAGCTCTAAGCAAAAGAGCAGTGTTGCTCATGACTCAAGGGGTAGGGCAGAATGGGAAGACAACAACTCACCATTGCTATCTGCTCCTATGGGGTGCAAAAGAGACAAGATTCAAAAGCACCACAAGGTTACTAGCTGAGGAAAAACTGCAAGAGGTGTGAAGGACCTGCTACCCAGCATGTGTACACAGACCCTCTGTGTCGCTGCAAATAGTTTTGCTGGGTCACTTGGTGCTTGAGAATGTGATTGCGTGAAGTCAGTTCTGGTTTAAAGTTGTCACCTACCCCTCCTGTAGTCTGATGTTAAACTTGCTGCTACAATCCTGCTGCACAAATACTGAGACAGATTCACACTGCCTTTTAGTCTGCTTTTCTTCTAGCCCTGTTCAATAGGCAAGACTCAAGAAGTGACCTTAAATGTGTTCCTCCTTCACAGTATTTCCCTGTTATTGGATAGTTTGGACAATGCTCCTGGTAAATATTGGACACATTAAAGCTCTGAGGGCTTATAATATTTCATTTTCCCGTTCCCCTGTTTAGTGAAGGGGACCAGGGCAATATGTCAACTGCCCATCACTTGCTCATGGCCCACATGCAGTTTGTTACGGCCATGAGCAAGTGAGAGTTTGGGCCCTTCTCAGCCCCTTACTATTTTCTTTATCCAACCAGCTGGGAGGGAGATGCTCAGAGTGGTTTATACTCAGGTGGAGGCCTGTGCTGACAAACTACATTTACCTAGGGAGTTGTAAGATGGGAGTGGCCTGGATCTGTAAGATTGTGCTGTTGGAAGTGGTTTGGTTCCAGCCATGACAGCTGATTCAAAAGCTAAAATTGTGGGAAAGGTATTTGTGCCCTCAGTGGGGCTTGGAGATGGGGGTACCAGAGGTCCTCGTGGGGCTGAGTAAGACTGGTGGAACAAGGGAGAGCTGCTGTTTTAGCATGTGAAAGCTGATAGGTTCAGCTTCCACAGCCTGGCTGACTCATCTAGGAGAAAATGTGTTTGTGTAAGTATTTTAAGTGTTTGTACTACTTGGTTGAGGGACTAATTTCTAGGCACATTAGAAATTGCACATTATACAGATGAGATGGAAATGTCAATTTATGCCATATCAAATCTTGCTCTGCCTGCAGCTCTCAGCATAGCAAAGTTTGCAGCATAAGTAACTGACTAGGAAGGAAGAACTGGCTCTTGCAAATCAGCAGGGCTGGATGTATGTATTAGGCTGGTGAGAAAGAGAGAGTGGAGGGCAACCTGCCACCGGTGCCTCTAGGCTCTTCATCTAGATGATTCCCAGCATTACATCTGGAAATGGAGTCCTTGACAGCTGCTAGTAGAAGTTTCCATTTAGCTGCAACTGTAGGACTAACACAAGTACGCCAAGAAGACAAAGGCATGGTGGCTGAAAAGAAATGGAGAACCCTGGGGGAAAAAAAATCTGTTTCTAAGGGAAATTTCTTGTTCCTGTAGCTGCTACTGAGGAGATAGATGGGCTTTACTTACCACCCAGTAAGTGAATTACTCTTGAGCTGTATTTGGATGGAGTAGCACAGAGTTCATCTTTCTCTCATCTTGGCTCTGACTCAGGTGCATGTCTTATTTGTAGTCATTCTGAGCAATCTTGAGCTTATGTAATCTTTCTCTCCTCAGTCTTCTCAGTACCAGTGACTTTTTCATCTATGTGTGCACCATCATATCTGTCTCATGTATAAAAAATGGAACAGGAGTTAATAGACCCCTATGAGGCAGCTGTTCCAAACCTTTTTGGTTTGCTACTCATATTAGCCTCAAGCAGTTTTCTATTTCAGGTTTTACAAAGTCGGTATGGAGAGTATGCATCTGTCCTTTCTCTTGGATAACAAGGGATCGGATTAAGTGCATGAATAAAGAACTTCAGGGATGCAGATGCTAATGGAAAAATAAAAGTAAATAGAGCTGACCAGGAAAAGAGAAAGCCCTTTGCATTTTCTATTGATCAGAAAAATAAGATTCTTTTATGACTTCCTTCAAAGACATGAGTGATACCTAATGTGAAGTCTAATTAGGTCTATTACAGCAGATCAGTGTAGCTCTGAGTGTAGTATGGGGTAATATTAGTATGCATGGAGCCAGACTATTCTCAGAGGTATCCACTGAATGGGTGAGAGGTAATGGACACAAACAGAAATATGAGAAATTCCCTTTAAGCATTAGAGTTATTATTATTATTTTTACCATGAGAGTGGTTGAAGAGTGGAGCGAACAGCCAGATATTGTGGAGTCTCTTCACTGGAGATGCTCAGAACTATACTGAACATGGTCTTGGGCAACCTGCTTGAGCTGATCCTCCTTGAGCAAGCGGTTTGGCTAGATGAACTGCAGAGGTGTCCTCCTGGCTCAACTATTTTCTGACTTCTCCCAAAGCCCACCTGGTGATTGGATCACTGCCTAGTGCCCACCTGGGTGTTCAGGTGTCTAGTTGTAAAATTTGAAATTCTGCTCTGCCACTGACTTTCTATTGGGCCTTGGGTGATCACCTTGCAGGTGACACTCAGCTCGGCAACCCTCAAGCCAGTTCTGTATGTGCTACCTCACCACGTGGCTCAGGACTGGATGCATGTGCTTGGGCTGTGTTATTAGTTTAGTGCAGCTTTGCAGTCGGAAGTTCAGCATTCTTGGCTACAGTGGAACTCATTTCATAATTGTAAAATTCAGATAAGAACTTGTCCCTTATTTCTGAGATATGTCACAATATGCAGAGTAACCCAATGCGAGCATCTCAAAGCTAAGAGAAGCAATGCTGAACCTCCTGGCACTGTGATTCCCTGCTTCCTCCATGCCCTCACCCTCCTTTCTTCCTGTGCTTCCAATACCCATTTACTGTGTATTTCTTACTATGTGTTATTCTCATGAAAGGCAAGAGCTGTATCTGTACGTAAAACACCACACTCACAGGGAGGTGAGTGGGTAGGTGCTCCTAGGGGTTTTCCTCAGCACTGGGCCTCAAGGCAGGATGCTGGAGAGGCAGCCCAGCCATCTCTAACTGGCAGCCCACAGACATTTTGTATATCCAGGTCTCCTCCGGTTGGAGAAATTATTGTAGAGCAGAGATAAGCTTAGACTTTAAAGATCAGCATTGTGTAAATAAACTTCTCACACTTGTTTCCAATCACCCAGTGGGAGAGCAACTGGAGCAGACTTTTTCACTTAGAAAGTTTCTGCTCACAGCACAATTACGTTAATGTAAATCCATTATAATTGGATCAAGAGCTATGCCGAATGCCTTGATTCTTTCACAGAACAAACAAACTGCTGGAGTGATTTCTTCATGGCCAGAACCCAAATGCTGCTAACCTTCTCCCTTGTGAAATAAATGTTGGAAGAGGAGGGAAAAGAAAAGAGATTCTCTTAAATATATCCTTACAGGACGTGAAGAATTTCAGCTTTTCAGTTTAGGTGCCTATCTCTGCATTTAGTAAACTAAGATCCGGGCCACATAGCTAGGCCATATGAAAACTCTTGCATAAATCTCTCTTGAATGATGGAACTTGCGGACCTTTTTTATGTACAAGTGTTTCAGACCATGACCCTACAAGGGGATTAACCAGACAAAGTTTCATTGCCCAGCACTCCCTGTGATTCTGGGTGCTAAGCTTTCTTTTATATGTCTTGTATTTAATACCCCTGTAGATGCATCAGGATAGAAAAATACTTAGTTTTGTTTGGAAAACCTTTTCTAAGGGCACTGAAAGTTCTTCTTCAGTGTCCCAAAGTATTTTTATGTTGTTGCTGTCACTCCTACATCTTTAACATCAGTACCACTTGGAAATGAACACTGAACTATTGTGCTGCAAAAGAAAATAAGTCTGTCCAGAGATTCATGTTAAAAATATGGTAATGTACTTGAAAACAACTGCAAGCCAGATCAAACGCCTATAATAGTGTCCTTTTTACCTAACTGAATGTATGAAACTGCCATCTGCAGAACTAAGCCTGCAGTTCTGAGGGAAGTGACAGAAATGGTACCAAGAACTTTGTGTGCTCTTCAGGCAATAAGCACCTGAAGGCAGCTGGTCATTATAAGAGCACAATGTCCTGATGCCTCCATAGCTCATATAGCTCACAGAATCACAGTATTGTAAAATGATTGCGGTTGGAAAGGACTGCTAGAGATCCTCTAGTCCAACACACCCTGCTCAAGCAGGGTCACCTAGAGCAAGTAGCACAGGATTATATATATCCAGGCATGTCTTGAATATCTCCAAAGAAGGATAAAATTATAATATTACACAGTCTCCAAAGAAAGATAATAACATAATATTATAAATAATGGGTGCAATGTGAGGGTAGGTGTGTAAATGGGAATGGCGCGATGGGGTGGTCTGAATGGGTCTGGTAGTGTCATAATGAGTAGGCTAGAGGGTGAGGCTGGGTTGGGGCTGGAGGGTTGGCAGAGGGGATGCCAGTGTTGGCTAGTACGCTAGTATAGAGGATAGAGCGATTGGGGAACAACATGTGAACAACTCCTCCGGCTGGACTGTGAACATCCCTCCACTCCCTTTAACTTGGGACACTAGCCTAAGGTAACTGCTTATAAGGTTGAGAGTTCCCAGTACACACAGGGTGAAGCAAAGCTATAGCATTTTATTTTGTTTTCTTTTCTTTTTCTATTTTTTTTCCCTTGGGACAAGTAGTGTACTCCATTTAGTTGCGCTAATTACTAATTGCTAAGCCCATTCCTATAACAATTGTGCCAGTTAATGGTGCATACTGTTATCACAAAGATCTAGTGCTGCTGAATAAAAATCAACCAACTAAAGCCCCATGGTTGTTGTCCCTCTGGATTATTTTACCATATCTCCTTTACAAACTAGCTAGACAGGCGCTAGGGTGGAAGGCAGAAGGTCGTAAAGTTGTGTGTGGAGGTGGAGGCTAGGATAGCCTCTCCAGAATAGAGAAGAAGGAAAGATGGAAGGTAGCAGGTGGGACAGAGTAAAGAGGAAGGTGGTGGTGGTAAGGCATGCAGTAGACTACAGGGGAAGGTGGAGGTAGGGGCTTGGCAAGGTAGACTTGGGGTAGGGTTAGGTTAGGGCATGGTTAGAGTAGTGTTAGGCTAGGCTTAGGTTAGGGCAGGGAAGATGCAGGTAGGTAGTCTTTGGGTAGGCTTAGAGTAGGGCAGATAGGCTTAGGACAGGTAGAGTTAGGGTTAGGTTAGGGTCCCCTAAGCTACTTTGGTGTCAAGCTGCCAAAAGTCCTTGGAAAGAGCGTAAGGCATCATCTGGTGAGTGTTACCCATGACTTACAAAAATACTTTTCCTTTACATTTCTTTTGGTGACCTATTTCTTTCAGACAGCTGTTCAGCACCAGAGGGAGAATCTTGCGTGGATGTCAACCTGTATCTGCTAGATATTAACATGGTTATGATTGTTGTTAGTGTTGCTGTTGTAATGCTAGTTTAAGTAAGTCGTACAGTCATATGGCTGTTAAAGTTGGAATGGAAAGGACTCTGTTGATAAAGGCCCAAATTACTATGAAAATCAGGGTGTTAAGTCAGGTTCTGTTTGATCTGAAACTCATAACATATGATTGACTCTTTTCAGAGAAAGTGCTTAGATTTTCTGTCAGAATTACAGGTCTCCATGAAATCAACTTAACTGTGAGGAACCCTTCACTGAAGGAATTAATCTAAACTTTGAGCCAGAAAGAACTTCAGTTCAAATATATAACACAAAGGGCTGATGTCCTCCAAGTTGATCTTTGTGCACAGTCAAAACTGTAGAGAAACTATTTTCTTTCAGACATGATTATGTAAATTAAACAAATTTCGCCCTTCATTCCCCTCATGCAAGCTGTAAAGAATCTTCATTTTCACTGTCTATATTACAGTATTTTTAGGCCAAATATCAAGTGAATAGAATCATGGAATCATAGAATCATTATGGTTGGAAAAGATCTTCAAGATCAAGTTTAACTGTAAACCCATTACCACCCTGCCTGCTAAACCATGTCCTTAGGTGCCTCATCTACGTGTTTCTTCAACACTGCTAGAGACAGTGACTCCACTTGCCTGACCACCCTGTTACAATGCTTGACTACTCTTTCTGTGTAGATTTTTTTTCTAATATCTAACCTGGCCCTCCCCTGGTGCAACTTGAGGCCATTTCCCCTTGTCCTATTGGTAGTTATTTTGGAGAAGAGATCGACCCCCCCACCTGGTCCATGCTCCGGCCCCTTCACCAGCTTTGTTGCCCTTCTTTGGACATGCTCCAGGACCTCAATGATATTCTTGTAGTGAGAGGTCCTAAACTGAACACAGTATTCAAGATGCAGCCTCATCAGTGCTGAGAGGGTTCACTGGACCTGCTCACCTGTTGTGTTCCCTGGAGTGACTTTCCTTGATTTTAGCATCAGTTTTTGGAGATTTAAGGGGACATATAAGGACATATATATTAAGTCAAAGCAAAGCCCAAGGTGTGACTGGGACCCTTTCCTTCCCTTTCCCCTTCTCCCATTGCCTCTTCTTGCGTAGCAGCATTCTCATCCCAAGCACAATGTGGGTACCTTTCTTACACCTCTTTTCAGAGGCAGGAGTGACAGAAAAAGTAACTCTCAGTATTTCTCTTAGAATTGAATGGTAGATGCTCAAAGAGGGTCAATGAGGTGGTCTCAGATGAAGTCCTTGTGTTTGATGAAAGGGTTTTGTAAAGGACTTCTAATACTATGAAGTTTCAAGCAACACAAAAATAAAGACTCCCAAAATCCCCTTTCAGAATTGCTACTTCCTCACATTACTACCTTGGCTATCTCCCTCTACTTACTTTTTTTCTCCTCACAAGGCAGAGGCTAACTTTTTTTATAAGCAAAATATCCAGATAGATTCCATTTCTACCACTAACCCTACATGCATGATGATGTCCCAGGCATTACCAACACTAAGTCTGTGGCACACTGGCAACTTATTCTCCTAATTTGCAGAGGCTGGTGTGTTTGGAACACAAGGATGGGCATGGCACTTACATTTTTATTCCCTAGTTCTTCTTCTGGGAATGCTCTGGCTGGACTGAAGGACTTTGCCATTATTTTTTGTTAGTGGTTGCCTGAGACCTCTGTTATTGTTATCCAGAGATGAGCATGTAAAGGAGAGCATGTAAGAGGAGAACATTCAGAGGTAAGCTTGCACAAATGATCCCATAACCTTCTGTCTTACCCAAGCAGGATGCTGCTGTGTCTGTCTTCTAATGTAAAACATTGAGATGAATATTCCAAAGCAGCCCATTACCATGTGAGGAAGCTCTTGGATTTTAAAGAGTGCTATATGCTATAGCTTTCAGTCAGTCCGTAATTTCATCCAGGTTTTGTATTGGCCAGCAAAACCACATCAAAAGGAAAGAAACCTTCAAGGCTTTCAAGCACTTGCTGTTAGTTAGTATTACTTAAAGAGAATCCAGCAGAACATATGAATATTAATCACAGCTAAGTTTCAATGGGCATAAAGGAAGGAAAAGAGATTTAAGTAAGCAGTTCAAAACCAGATATTTTTAAGGGAAGTTCCTAGACAACTGTAAGTCTTTTGAGCGTATGGAATGTTGGACAGATCTTACTAGATCTTTAGTAACACCTGAGGTCGGGCCAAGCAAGGCACAATCCGTGCTGTTTCAATCATGCTGTGGATGTCAGCTGCTTTGCATGCAGGAGTTTTAGTACTTCTCCTGCCTGCACATCATTAGTTGCTGTGCACATGTGGGAGTCTACACACAGAGTAGTTGCACACTGTCCATGCACAGCTTCCATCAGGCTATGTATGATATTTAGATACAGTCAGACCTTACTACTTTTGCTGTGAAGAAAAGAGAGGTTTGTGTGGGCAAGGAATAGAAACCTGACTTTGAGGAACTGTCATGAAGAAATTCAGCTAAAGCACCTTGAAAACCTCACTTTACAAAGCATGGTGACTAGAGCAAGAGATGTAGCTCCAAATCTCCTTCTTTACAGAGACTGAGGGGTATGGCCTTGGTTATTCACAGATGGTGCTTTAGGTTCAGCTGGACCTTTAACAGTTAAATGATTTACCTTCTAGATTTACAAGACAGAGTACATCCCTGGAAATACGAGATCAGGTCCAGCTAGTAATACACCAATTTTGGCATGGTGCAGGAAGCTTTGCCTTTTTAATTGTTGGGTTAGTATCTACTGTACTGAAACACAGTACTGTGATGGTATAGCTATACTGCTTCTAGTTCAGCAGCAAACTTAGTTAACATTTGTTTGAGGATTTGTTTGAGGATGAGTATTGCATCTCCATTTGAAGCACAGGCTTATCATATATGTCCAAGCCTGTCACCTCATACTGAGGACATTTGCTGCAGCCTTTGTCTAGCTTTTCTCCCTATCTGTTCTCTTTTACAAAACTGTTCCTGAATAATTTCTTGTTTACTCTTTTTTCCTGCTATATGCTTTGTGCTTTCTACATCTCTGAATTTCTTGGCCATGAATTCCCTAGAAGCTTTCACACTTCATGGAGTCGAGTCATCCTTTGGGGACATCTTTCATTCAGTGGAGTGAATTAAGGACAGTAAGTTGGAGGGTAAGAGTTTTGTGTGAACCTGGAGGTACACTGCATGTTTATTACTACCACGAGGAACAGGAACTAAATATGAATATCCTTTCTGCTCAGCAAACAGGCAGGAAGTGCAGTGTCAGGGAGGAGCAGGGGTGGTTTTTGTCCCCCGTCCCTGTATTCTCTTTTGCCTCTTGCTCTCTAGAAGTGCTCCACCCTGAACTGTTTTAAGAAATCCTAGCCAGAGGGTTAATAATATCTTCCTTAATCTCCAAAATCATGCACTAGGTTAACTTGGCACGATTAGTAACAATCCCAGTTCCAGGATATTAGTTACAGGTTTATTTTCTGGAAGAGTATCAAAAGTTCTTGCTAAAGATCTTAACTATGAATTGTCCTTTTTTATTAGGATCAAGAAATCTTTTATTTACTAGACAGGAAGCAATTTTGACTCAAGAGATAAATGTTTGTATGGAGTGCTGCTTTTGTATAAGCAAGCCTGTAGGGATGGGCTGGTGGATTCTTTTTAATCCCTTTGGAAGCAGGGTAGAGGAAAAGGATTATTTTCTTCAAGGAAAAATGCAGATTTGGCATCCTAAAGATATTTGTCTGAACTTGCTCCATTGCATGAATTTTGTTGTTTTACACTAGATGAATAGAGGGAATCAAGCATTTCTGTAACTTAAACACCCAGTCCAGCAAGAATGTAGAAGAATGTAGTCCCAGTTTTGAAAACTTTTTCCTCCTCAGCGGGATTTTCAACCTTTTTGCTCGTTTCAGGACACAGCATGAGCTGTGAAATTAAAGGGAATTTCCAGGTAGATCTTTTTTAGGGTCACTTGGTAGTACATGCATTATTAACAAGCACATATTTGTTAAAGAAAAAAAAGAAAGGTATGATATAGGACATGCCCTGAGGTGACACATGCTGGGTAGGAGAGACATAATCCATTCCTCTTCCAGGCAACTGTCAAATGTTTTAAACAAAGCTCTGCAGTTCAAGCAAAGGAGCTTGCCTGACAATCACTTACTCAATAAAGAAGGTAGTTGAAGAGTCAAATGCCCTTATACATAGAATGGAGTTGAGCATGAACTTTCTATGCTTTTAGTGACTGTCAAAAAGGACAAGGTTGACCAAGGTTGACCAAAATGTTTGCTTTAGGCTCTGCCAAACATTTGTTTGATTTGGAATGAAAAATGGGATTATTTCTAAGAAAACAAAAACAAACTTTTTAGTGATCTGATCTTTATTTATTTACTTCAGCTAATGAGCTGAAAATATCAATTGCAGAGTACACAAGGCTGCTTGAGAAGAAATGCTTTTCCATGGGCAAGGTAGGTGCAAGGAATAGCACAAGTTTTCAGGTTGCCCAGGTAATGTTTCCCAAGTATCTTCAAGTGGACAGAGGTGTTGTATATTGCTTGTGTGGAAAATTGATTCATGCACATACAGGAAAAAAATATGTTCTCTTTCTTGCCTAGTCTCAGATGCTTTGGAGCAAGCTAAAGTAGCATTCATTCATATAAGCATATCCATCTATTTCAAGGAACTTTGAAATAGTACCTTACTAAATAACCTGAAAGAATTCAAGAAAGCAGAAAAGCATTACTGTAGGCAAAGGAAGAGCTTGAATTCCTCTTCTTTATTGTCCTGGGCCACTTGCTGCAGACAATTCAAAATATACACTGTTTTGCATACTTGGCTCATTGCACTTATTTTGATGTCTGAAGGTTTATACACAACATGTAAGAAATCTCACAGGACAATGAAATTTTTGTTTCTTTAGAGTGGAAACAACTCAACTCCCTCTAGGATGTTTGAATCAAGGCCACATGAAACACTAGGCTTTTATTTGCAAAGCTAGTCCTGTAAGTTTGTGTTGAAAACTGAGACTTTCTTCCAGGCATGTCTTATAACCTGTCTTACTATTGTAATATTAAATCCTACTTCTTGCACCCTCTTTCCAGTATAGCAGCAGAGCAATCATTAAAGAAGTTAAACTCACTCCATGTTCAGTCCTCCGAATAAACTTTTCGTTCATCTTCAGAGATGGTACGCTCTGAATTTTGTTGTGTGCAGTGGAGGGAACTTGCATGTATAGGGAAAGCATATTACAATTCTTAGTGGTTCTTGAAAATAGATGTTTTTTATAAGATTACTTTAGCAGAAAAAAATGTTCCATTATAAGAGGAAGCTTAACGAAAAGCTGATGATCCTTGTTATACAGCTTGAAGTTAATACTCTCATTTGCAAGAGAAAGGCTTCCAGTTGTGCTTAACGCAATTGCAACCTAGTGTATGTGCCAGAGTAGGAGGGAGGGCTCTGCTAGGGCACCAGGTCAGTTCATTGAAAAGTTTTTATCTTATTCTATAGCTTTTTCAGCTGCACTAGACATTCCTGGTTTTAGAGCCTGGAGGCAGGTGTGTAGGTGTCTCTGGGAGCCCTACCAGACAGTCTCTGCTTCACCAAGGACCAAAACAGGTTTAAATTATTATCTCCAGTCCCCACCTCCACAGCATGGCCGTTAACATCATATATCTTTTAAGAGGGGAAGTTTTGTTTTCGCAGCTTATAACTTTCCCTCCTTACTTACCTCCCTGTAGCATAATACATGCACTGTTCAAGCCTGGAAGAGTCAAACTTCAAGCACTGCTCTGTGAAACCTGCCTCTGCACATGCACACACTTTCATCCATTGGACAGAGCAAGTGCTTCCCACTTGGAATAAGGTTATAGTGAACTGAAAAGAGGGGAGAGTGCTGCAGAGCTGAATTCCCTGCCTCCCCGGCACCCCTCTGGATGGCTTAATCCTCCTCCTCGAAGCACTTCTACTGTGATTTCCCATAAAAATATCTCATTTTCAAATTCACTATGTCCCAGCAGGCGCTAGGAGGCAGTCGGAGCTCACAAACAAAGCCGAAGGGCCTCCGTGAGTCCAGGCTTTGATTAGAAAGAGGGGGTGGGTTTGAACGGAGCAGTGTGCGATAGGCTGGTAAAACAACTTTGGGCATGTCTACGCTGCAGTCCAAAGTTTTGCTATACCGTGTGGAGACAAGTTGAACCAGGCTTTAAAAGGAGCTGTTGTGAGTTGAGATTTGGCAGCATATGTGTTCAGTACCAAGCTGAATCTCTATGTAGGTTCTCATAAAAATGTATGAGGGTTTCAAGGGCCATGCTGTGAGAGGCTAAACCAATCCAGTTCTGGTGTCCAAGCTTTGATTGCAGCAAAACTACCCCTCCCTTCTGTGAGCAACCTGCACCAGGCTCAGCCCAACTCTTCTTCCAGGACTCTGCATTTCTTTTAGGTGTCCATGTGGTCCTAATACAACCCCATGCTGCTCCACAGGTGAACAGAAGAAATCTCTCCTGAGAATAAGCTCTCTTGCAATCATGTACACCTGTGCACCCAAAGAAGAAAAACAAACAAACAAACAAACCAACCCCCAAATCTTTTCCTGTGTAATTTGTGTTTCTTTATTGAGAAAAGAGTAAGGGACTAAATCCTATGTTGGCTTATGTGCAGCACGCTCCCTTTGAAATCAATATCCTTGCACCTGGCCTAAGTGCTAAAGTGTCTGACCTCCAGTATTTTCAGTATTTTTGTTTTCTAAACCTAACTTTTTTGTGGTCAAAATATTTGGATAAGACTTGTTAAAAAAAAGAAAAAGGAAAAAAAAGCACACATGGCTTGGCATATGTGTGAGTCCTTGGCATGTGCCTGTGGACTTTCTCTATCAGCTCTTGGGAGCTTGTTGCACATTGAGGGATTTTACAATAACAATCTATCATCAGGGCTTATCTATTTTTTTTTTTTAAAAAAAAAAAAAAAAAAAGGAGATGGTGAGCATTCCATTATTTAGGCTCCAGGCCAATACCGGCAAATAAACGGGGGATAATTGGCATTATTGTATATCATAGCAAGAACAGAAGTGTTACTGTAAAGTACAGCACTGAGGAAAACTTTATTATGAAAACCTGAAGTGAAATTGCAACCATATCTTGTCCTATCCAGATTAAAGGCTATCTGCATCCTACAACCTGTATGGAACAAAGCAATTGCAAAACTCTAGAGGAGATAACTGCATGTTCTATTTTAAACAGAATTTTAAATTCAGCATGGAGACCTATCATGCAGATAGGCATGAGCAAACTCTTGAAGAGGAAATGAGTTATTCTGTTGAATTACTTTATCCAGAGGATTATATAGATTATTTATTCTATGGATTTTTACACAGGTTTGGTTCTACAATAACAAAGACATGGCTATTTAATTTTCATTTAAGTATCTATATTTCATTTGTTAAGTAAACATAGGATAGCTTTGGCTTTGTGACCCTGTATGGTTTTGTATTCCTATATACACATGCAGAGCTGAAGAAGCCAAACCAACCTTTGGCATTCAATTGTGAGGGACCTTCAGTATTTTATTCACTAAATGTGGGTCTAACATCCATACCTATATGCATTTTTTTTTCCTTAGACTATTTGGAAGTGGTAATTGTGATAATTCCTTCCCAGAAATATATTCTTGGACACTTAGTCAAGCTGATCTTTTGGATGGCATGATACGGATACGGTGATGTAAGTGGTATGTGTGAGCCTAATTTACACGCTGAGGTTTTAGGAGGAAAGAAGTAGTTGGGAAAATACCCAAAGGAGGCTTCAAGAAGGTGTATGATTAAGTGTCTTTTTCCAGTATATTTCTCCAACAGTGTGTAAATCATGTCTGTAATACCACTTGTCCCTTGCTATGTCCTGGAGCTTCCAGAGCTTTTATTTCCACCTCCTCAGGGAGGGTCCAGCTGGAGTTCTCTGTGCAAATCTGTTTTGTTTTACTGATACACCGTGGCTAAGTGTTCAGCAACAGAAGCACAGAATGATGTTTCAGGTTCATCCAAACACTTCCGCATGGCATAACTAGGAAACACCTTCTGTTTGTCATACAGAGCCCAGTTTTGGTTCAGATTTTCATGACCAGTTTCTTAGTAAGTTACCCAACATGGAAGAAGCCAGTGGAGGCCTCAGAGCATGGCCAGTGCATGGAAGGTGAACTTACACTGAAAAATATGGGAATTATACACAGAATTAAGAGATGAACAAAACTGGGTTTTCAGTAAGATCTTATTGTTCCCCACAAGTCCACTTAACATGGTGAAGAGAGGGAAAGATTTTTAAAGTAAAAATAAAAAATAAAAATGACCCAAAACCCCGAATTTTGTTTTCCTACAGATTTTCAGGGGACTTGTGTAAGAGCCTGAGGTGTAGTGTCTTAATGCTACAAATGCTAAAAATCTACAGGGAAAATGTTAATGTGGTCTTGGACTATCACCTCTGTCTTGCGTTATTCCCCCTCACTGCGTGGGAGGCATTTTATACTAATCAGAAACACTAAGTGTAATGAGTTTCCTTTATCCTAGAAAGCTGAAAAACAGGAGACCCCTGCTTTAGGGCTCTTGGTAGTTGTGTTGCTAGCCTCCTATCCCAAACCAAAACAGGATCTTGTAGCCAATTTTTTCAGTAAACCACCAGTTCTATGCAACTTCAACCTCTTAAATAAAGGTTAGAAAGAAAGAAACTGAAGCAACATATCAATCATCTCTCTTTCTTTAACATCCCTGTGTCATAGCTAGAGCTTCCTTGCTGCTCAAAGGACCATATAAACATACAGAAAGCCCAGTCTCTGCTCCACGTAGATTATATCCAAGCAAGACTGCCTCATAATTTAACTACTTACAGAATGGGAGAAGGAGGAAAGAAGACAGCAAAAATGGTAATACTGAACATTAATCTAACTACAAATCATTTGCAAAGTAAAAGTGTTCAAATCCCTAACTAAAAAAAAATTTCCTACTTTAAGGTCTTAATTTGGGCAAAGCTTTCGGAGAACGAAAAGTTTTTTAGAATGGTATTTTAAAATTGTTAGTAGACCAAAATCATCTAGTTTGTTTGATGAAGTACCTTTATTACTGGATTACTATTAACTTTATTATTCAGCAGTATCAATAATAAAGTTGGGGCAACAAGCCCTTTTGTTTTTTGTCAGCTAAAATTCTCCAGCTTCTCAAAACCTATTTTTTCTAATAGGACATATAAATCAACAAGCTTCCAATAGTGCAGAAAGAAGAAAAACAAATGCAGTCTTTGCATGGCAGTAAAATATCTGAAATGCCAGAGTTCCTAACACAGACACAGGTGAATGAGTTAGGTAAAGTGAAAACAGCCTAAGGTTTCATAGCAGGGTAAAACATCAACCAGAAATGTTTATGGTTAAAAAAAGAAAAAAATAGCGTACTTTATTTTTTCTCTGATATTAAGAGCACTAAAAGTCTCAGGAGAGTGTGCTTCTGTTAAATTTCTTAGGCTGCATAAGCAGACTAGTCTTTATTTCAGATGAATATAAAGACTTAGCAAATTGACCAAACTTTTCAAGGATTAGCCAGACCTAAAAAACTCTGAACTGTTTGAGTTTCCCTCATGAGCATGTTCCCTCCCTTTGACAGTTGCCGGGCCTAATGCCAGAAAGCAAACAGACACTTGATTTGTCAGGCTACAATCTAGAGAGGTCTTGGGGAAAAGGATGACCCACTTGCATAAACCATAGAAGTCTGAAGCAGTGCCTCTGCAGAGCTGTGCCCTTAGGTGCTTTGTATTTAATTGGTGTTCTTCATACCTATCAGTCCAACAAAGTACCAGAAATTGCCACTCAGCTATTTCAGCAAAAATCCTTGATTTTTCACTTCCAAGGTTTATTTATACCCTTAGCGTGATTACACTACCCTAAACAACTTAAAGCATTAGTTGGACGGATAAGAATGAAATTTTATCTGTAGCTTCAATATAGGAATGTTAATTGCATTCCCAATTTTGCACAATCCAAAGTTGTTTTGAGCAGAAGTGGCTTCTATTTTAACGCATGGCATAAGTGAAAATCATGCCTACTCAACAAGTTTGGGCTCTGTGATCTTCAGCTGCCCAGACAAAAATGTTTGTCCAAAATGACAGTATCTGTGTACAGATACTATATATACATGCTATATATATACTCCTTGCTCCTTATGGCATACCAGCCTTTGGAAGAATGACTACTAAAAATGATAGTCAAACCTCCTGCCAAAAATAGATTTAATAGAAAGTGATTTTTTTGAAAGTGTTAAGCCCACTTTGAGGGCTTTGGATCAATTTTTTTAATAGTGTTCTGCAAGAAATAGAATTTGATGAAAAAAAAGAGATTTACTAAGCTGCAATTCTTAGATTTGCAAGTGAGTTCAATTCTTGGATATTATATATGCTACATTTAATTACATTTTTTTAGTAAGTCAGCCTAGAAGAGGAAGGAGATGGAAGAGGGAATCATTGTTTGCTTCTGAGCCATAGTGTCTGATAAAAATTATTAATATTTGTTTCACAATGGGGTGTGAATTACTTGGTTGCAGTCAACCATTGTTTGGAAATATATTTTGGAATGTTTCATTTATAAAAGTTTTTTTTTTTTTTTAGGATTTGTGATTCTGTATTTCTTTCAGCTGTTCACATATCTGTTGTTACAAAATTGCTCTCTTTATAGTAATGAGTTCAACTAATAACCAGACATTTATTTCAAAAGACATCTTGAAGCATGGTGAAAATTGCATTTCTGAAAGCTGCTTTAAAATAGGATCTCATACATTGTGCTTTCTGCTGACAGTGGTCGTAGGATTAAACTTTTAATAGAAATCTTCCATTATTTCCTGGAAATAATTTAATAAAAGGTGGTCTTAAATTTTTGCAAGTGTGGTGAACATATTTTAAAATGTGGTGATTGGGGTTTGACTGTCTTGGATTTTTTTTTAATATCTTGGAAGACAGAAATTATTTTTTTCCATTTTGTCTCACCATACATGAATAGCTGCATACATATATCTGAGTCCATTAGTGCTGGTTGATCTGGGAAACTAAGGCTTACTTGTTGGAGTGGAAGGGAAAGTTTTTTTTTTTTCTTTCAATATCGAAGAGCTGGATCACTTCCAAATGGAGCAGATTCATTCAAAAACTATATTAAAAAAAGTTGGAAGGAAGAACGTGTCTGTGGGAAGGATATAGAAGTGGTTGGATTGGTACAAGGGTTAAAATTGGAGTGTCTTTCTTAAATAGTGCCAAGATTTGAAGGACCTTCATGTTGGACATGAAAAATCCAGACTTCAGCTTCTGACTTACTCTTAAGAGTGCTGAGAATCTAGGAGCTACTGCAAATGGGGATGTCTCTGTAGCTTGGTAAGCACTTTTGAAGGCAAAATTGTTAAGTATTTGACTTTAAAGTCCTACTTGAATCTCGGCCTTTGGATTTATTGAATTTTGGAATTTTAGAAAACTAGCTTCCTAAATGAAAATTAAACTTTGTTGACTGTATTGTTGGGTCAGCTCATCAGGAAAATCTGGGAAATGGTGATGTATGAACTTTGTATCATTGCTGGCAGCTTTCATTTTGTTAATCACATGTAGAAATGCAAATACTGATTTGAAAGGAACTCCTGAAACACCTAGTCCTGTCCTCTGCTATCATAGACATCTATATCATCTAGATGTGCCTTTGTACAAGTTGAGTTGTTGTTTTTGAAAGGACCTTCCATAACTTCACTTCATAAAGTTTTAGATGCCCTACTCCAGGAACATCCGACCATACTGATACAGAATTGCCTTTGAAATTGGTTTGCAGCTTCTATAGCCTCTTAGACCTGTGGAGAAGAGGCAACATTTTCTATATGACAGCATTTCACACCTTTTGGTTTCAGCACAAACAACAGTTTTAGACAAATGAAGCTGTAAAATGATATCCAGATTTGCTTCCTCTCTTAAAATAAATACAATGAGTTAAGGCTGGAGTTTGTCAGGAAGTTATTCCTATGAAAAAAGCTCTCTTTTTTTGCTCTTGATGTGTCTTATTCATAAATTATTCATCTTAAATTTATTTTTCGTTTTGCTTTTCCTCAGATGTGTTTTGATTTTGGAAAGTAAAACATACCTTCGTGTCCATGAGCTCGGTAAAGGTACCACAAAAGTGCTATGGTAGGAGACTATGCTCCATCCCCTGCAAATATATTTCCTGTTTCTCGGGTTGGAAGTTTTGCTCTCTTTCCTCCCACCTCTCCACATTCTTGGCCAAAGCAGATGAATCAAGGAGTGAGTGGGATTCTTGTACTGCTCTGACTCGTCTGTTATTCTGTTCACACTAAGGGGTTCCTTTTGCAAATAGAGATTTGTTTTTGCTGCAAGTCATTCTGTTAATCATTTCATATGAGATTCTGTATAGCAGACACACCTACATTGGGCCAGAACTCGTATATTTTCCCCAGAACTTTGGATAGTCTTTCAGAGCTCCTGTGTGTTTTGCAGTAATGTGTCTTATAGAATGTGTCTTCAGGTGCCTATGTAAATAAATGGCCCGAGGCGTTCGCTTCCCTCCAAAGGAATTCCTCTTTAAGCTTTTTGCATTTTCTGTATGAGATTTTATTTTGCTGCTTTGTTTCTCAGCCTAATTTTGGATGCATGCGGCATGTTTAGGGCTCAAACAATAGTTGCCTAATGTCTGTCTCTTTTTCTGCCTTGTGTGTGATTATGTGATAATTTCCACTAAAGAGAATTTTGATAGTTGCTCCTTTAACATTACAGGACCAATGGATCCTCATTAGATATGCAATTGGATTGGGAATTTATAGCTATAATTTCAGTTCCTGTTTAGGAGAAATCCTTCAGAAATAGCTTGTGTTTTGGAAGAAAAAAAAAAGACCATTTTAAATAATATTTTCTGCTCTGACTGGTACATTTTGCATTGTGAGGAAAGCTCAGGTGTGTGTTTTCACAAATAAGGAGCTTCCCCCACAGCCTGGCTGAAGATCAGGACAAAGGAGCAGGAGACTGAGTGGAGCCATGAGTTAAGGGGGACAAAAGAACATCTGCCAAGAGTTGAGGGTCTTTACAAACAGGGGA
>JAWLRI010000959.1:137789-177422 GCA_034781795.1 Crypturellus tataupa | reverse complement strand
GGAAGGAAGGAAGGAAGGAAGGAAGGAAGGAAGGAAGGAAGGAAGGAAGGAAGGAAGGAAGGAAAGAGAAAGAAAGAAAGAAAATAACTGATTTTGATAATAGTTTTTTTTTTCTGCAATAAGATTTTACTTTGAAATCTTTCAGCTGACATTAATGAACTTGCAAGTTTTGGCTCAACACTGATGTCCACTAAGTGGGATGAACGAAGCAATAGCAGTACCAGTGAAATGAATCCAGTAACATTTACATCAGATGTTTTTCCCCTCACTCCTCTCTGCATTCAGGCCGTGTTTCACCAGTGTACTGTACTTGGCACCTGAATAAACACTTGCAAATATTTATAATTCCCCACCTTCTCATAGGGGGCTTTTGAGATTTTTCCCACAACTCTCTCATATAAAACAGTTGAATCTCTTTTTTTCTTAATATAAACATGGAGGTAATGTGCCCCTTGTCACAGCAGACATCTGTTATATGTATAGTAGTTATTTCATAGCTCACAAATTAATCATTGAGCTCCATCTCATTTTGCATTACAATCTGCAAATTATAAGGATTCCTTGAAGAGACAGAAAACAGGTTCAATCTTTGTATTATTAATAAACTCTAAATCACTCTCATATCCATAACTGGTTTTATGTGATTTGTTCTGTTCTCTAGATGACAAATATTGGCTGCTAAAGACACTTTACTAAGATGCGCTTTGCTAATTGCTATGAAGGAACCTTCAGTGTTACATTAATTAACCATTTCTGTGAAGGGCTCATCACAGCAAAACCTTCTGCACTTGTGTAAATTTATATTTAACATCCTATGACAAATGCATGCCTTTCAACAACTGGTTTGCAGCTCTTGACAAATGTTTCAATTTTACCCTGGAAGTTATGAGCTCATTCATAGCATCAAAAATAGCCATGGTTTAGATTTACATTAAGACAAATTACTCTTGAAGTGTATTTCCAGTCTTTAGGGAATCCGTGTGTTTTCTTTAAAATGAGCATCTTCCTCCCATTTTTCTTGTATTTATACATTTTCACATAACAAAAGAATTTAAAATATTCATGAAAGCACTGCACTAATTCATATGTAGGGGAGTGATGCAATACAGGCGTTTGTTCCAAACCAGTATCTTGTTCTCCAAGCTTTTTTGGTGGATTTTGCTTAAAGTTTCCATCACTGGAAAATAATAAGTTACAGTTGGGATCCATTCTTTCATTGCCCCCTTCCAAAACTCATTGATATGAAGGAGAGCTTGGGGTGTATGAAGAGTGCAGGATCAGCCCTTTTGTGACCATCTCCATCAGCAGTTTTACTCTTGAGGATGGAAATTTGGTATTCCCACTGTAATCGTAAACAGATGTATTTTAAGTCTGCAGTGTCTCATGATGATGCAGACCAGAGAAGTTCTGTTGAAGACAATGGAGTTATCTTTATGATAAACCATCCCCAATCTTGTTCCTTGGTCTCCATTCTTCCTCCAACAGTACCAAGAGCAACCATTGCAAAACAGGGTGCCTTTAAGAGACTGTAGGTGAAAATAGCAGCAATCCACGCTATTTACAACTGTCTTCCACTGGTGCTCTGTAAAGTGAGCTTGGTCCTATGATTGTCTGGATCGTGGCTCTTCTGCTTTTCTATTGCTGAATGTATAGTACAGTCTACTACTATACATTAGGCTTTTCAGTTTCTGTATATACAAGCAAGTGGTTCCCTCTGCAAATATTTGAAAGCTAAGCTCAAAGATGTGGTGAGCACCCCATCCAGTTTCTACCATGCAGCTGAAAGATATATTAGGCTATTTTGTTGATGAATACATACTGGGAGGACAATGCATCCATCTAGCAGGAATGTAAAAGGAGAAGGAGGTGGCAGAGAAAAAAAAATGACAGTTGCCCAAAAAATCAAGTATCATGATGACTTGCTTTTCACAGCATTGCTTTTCTTAAGTCTTGACTTCAGAACAAAGAAACTTAGCCTTGAAGGATTAGTTCAAATGTGATTTCCAGGAGATACCTCTAGAGTATTCCTTTAATGTGTGTGGTATGTGTGTGTATGTATGGATAAGTATATACATTTCTGCAGACTTTTGTCTGACAGTTAATTTCCCCTTCAGTTTGGTTTGTATTAGGGCATGCGGTTAAGCAACTGTTCCTGGAGAAGATCTGCACAAAGACATATCAATTTAATCTATTTGCACTAACATAAATGATTTTCTGTGCTGTTTTGCCCTGTTGAGTTTATTCTACGTACATTTACTTTACTTTGCTCTTTCCAGCTTGGTTTATCTTCATTAGTCTCAGGTTTTACCTTAGTTATTTGTCCTTTATGTGACATTACGTGATTTTTTTGCAGAGCCTGGGATGGCATGCATGCGAATTTAGGCTGGAATTGAGGAGCAACAGGGAAGAATTTCTTCCCTATGTCTTTTGAGCTACTATGAATCCAGAGAAGTCATTTCAGGATGTCTGGCTTTTTCAATTTATGGGTAAGGGTAAAGTGAGTATGGGTATGGGTAATGGGTAACATTCCACCTTTGGGTTCATATGGTGCCTAGACAATCTAGCTGAGAGTGTCTAGATGCCATGGTGGTTCCCAAATAGTGTATGACTTTGGAGAATATTTTCTTCAGAAATATGAGGATGTATTTTTTGTGCATTTTCATGGCCTGCAAAGTCCACAGGCTTGTTGTGTGATTACAAATATTTTTGCAACGACACAGAGGAAAGGCACACAGTTTCTTCATGGTCTCACAAAACTTCATTTCCTCAGAGGTGTTTGCAAGTTCCTTTGCCTTCAGGGTTGTCTTCTCCATTCCCTGTGTTTTGTGTCAATTTGTAAACCTGAATCTTGCTGTACACCTAGAGAGACTGCAACTTCTTTTGATAACAAAAACCACAGACAGCATGTTGTGCCTTGGGATCTCCAGAGTAACAGGTTTGGGGTCTGTCATCACTGTCTTCATTGGCTGAGCCCATAAAGTCAAGCTGTCTCTGCCCACTTCATGGAACAACTGTGTAATTGGTAGTCCCATAGATTATGTGAAATATTCAGTTGACTGTATGACCTAACACCATTTCTTACATCCTTTCTTGCATACTGGCTGAAACTAATGACTGCTCCCCAGCAAGCTTTGTTCTGGTGCGAGGAAAGGGTGGGTAAGGTAGGCAACGCCTGTTCATGCTGTGACATGATGCATCTCCTCATTACTAAAGGTTTTGGGCACCATTGTTATTTGGGTGTCTAGAAACTAAGAAAGCTGCCTTGAAAGCACAGTGGTTTACAGACATGGTCTGGCAGATACATTCAGTTAAAATCTAATTCCAAGCTTGTGGCTGAGCCTTGAAATGCTTTCTTCCATATGGCCACACCACAGAGCTCTCATCCAGACTGAAGCTGAGCCAGCTGTCTGTCTTCCAGGTACTTATCTTCTGCAATGCCGAAACATCTTGTGGGTTTCACTGCCTTTGGTGTCATAGGAATCTCAGTAAACGCAAGGGACGGGAGGAGAGCTTGCCCTCCTGGCATTTCCAGGCAAAGCAATGAGACGAGTTAGCGGAAGAAAAGTCCATTTGGGCCTATTAAAAATTAAGATACTGATGCAGCCTTTGGCTCAAGAAGTCCCTAAAATGTTCAATGCAAAGAGCTGGTAAAATATAGTGGGGAAATATCTCCTTCTGCTTGCCCTGTTCTGTCAAACTTTTCCCAAACTTCCACTATTTTGAAATAGACTACTGAATTAAATGCATCTATGGTGTGGTCCTGTAGTTCTGGACTTCTCAACTTTTTACTGCTTTTTGTATGTATTTGAAAGCATTGTGTGGTCTCCACAGAAAGTTGGCAAGGTACTCAGATCACTAGCTTGACAAAACGTATGCACTGTATGACATTTTATGAGTGTTTTAGCAATCTCTGGTGGGTTGAAGGAGTAATCTAGACTGGTGAAGGCAATTATCCAGTAGGTCTAGGGATAGAGTATGTTCATAAATATGTGTTTCCAGATAGCTAGGTACAAACTGGGGTTTGAAAAATTCTGCTAAATCCTTGGGGAAGGGAACGGAAGCAACCAAGTAAAAGTTTTGTTAAATACATCCTGAAATTGTCTTTGGCATTTGATTTACTGACGATCTTTTCTTTCTGTGCTTGCAACTAAGATCCTGTCATTAAATCTGGCAAAGTAGACAGTCCTGCTAAAAATGCCTAAGCACTTTTCATTAAATGAGGGGGACACAGTGCCTGAGAGTGATGCTGATAAGTTTAGGGCGTGTTGTTCCCACTGGGTTCAGATTAAAGATGTGTACAGGGATTCATTCATTCATTTACTGGTATTTTCTGAAAAATAAAATATAGATACTAATCTAAGCAACAGTATTTTCTTTTGAGTGCATAGTATACACACTATGCTACAATATACTTGGGAATAGAATTTCATAATACATTATAGTAATAAAGGGATAATTTTGAATAATATCACTTTAGGTATTGGGTAGCCCAGAAGAGTGCATGAGCCAAACTGCTGAATAAGTTTCCATTAAATATAAGTAGCAATCAGCGGTAGATGCCGTTCGAAGATACTCAGACATTTTTTCCTTAAGTGGTTGATATAACTGAATGCTTGGCAGTTTCACTATATGATATTTTTAATGAATTTCCTGCCTTTGAAGTTCCAAATGGACCACTTCAGTCTCTACAGAAACATTAATTTTGCATTTTCTTTTTCTTTTTTTTCCCTAAGAGCTGAATTTTTTAATTAACATCAAATAAATAATCTTTACAAAGTGTTTTAAACAATAGCCATGAAATGCAGTGGGTAGTTGGTTTGAACTTCATTTGTTCATTTCCTTTTCACATCACTGGGGGCAATCCTGTTTCTGCCTTATTACATAGATGCTCTTCCTCCCATCTCCTCTTATCAAATACACCTCTTGCTTCTCATTGAGATCATTACAATTCCAATCGAACAGCAGTCTATTAGTTCCCTGTTTCACAAAGTATACAGCAATTTCCCATCAACATCAAAGCAAATTAGTCTGATTTAGTTTCTTTTTAGAACAGGAAGAATTCTTTTATTTTCCCACTGGAACTCATTCATCCTTACTATTCACTGCTGCAGATATTACAACTTTTTTTTTTCCTGAGTGTAGTGTATTTCAACCAGACAATTGTATTTGTCATTTTAAAGGAATGTATTATGTCAGAGGAGTTCTTGTTCTTGTGCGGTTCTAATGTAATTGGAATAAATTAATTTGGCTACACACAAGATGCTTTTGCAGATTAGTTGTAAAAAAAAAACCTGATGGGCTGAGACAGAGCAAGCAAATAAATTTATTATACTTTGTGGCATTAAAGTCTCACTTTCATATCAAAATACATAGCTTCCAGAATATTCATCTTATAACTTCAAATTAATCTCTATTTTGTATGCTCCAGTTGAACCTCTTCAGGGCAAAATATCTTCTTTCATGCACTGCTAGACATCGACTCAAAGATAAACTTCAAATACCAGTAACTAATACTGAAAATACATATTTGTCTCTTTTTTATAAAAATGAAGAATCTTCTCTAAGTAGTTAAAAGAATTAGTAAATGAAACCCCAATTCCCTCCAGATTTGAGTTGATAGGTAACCTTTGTACAAATTTCTAAAATTTGCTTCTGAAATTTCCAGAATTATCTTAAGAAAGAAGAGGAAGAGGGAAGGGAATTTGAAGAGGAATTGTCAAACTCTCCTTACAAATTACTGACAATTTAAAAAATAATCACACATGAATGTGATTATGCATTTTCATCCATTTGTCTTCTCTTGCTCAAAATTAGCTTATATTTATGCTTTGAAGCCTCCATTTTGTTAAGACCTCCTTAACTGGGTTTTCTCTCTGGGTTTGCAGAGAAGAGATTTAATGATGCAAAATGACTGATGATTTGATATTAACCATCATCAGCAGCATTTGTTAACCTCATTTTCATAGGCAATCACATCCAATTTCTAGAGCTCCCAGCTTAACTGAAAAACTCACTCCAACAATCATTTTACTGCCAATGTCCAGTTTTGCCTGGTGAGTTACTGAGGCAAGATGTGAGTTTATAGTGTGAGGTTCGGATGTAAATTACTAATTTCCAAATGTTACGGCATTAAGATTTTTTAAGGTGCTAAGAACTAGACACTGTCTCATTTTGGACTTGCTCTTGCTGCAAGTGGGGACTGACTACAGCGGCATTCCTGACTTAGGCTCATTTCCAGCAAAGATGTGGATGAGAGGCCACAAAATGTAACTTTAACTCAGTTCTTCAGAACCTTTTGAAAAACTTGATTTATGTTAGCTTCTGGGTTTCAGCTGAAATAATTTTCATATAGACTTATCTTTAGTGTTTTGAATCAAATATAACTTTAAGATCCTTTCATTAGGATGCAAGTACAAATTAATTTAGTGTTTTGGGGTAGTTCCTGGCTTTAATAAAAGCAAAGAAGGCTCTGGGTGTATATGTGTGTGTGTGGCGAGGGAATGGTGTTGTTTTTACTTCATATCGTATGTTGTAGTCTTAAGATCAAAGCAACGAAGAAAGAATTTAAGCTCCTAGCATTTTTTTTCTGTGTATGTTATTGATTCCTTACTTTTAAAGCTGAACACAGTTTTGGTAGCTCTCTCTATTTATGTTATTGGAAAAAATTTCCAATATAAATAGGATTCCTCTAATATTTGCTTAATTTAGAAGAATTAAAGTAATGTGTTTCTCAGCTTCCTTACTTTGAAAAAAAATCTAAAATTAACAAATTTGAGAATAATCAGTGAAAAAATAAAGTTTTTACCCAGGGTTAATATAATGCATGACACAAACTGAAATCACAGTTCACCTAGATTTATTTATTTTTTTTACTAACAATCCCATGCATTGCATATCTCTCATTCATTCTTGTCCCTTTATAGTAGCTATCAGTGGGGATTTGGGGCTCACAGCAACAGGCACGTGCTGGCTCAGGCTGTGCCTGCAAAAGGATATATAGAGGAAAGTTACAAAGCTCTTTACAGATAACGTCCATTTTCCTCAACTTCTGATATATACTGAATAAACCTGATTTTGTTTGTATTAATCTTCACAATGAACAATCTTTACTAAAATCCAGTGTGAAAAGCAAACCAACTGTACTATTCCAAGGGCTGTGTCCACTGTTGCTTCTAGAACTATGCTTACATAGTTCTGTACCAGGAACAGCAGAGATCTCTTGAAGTAACTATTACAGATTTTGTACTGTGCTTTAGAAGACTAGAAAGTTTAGACTAGTGTTGTAGTGATCTAAAAAGGTATAGAGCAGAACTTCCTTCTATCACTCTCTCTCTTTCTCCATGAGATAAAAATTACAATCCATATTCCAACTTGCAAACCTCAAAGAAGGTGCCTGAGGGAGATCTGACCATATTTTTTTCTCATGATCTTAGAGGCGATCTTCCTGCCTAAGCACAAAAGTAGAATTACTCCTGCCGAGGCAAACTACCCACCCGTGCTTTTGGTTGCCTCTGTAACTCCTGTGTTGTAATCTAGGCTGTAAAAAATTGCTTTTTGATGCCTTTATTGTGCTGTAATCTCTGCTGTAATTTTGTAAAAGGAGAATCATAATAATTATGATTAGCTATCTCCTCAAGGACGCTCCCTAATGCTTAGATACACTCTGGAAAGAAACATTAAGAACTGTGAGCCATACCATGCTTTACCTGCATTTTACTGTGTTGGGAAGGGTCTGGGAATCAACCCTTTACCTAGTGCCAAATGTCATGAAACTTGGATTATTATCATTTATTACATTAGCATTAGTGAGTATATCAGCACTAAAATCATTTTGCCAGGTACTGAACCAAGATGGTGTGTTGTGGGCTACCTCTGTTCTTGCAGTAGGAATGGACAAGTTATCCAGAGGGCAAGGACTTGGAGAGAGACATTTTTTATACGACCATATGGAGCTATTGTGATAATCCAATGAGCTCCCAAATAGTTTAATAGGAATTGGCATGAACCAAATTTTAGTTCCTTTATCCCTTTTTGATGAGGGGAGTCATGAGATGCTAATTAAGAGAGAATTACACGCTCTGTGGGATACTTTTTTTCTTGTTGTTCTAGAAACAGAGCTCTGCACTAGAATTAGTAGGCTAATGTTTCAGATGATAAATATTTCAGAGCCTGAAAGCCATAGAGGAAAACCAGATGTCTAGGTATCCGTGATAATTGTCCTTCTAGATTTGCTCACTGGAAAACTCAGTCTTGCTGGGTGTTCACTCAGTAGTAATGGGAGAAGCAGCTCAACACCAGTGAGTGCTAAAGTGTTAGCATTAGTAAGGCTTGGTGTTTTCTATTTTGAATCCTGGTAGAGTTGATAAGGTTTAAATTGGAAGTTACAGCAGAAGTGTCTGGGGCATGCTAGAGTTCACTTTTTAAAATAGATCTCAGATACTAACCTTCCTCAAATCCCTGTTTGGGGCCTACCCAAACTCATGATATGTATTCCTTCTTCAGTCACGGGCCAAATACAAATGGAAAGATGCGAAGTGATGAAAGCTTGAACAGCAGAACGTTGGGACAGCGAAGGTCATTGAAGATTTGGTGAAGAAAAGAAAATTCCTTAGCTCAAAATGCAATTCATTCGCTTTTTTGTGCATGCTTTTCTTTCTGTGAGACTGAATTTTCTCTACTCAACAGTCCACTAGATGAACAACTGAGTTTTTCCAAGCACTAACACTTGAAAAAGTACAGTGGAAGCAATAGATGTTTTTCTTCTCAACATGTGGTACAGTTTAAACTAGTAGAAATCTTCTGTATATTTTGTGTTTGGTAAAAGGAGGTCATATAAAATTATCAAAATTACAATAACTAGCAAATTGCAGAGACATCCTAAGACTTTTAATTGCAAAGTGTAGGCAGTAGAACAGTAATTTATAGGCTGATACATCAGTCCTGCTACAGGCAACTTCACCAGTTGCTTTGCTACTCGTTAAAATAAGTGCCCCTTTATCAAACAAATTATAGTTATGTAGTAAATGCAACCCATGCAGTGAGACAGGATGCCTTCTGACAGAAGTAGATCCATACCTCACTGCTGCCTGGAAATCCTTCTGTATTTTAACCTGTTGTCTCCCTAGACATGATTGTAATTCTGTTGATTTATCCTTTTCCCCAAGTCCTCCCAAGTTACCCTCGTGCCTCATAAGGGGATTTACCAAAGGTGTTTGGGATGCAGCAGCTGCTGTTTTGTTTGTTGTTCTTGGAGGATGCCAGACCATCCTGGTGACTCCTACTCTCTTACTATAAGAGCACAGTTTTCAGCAGCTGCCTATCCATGTAAGGACAAAAATGGAAAGGATTTCTCCTTTCTCCCTCATGTCCTGTTGTAAATGGCAAGACTGGATCCTGTTTTGGAAACATTTGCTGTGGTGTTAAAGCTGTAAATAGGTCCATGGTTGTGTGACAAACTTTTAGAGGGATAGATTAATTCGGGCGATCCTGATGCCTTTGTGAAAACGTCAGTTTTGGGGGTGGGCTGCTAGTTCTGACTTTTCTTGCACATCTATAGCTTACTTATCTTCCCATAGACATATTCATGTAAACAGAAGTCAAGTGCTAAGGCTCATTTTAACTTTGTATGTACACAAAATGGCCAAAAGTATTGTTCCATGACCCTTTTCAATTAATGAGGTTTAACTAAACTTCTGGAGAAAGCACTTATTTTCCTACCTCGTGACAGTCAGTATACAGCAGGCAGGCTGGTCTGGAGAAGGAGATGTGTTTAGTTGCAACACTGAGATCAGCAAGTCACTCCATTTCTTTTCATTTGTCAGAGCAGGGTGCACGTGATCTTGCAGCCTGAATTTTGAGGGATTTCTCCTGAAAAGAGAAGCGAGATGACCTTCAGCTTCTCTCTGCAATGATGGACCGTGAGCCTTTCCAATTGCTTTTGTGCGAGCATTTGGGCTTTTAGCCGAGTACCACACAAGCATCTCTACTTCAAGATACAAGTTAGACTGGCTGAATTTTGCAGCCCTAGCCTGAACTTCACTGCCTCACCTACCTCTTAATCATGTCTTGGTTTGTGTGTTCTATTAGAGATAAAATTTCAGAAGATGAAAACAGTTGAAAAAAAAAATCCCCGAGATCATGCATCTGGAAAAAGCTTTCTAACCTATTTTGACACATCTGTTGCTTCAGAAAAGAAAAAAATTCTCAGCTGCAGTGAGGCCCTGAAGCTATGTGTGTTGGGGGCCTGGCTGTATAATTTGTGGAGTGCAATAACTCTGTAATTATATTGCTAATTGTACGCTACTACTTTTTTTTATATAATAACAGAATGAAGTGATTTACAACTTAACAGTTTTACAGGATCTTACACAGACTGTTAACTGAAAATGAGCACTTGCAATAGAGCTCCTAATAAGGGCTATTGTTAAGGACAAGCTATCAAGCTGCACGAACGGCCTTGCTACAGGGTGCAGCCTTGCAGAAGTATTTCAGATTCACAGTCTCAATAGTTCAGTGTTTAATAAAGCACTGCCTTTGCAATCTTGCCTGCGGGTATTAAAAAATAAGAGGAGGTAGGATGAGAGGAAAGTAGGTAAGAAAGTAAGAGGAAACTGAGTCCAACCAGTGCCTGCAGATCTGAATTCCAAAATGGAAGACTTATTTCTAGTGAGAAAATTTTTGAGAGAGGTCAAAGTATTTTTCACTTCAGTAATGAGGAATAAATGGTAGCTTAGGGTTCAGACAGGACCTGCTCTTGCAGTAGACTTCTCTAGAGATTCTGGAGATTATAGATTGCATTGCAGAAGCAAGAAATTTCTCTCTTTTTCATTAATGCTTTGTATTATTGCCTTTTCCAAGATGAATTTGTGCCTCTGGAGGCATAGTTGCTCTCTTCATCTCTGGGTAAAATTTATTTATTTATTGAAAAAAAAACCACTTTTTTTATTTTCTATAGCTTGCTTTGTTTTAGCTAAAACAGAAAGGATTGGCTGTGCTGAACCACACTGGGCAACACTGAGGAAAAATCCAATAGCCAATACTAGTAGTTTTGTTATTCCAGACATTGTAGCATCAAAGGGAAGAATGAATACAGAGAAATAGAGGGCTTAAAAAATAAGTTTGTCTTTTAAGACCCAAGCTTTCATGCCTAATTATTTGAAAGTTCTAGGTATATAAAAAAGATAGACTGGTTATTTTTTTTTCCAAGAAAATAGGATTTTCTGCTATCTAAACTTGTATGCTAAGTGCATAGTAATAACTGTTTTGGGGACTTTTGCCCACCCAGTTTGCTTTGGGAGTGTTTTAAATTTTACAATACAAGTTACAGGATAGAAATAGTAATTCTTCTTTTTCTGTAGGTGTTAAAAGATGAAGCACATACCAGACTCTTCCCTCAGTCCTGCAAGTGGAATTTATTGTAATAGCTCATTCAGGATCTCAGCTTTTGGGGTTGACAATTTACTACTTTTGGCTTACACTTTTACTGCTTGTAAAGCTCAGCATGTAGACTTACCATTTCAGAAATAACATGACCTAGGTTATAAAAGATACTTCATTAAGAATCATGTAAGATTCCTAGAATTATTTTATTTCAAGATTTTTTTCCTCATTTCTCCCCAGAGAACGTTTTCAAGTCAGTTGGTTTTGATATGATACAAATTACATGCAATATTCATTTTGTACTGAAAGCTGATTGACCTAAAGATCAGTAAATTAGATTGCACGTGGTTTTTTTGGGGAAAGAGTCCTTTGGAAACTAAACTTAAATGAATATATTTCAAAAATTAAATCACAGTGTGTGATATATAAATCGCATATGTGGGATTATGTATGTAATTTAAGTGTACTGCAAATACTATACCAGACATATAATCTAAATCAGTCTCTTTGTGATGTTTTGGCATGCTTAGAATTTACCTGATAGATTGAATTCAATAGATAAGAATAACTTTTTTTCAGCATGTCCAGACAAATTAACTATAAAAGAAAGAATGAGAAGAATCAGAGTGGTAGGAGCATTTTAAGAAAAGGGATAGGAATCTAGAATATAAGTGAAATAGGGCATATTACTATAATAGTAAGCAATAAATAATTTTTTATTCTTTTTTATTATCCCAGATAAAATAGCTCAGGTCAGATTTTGCTTCTCTTGAAACCCATAGCAAGAACTTTATTTTCATTAGCAGGATATGAGTACACCACTTCTGCATGTTTAGCCTATCAATAGTTATTTATTCTTTTTCATTATGATGAAGTTATTCACTTTCATCTTGTGACTGAGGCAAGAATTGCCCAGTCTGTGAGGAACATGTACCCTTACTAGGTGTAACATTCCCCTGATATGGAGTTTGCAGAAGATTTTTTGTTAAGTGTAGCTTTTGCTCTTACCATTTCACTTACTGATAGAACTAGTAAAATAGGTAAAGCCTATAGGAGGGTCTAGTTACACGCAGTGCATTAATCCAGAGCATCCACCTCACTTTCTTGTAAGGTTACTATTAATAAAATCTTCCTTCAAAGCTCCTCTCCATCTATGCATCCTTGCACAGTTGAATGTAGAGCTTCCATTCACAATCTTCACTGCGTCACACCGTCTAATGTGTTTTAATATTCATCTTTGCTATACACTCTTAGGTAGCTGCCAGGGCAACACATTGGAGCACATGTAGAGATTAGTTATTAAGAATTATATAAAGACAGACACACAGAATTATAAGCATTCTTCATGTGTTTAAAATGTATTCCAAAAATGTTTTAATATACACTAGTATTTCAAAAAGTATAAATTTAATATCTGCATTAAAAATGTACTTGGAGAAAATAATTCCAAGAGATTATAAAAGCACTATAAGAAATGGCAGGTGCCAATAGAAATGAATTCTACAGAAAGCCAGAAGTTTATCGGTATTAAATATCGACCAGAAACCCATCTGCAGCCACACTATGCATATGCTCTTCCTACGGATTCACAGACAACCTAGTCATATATGGTCTTGCGAAGACACCATCTTGAATGCAATGAGATACGAGTTTTTTTTATTATTGTTTTTATTTATTTATATATTGAAGACCAGCCTTAGCCTAGGAAGGTTTGTGACAGCATTCATTTACTGAATGATTCAGGGACATCAAGCTAGGCACTTGCTGAGAAGTGGCCACTAATGCTTATGGTGCTTATGATACGATGATTAACCATCCATAGAGAATCAGAAGCAGTATACCTTCCTTTATAGTGTTTTCTGCAAAAATTCTAGTGATAACCTTGAGCAGAGGTCCATGAAAGATGTGGGCTGCCAAGATTCTGAGGCCCAAGAAACTTCAGAAATATTCTGGAAAATAGGGCAAGGCTGGCTACCCCAAGGACAAAGTGACTGTTGCAATAGCTGTAGGGGCAGTGCCCGTCTTTACTGCACAGGTGGATATCTCTCCTTTGTTGTCTGTCTCCACTATCCTCTACCAGGACTTGGGCACCTGAAAGGAAATTTTATTCTGGGCTAAATAAAAGCTGTCCCTCTTTAGGGACTCACTGTGTTTGGTTATACTTTATATTTTAATGAGGGACTTAAGAAAAGGCGGAACCTTTCTGGAGACCACTACTTAATTGACTCACTGGCTAAGTAAACAGACCTTGAAATTTCAGAAAACCTAGTTACTGGATTATACCTTTCAAATCTCAACAGGTCATTTCAGACCTTCTGAAATAGATGAATCCTAACTCCAGTTCTTCTTAATTTGGACAGTCTTTCATTTACAATTGTAAAAGTATCTTATCTCTATTTGGTTTGCAAGACAGAAGCTTGTTAGCAGAACATTTGTTCTCCTAACCTTTTTGTGAGCATCTGTTCTGTATTCTTGGTATCTGCACTTGAATAGCACTGTGCATGTGTGTGGTGTGTAATCCTGAAACAAAGGCTGGGACTATTTTCATTATTTAGAATTTGCTGGATCTATACATTTGTGACAACTTGGAGAGCCTTTGGAACAAAAGATATGAAAAGCAGCTTTGTATTTATATTCTGAATATATATTCCAGTTGGCTTTCTAAAAGTGTTATGAAAGTACCAATCTTGAAAACATGCTAAAGCAGAAATTTACACTTTCTAAATCAATTTTTAGAGTTGCTTTCAAAAAATAACCCCTGTGCAGTGCACAGCTACCCTTAAGAAGATCCTCAGTCAGCTCAACTATAGTTGTCTGTCAGACACAAGGGGGTAAGGGACAGTTATAACTAACTAGGATTTGCTCCTGTCTTTCTTATTAGTCAGAATTCTCATAGTGGTTAAAATGTACGTTTTGCAGCTTAATGATTTTCAGCGGGAATACATGGTCGCAAAACTGGACACAGAAGAAATTCAGTCCATTGAATATGCTCTCTTCACCTTAACAAAACACATCACAGTGAGTTAATAATTACTATTTTTATACTATGTTATTTTATGGAAAGTATCTCTCACCAGCAGGAAAGTACAAGACTTCTAGAAATCACTAGGGTATAATGAAAGTTGCCAAAAATGTAAACTAATACAGATTTTCTTATGAACCATGAAAATATTATGTTTAAACTAAAACAGTAACCTTTACCCTTAGTATGAGAACAGCAAAAAATATGAGCAGGCATTTAAAAAAAAATGTATGTGTATATAGACATCTGAGGTCTCAGGCCTTATTTTTTTTATTAAATAAATAGGACCTGAGACCTCAGATGTCTAGAAAATATCAGCCAACTAAACTAACATCAGAAGATCAATGAACGATCTGTGAGTTAGTGGAAAAATTCTAGACTGATTAAATCTGTAAAATGAATCTGAACAGTGGGGTCCCCTCGTTCTGCTTCTCAAGCGCCTTAGTGCACATATAATTTCAGCAAGATACCTTTTCACCCTCATAAGGACATTTTTTTGAGATTTTTCCATTCTGCCCTCTTTTCCTACACTCATTAAGTCAACAGCCTTCAGCCAACATGCCAGCAATACTCTTAGAGCAAAGCTGATCTGCCCAGTGAGCAGCACCCAGCAATACAGTATTAGGACAAAAGAAACCTTCCTCTGGAAGAGACTAAAAATGTGAGTTGCAGGATGCAACTTGCTAAAATATTAGAATGCTGAAATATGCCAGGGTATCATTTTAGCTTTCTAGGTGGAACATCAGCTGTGGGAGATGCAGTCAAGCCACAAAGCCTATGAAGAATAATAAATAGAGATGATCTTTCAGGGAATATAAGAACCTTATAGCTTGATACATTCTATTCTGAAGCAATCGAAACAATTTACTGACTTGATCACTATTAATGATTAGTTTTGCCAACATCATGAAAGCCATATTTTTTCATTTTGAAGTTTACCAAAAAATGCCCCACGTTTGAAGACAAAGCACAAATTCCAAAATATTTTATTGAACATCTTAAAAATTGAATAGTGTGAATTTTCTATTTAAAAAAATCATTTTCATTTCAAAATAGTTTTTTTGACAAAAGAAGAAAAAGGAGTTAAATAATCATAGAGAAGAAAGGAAGAAATTAATGTTCTGCTTGACCTCAAACATTTTTTTAAGGTTTTGGTTCAATAGCCCAACTAAAATAACCCTTGTTAACAGAATTCTAAGTACAAGGTGTGTTAACAACAATTCCCAAGAGATGTCATAACACCTTTGTCAAATTCAGTTTAATGTTGAAGTGGCTGAGAACATATCCATTCCTTGAGAAGGAAAAAAAAAAAAAAAAAAAAGCTATTTCAACATCTCCATCCTAATTTTGGAAGAAAACAAAAGTTTCAGAATTTCCCTTGGGATGAAAATTCTAATATTTTTCTCAGCTCTAGTTTCCAATAACTCTTACAATTTAATTTTGTGATATTTAACTTAATGTTTCCCATGTGAGTATTATAGCACCGGGAGGGGAAGCTTTAGTCACCTCACAGATTAGGCATGCAAAGGAAAACAGTTCATACATGTAGAGGGACAGATTTCTGCCTTCACAAGTGCCTTCCTCTTGTTTCCCCTGCTGAGGAGATGTCAATTTATTACAAACTTGATGAATGGAGTTTCCTTTCTCAGGAAACGGTAGTCAGGACTATGGAAGCATTTATGTAACATGCATTCCCTCCATGGAAGTTTCCTTATTATTACTTCCCTTGACTATTTGGATTGCAGTCAGGGACAGCCTGAAGGGAAACAGTGAAATGCAGGGTCATGTGTGAGAAGCAAAACTTAACACTACTGATGTTAATAGTTGTGAAACCACAGTCAACCCACACTTGCACCTCTGTGGTGTGTTCAATGAGATATGTTCTGTGCAATTAATCTTTACATGCTTAGGAAATCTGACATAATCTACTTTTCGTTCCTAAGTAAGGCAACCTTACATGCACACACATTGAACTTACTTTCATTGTATCTTACCGATGCCTTACCTTTGTTGCGTAAATTCTCTCATCATAGCATGGGGCTGCTTTGAAGAAGGTTGGAATAATCTAGAGCAAAGCTGGATCTGGTACCAGTGATTTACATGGAATAAAGGTAGGTCTCTTCTCAACATGGAGCCAGGATCTTGCTAAGTTGTGCAGCTGGGTTAAGGAAGTGCTTGTGGATCCACATTACAGCCAGAAAGATGAAGACATAAAAATCTTAAAAGAAGCTCAAATTCCTTAAAAGAACCTTTCTGGGTTTTAAGACTCTCTTACCTTGTGCTTTGCCCTTGAGAGGGTTTCAAGGTGATAAACTACATGATAAATGATTAGTGATTTGATGTATTAAGTAAAAGTAAAGCATTCTGGTAAGGAGTGGGGAGGAAGAGAGGGTGAACCATGGCAGGAAAATACATGTAATCAACTATTATTCTGGGTAGTAGAGAGAACAAAAGATTTTTATAATGAATCTGTGAAACAGCTCCATGGGAAAACCCATCAACTAATTCTAATGCCTGGTTATGAAGTCTACTTGTAGATTTTGCTATGACACAATTGCATAGCCTACTTACACTTCTAACCAAGCAAATGAAACTAGTTTGATCACCAGTATAATAGAAAAATGTGCTTATCCATGTGCTGAACATAGTAGTGTGGCTGGCTCAATCTTGTGTGCAAGTCCTCAAAGCAGAGGAAACAGAGAGTGATGGAACATGTGATGCAGAGACATGCACATGGCTCAGGATAAGGTCAGCACGTGCCTTAGCCCTATCTCCCTGCTGGTGATGACAGCTTTGAGAAGGAGAAGGTCCAGTCGTTGGACTGAGATGGCAGAAGGGCCAGGGGGGCTTCAGGGTTGTCCAAGGAGAGGGGAAAATAAAGGCGCTGGCTGCCAAAAAAGAAGGAAGCCAGAGGAAATTAAGTATGCGTGGGAAGGAACGCATTCAAGATGTGGAATAAAAAGGGAGAGGAAGGATTGGGATCACACAGGGCACAGAACACTAGCTCTCCCTCCAGATCTGCTGCTCTATGCTTCTAGGTTGCCTTTCTTCTGTTTTCCTCTCACGAATACAGCAAATCAGCGCCTTTTTTTTTTTTTTACCGACACTAAAAATCTCTCTCTTCTGTTAGTAGGGTGTTTTTACTGATAGGCTTTTTTGCTACCAACTATAAAAGATGGTGTCTCTTAATAGGTAAGAAGGAAAAGGGAAGAAGACAGATATTAATCCAGCTGCTCAAGCAATCCTTTAGTACATGTGGGTGAGACTGTCTCATGATTAGAGAGTAGTAAATCCTCTCTCTTTTTGCTTTTACCTCAGCTAAACCAGATGAGAATACATGGATTGATTCCTTCAATATATTAACTTAAAATAGCATATACAATGTACTATGTCAGTTACAGGTTTGTCTTATTTCAGCTTAGACCCAGAATTTCTACAGTTTAATTCAAAACTCGAGACTTTCTGATAGAAAGCACAGCTCTAGGTCAAAATGCTGCAGTATTTTTTCTAGATCATATGCAGTCAATTTTATTAGAGACTTCTGATGACAAGTTGAGTTTCATAGCTCCTTTCCTGAACAGAACCTGAGGAAATGCCTTAAATTACACATGTGCTTATTTTCATTTCAACGCATCTCAGAATTATCACTTCCTTCTTCCTGTCCTCTTTGGTCTCCAAAGCTTCTCCATGAACCCCTGTTAGTTTAGTTGGGGTAGAGCTGTTTAGCTCTGACTCCAGAGTAACCTTGCTATGATGTACGGCTCAGGCTGCCTGGTAAAGGAGACTACCACAGATACTCATTTAGGGATTACAACTGAAGAGAAATCTCTCCTTTTCCCCACTTTGTGTCTGACTAAGAAGGTAGACTTTTAACTTATTTCCAGCTCTCCATCTTTCTCTAATTCCCACCCTAACCTTATGACTACATTAGAATCAAATATAATGTACTTTCTTATTATTAATATCTATTTTTCAAGCTGTGTTTAAAAACAGTTTCCTTCCTTTTTGTCCATAGAAGGCATGAATTTTATTTTAAAACATGTTTTTGTTATTACTGTTCTTTTTATTAAGACTGGTAGCTGAGTGACTCGTATGGTTATGTGTTAATGATGGCTCTGGAGGGAATAAAGGTGAAAAGGAAATATCCGGAACTAATGTCCTCTTCTAATCTCTTTTTTTTTTTTTTGTTATTGTCATTGTGCTATTCCTAGTTCATTGTCTTAGTGACTCATAATAAGAATCCTTTATTTAGGATCATTTCCTGAAAAGTGGCCCCACTTATTTATGGTATGTTAAGTCCCACTGATCATCTCATTCATGCTTATTTAAACCAGCCACTACCAGCCACCATATATTGTCAGCTAATCTGTATATGCAAACACTCCAGAATAAACTGTCCAAAGAAACAATCAAAAGCGAGCAGTACAGTTCACAGACTCTGGTGCCTGCTATTCATCTTCTTTAATTGGCGTTCTCAGAGCCTTGGGACTGCTTGTGTGTTTTGAATTAATAAGTCATTACATAAAATATGTAAACAGCTTGTGGAAGTGAGCCTGGGATCCAAAGCAACCCCCACCGAAGGATAATCTCCCCGTTACTGGGCAGCAGAATCATGCTGGGCTCTAATGTTTGGTCTCCCTTTGTCCCTGCATTTGTCTTTCATTCCCGATTCACAGACTTCGTATGAGGGATGGAAAGCATTTTCCGTCTCTGTCTCTCCCCAATCTGAGGAATGTCTGGTTATGAGTGTTTCTGGCAAAATGCAAGTTGTGGCTTTAAACAGCTCAAATGGAGAAATGCCATAACCATGTCCTACTGTATCAAGGGGTAGGCACTGCTACTGCTGTCATTATTTCAATAATTAAAATATTTTCAGGGCAGTAAGTCAAAACAGGTTTGCCCAAAGGCATGTTGTGAGAAGTCCCACTTCTCCTTTGAGTTTCAAACTGCACTCCTGCACACACATGGGACTTCAGAAAGACACTCTCCCATAGTATTCTGGTTGTATGAGTCTTGTTTGCAAGTGTCATATTCTTCATCATTTTCTTTTAGTCTCTAAGCACCTAAACCAGCGTTCTCAGGACCCAAAACTACTGATACCATATGGTCTGGTATGACCTTGTGCAGATGTGCACCTTAGTTTGTACAGATCATTCAAATGCTTCTGGGAATATCCTCCATTGACCCACTAAATGAGGAGACTATAATGAAGTTAACTAAGTAGAATTTTAAGCATAGGCAAGTTCAGAAAAACAGGTTAAGAGCTCAAATATACAAGTTCATGTACTTTAATGATTAGCTCACCGCCTAGCATATATGGAGAAAATGCCTGAAGGAAAGTGTAGCAATATTTACAACTGCTTATACAAATAAATATAGTGTACATCTTAATATGTTCTATGTGATAGGACATAATGATGATACTAAATTTAAAAAAGAACTTTAACAATAAACCTAGAAATGATGTAAAGCATTTATAACCAAAATGGGCAACTATGTAACTCTTAGTTAAATGTTGCTTAACTTTCACATTTTTCTGGCATGCTAGGCTTCTTGGAAAGTGTAGCTCAAGAGATAGGTCCAAGCATAAGGATTTCTAATAATATAATAATAAATGTTGAGTGTTTCCCATCCTCCTCCTCCTAGCAGTCAGTTCGGGAAACTGCTTTTCAGAAAGAGACTCCCAGCATATATACCTTGCCAGAAAGGGCTTGTAAAATGAAATTTTTGGTGAGGCAGAACAAAGGTCCACGTCTTTAATGCATATTTTGATTCTCCTCTTAAATATTTTAGATTTTATTTTACCTCAGAACTTCCAATACATCCTAACAATAATAATTACTCAATTCTCACTATTTTAATTTTTACTTTCAAAGGTAAAAGCCTTTGAGTTTGCCCACTAGTTAATTGCATCATTTATGTTTTACTTTGTGCCTTATTTTAGTGCACTTTACCAACTTTTCTCTATCAAATATGATTCTTGAAATACTAAGGCATTCTTAGGAAGAACATTAAGTAGTAAAAGTGGCTTCCTTTTTGTTAAAAAAAAGAAAAATACCCACAGAAAAATGAAGAAAAGTTGACTTTTAGCGCAATTCTGTGTGAAAACCACAAGCATACCACATGCTACTTCTGTTGTTTATTTAAAAAATACTAAGTGGAGGAGTAAGATCAAAAAATGAAAATATCTTCCTTGTTAACAGCTTGATGTTAGGCAGTTTCATGAGTGCCTTTGTAATCTGAAAAGTGTATTTCAAAACAGCTGAGATTTTAAAGCTGTAAAGCTATGTTAAAAAGTTTTTTTTTTCTTTTTTTCCCTGTAATTTTTCTTGTAAAATATGAATTCTCCATTTCCCTACTCCACTGTATGGGATACACAGCGTCATCACAGTCAGCTCATGAAGCTGTCAGTAGAAGCCTCCAGAGATTTCTTTTATGATGTCAAGATGATGGCAAAGGGAATGTCTATGCAAGGTCAGCTGCTATAGGCAAAACAAATAAAGTTGCTTTAAATGATATTTTGTTTGAAACAAACCAACCGTAGCAAAGAAATTCTGAGTTAATGTTTCTAGAACCCCACCTAGCTCTGCTTAGCCTATTATGAAGAAATATTGCGTCCTATTAATGGGTATAACATTAAGAGCTGAATCTCTTGAATTTGTTAAAGTCTATAATGTGATTACTTGTTTATTGTTTTCCCATCTATCAAAGGAAGCTGCATAAATGCAAACGGGCACTATGTTTCCTAAGTGCTAGCTAAGAAATGCTGTACGCTCAAAACTAATTCTGTGGTTTTGGTAACAGAGAACAGAGATCGGCACTGAACATGATCTCTACTCCTTCCTCAGCCAAGGAAGGTTCATGAATGCACTGGATAAATCTTGTCAAATATGTGTAGCCTGTTCTCAGGAATTATAGTGATGGGGATTTCTGAACTTACCTAGGCAATCTTTTCAAGTGCTGCACAATTCTTACCTTTACCCGCTACCTAACATGATTTTTACTTGTTTCAGTTTAAAAAACATTTCCCTCTTGTGTTTTATGTTATTAATTTGCTAAACAGATTTCTTTGAGTATGACTTCAATAGCCTTTTACAAAGATGTTTATACTGTGTAGTTTGATTAAAAATGTTAAACACAGCTTACATTACTGACTCTCACACACCCTTCTGTTTTGTCAGTTTGAACAAGCTTCAGAAAGACAATCTTTGTTACATTTCTGAATTTTTTTTCCTCTGTGTAATTCAAAAACACAGGTTTTTAGTTTATTTTTTTCTTATTAAACTTAATAGTGATAAAATGAAGACAAGTGTTTATACGAAGTGTTTACTGATCTATTTTCCTTGGAAAATCATGTATGATAATTGACCAATCCAATATGAAGCTTTTCAGAATCATGAAACAAATTTCAAAATCACCCTCTCATTTGCATGTGAACACTTCAGTTCAAACACATACAGCATTACACCTCCCACGAAACACTGTGGTTTCAAAGAGAAACTTTCCGGCAGAGCCTAACTCACCGATAGCATTCAGGCTCAGGAATGCAATATTGACCCAGTGTAAGTGTGCTGAAATGCTTTTCAGTCACGAGCAGAAATTTTCTCTGTTCCTCCCTTGTGATAGGACTTTAATATTCAGAATAAAAATAATGCTGTAGACAGAACTGGCCTACTTTAAAAGAAGACCTGCTTAGTCCAAGGGATTAAGTCTCCAAGGAGTGGAACCATGGCTTTTGTGTTGACCCTTTAGGTTCCCAGGGCAATTTAATATAGACTTTCTTTGAATTTTACTCAAAGTGGGAGCTGGCTTGTTTACAGTCTAACTCTTCAGGAGTTGTGCGGTGGGGGTGAGCAAACAGAGTTGTACAAACTGGCTTTAACAGAATTTTCTCTAGATGTGCCACTGCTTTTGCTTCAGAGATAAAATCCAAGAGATTATGGATGGTCTAATGACCCTATTTATGAGACCTGTGGTGTGTTTGGGAAGGGAAGTGATGAAGGCAGTGAAGGTTTGGGTATGTGCTGTGTTTGGTGCCCACAGTGGATGAAGGCAATCATTAACTCCTTTCAAACAATTGGCTGCATTGGAGAGACCGGATCATGAGCATCAGCAGTCACAGGTGCTCATCACAAAACAGGTTTTGGCTGTCCTGCCCCCACAGTACAAACAGAGGCTGCCTCAGATTTTCTGCCATCCTCTCTCCTGCTTGTGCCAGAAAGGTTGGAAATACTATGGCACAGGGTGATGTGAGGGATGGCCAAATGAAGGGGGTTGTTACCAAATCACAGAATGGTTGAGGTTGGAAGGGACCTCTACAAATCATCTAGTCCAACCCCCCTGTTCAAGCAGGGACACCTAGAGCACGTGGCACAGGGTTCCATCCAGGTGGATTTGGAAGATCTCCAAAGAGGGAGACTCCACAGCCTCTCTAGCAGTCTCTTCCAGTGCTCTGTTACCTTCACAGTCAAGAAGATCTTCCTCACGGAAGATGAGTGGAGATGAAACTTCCTGTGTTTCAATTTATACTCATTAGCTCTTGTTCTGTCACTGGCCACCACTGAGAAGAGTTTAGTTTTTGTACTCTCTAGTACTCTTTAGTTTTGTACTTCTCTTCTCCAGGCTAAACAGACCCAGCTCACTTAGTCTTTCCTCATAAGTTAGATGCTCCAGTCCCTTAATCATCTTTGTTGCTCTGGGCTGGAAACTCTCTAGAAGTTCCACGTCCCTCTTGTACTGTGAAAGTGAAAACGAAAGAGAATATTTTAGTGGATGGATGGACTGGGAGACAGTGGGGAGAGAGACATCCGTTCCTACTATCTGCTCACAGCTGCTGGCAGCTTCTTCTCTCGCCGCTGAAAGCCCACCAGGACTTCCCTGCCTCCCATCCTGTACGCTCCAGCTGACATTTTCTGGACAGTTTTGGTGATGCATGTGCCTCTGAGAAGCTTCTCGCAGTCCCAGTGCTCCAGTGTAAAATGTACATTACAGAGCATCCTGGATTAATGGGGCAGGATCTGCAGCCCAACTCTTGCTATTACCTGGGCTATCTTTGGCCCGTCAGCCTGTATTTGCTGTTAGTTCTGCACAAGCTATCCAAGAACAGGTGGTTTATTTCATTCTAGTGCTCCACACACTGACGTGAGCTAAAAGCCCCTTGTACTTTTGAGTTTATTCACAAAAGGAACATGAAGTAAAACAAGAAATTCTGGCCAGACTCATGGAATTCAACTCCAAGGTAGCTGAACTTACAATTTAGACTAATACCCAGTTTCCTATTGCTTCTGTAGAAGCATCTTGCAGCATAATAAAGAAAATGCAATGCTTTTATTAGGATTATCATTTTTTTCTCATACTAGGTTTTTTAGACAAATGCTTTCAACTAGTCTTATATCATTTGGATAGATTCTACCTATACTAAGAAAAACTTAAGGAATGTGATGGTTACTAGAAATATACTGTGCACTTGCCCATCTCTGAGAATTATCAATTAGACCAGGTAGCCAAATAATGAAAAACTATAATCATAATGTATGGCGAGCATAAAAAATGATCGAAGAACAGTGAGGGGAAATCAAATTCATCCATAAAGATATTTCAGTTTCCTCGGAGCGCACAAGGTACATTGTAAATGTATGCTTGTCTAATCTCTGGTGTTGTAATAATAATTTTTGGTGCAGATATTCTTTCTTTTAAACGTATGGAATATCAGTCTTTTCCATCCAATATCACAGTCTCTGGCTGTCACAATACGAACACAGTAATCTAAAGTTGAGAAGTGCTAAGAAAGTTTGTTTGTAAATGTTAAAACATAGACACCGTTAAGTATTTGCTTCCTGTTTTTATTTCTTTATATAATGGATATTCTTTGTCTTCAAAATTACTTAATCATTTGGGTTAGAAAAGTTCATTTAAGTGTAGAGAATTATTACTTGAGTGGAAGGTACAAAGAATGTATATTTAGTTTCTGTTAACTGAATTATATGCACTTTTCAAAATATCCTTTGTCTTTTGGATATTCATTTATTAATTGCTTGAGGATATCCGCAAAGAATTAGCTAAAGCAGCTTTCATATTACAATAAAAACACAAGAACTAGTACTAGTCTTTTTTTTTTTTTTTTTTTTTTTTTTACTACTCGTTGGCAAGAGCAGAAATAAGTAGTTCAGTTAGCTGTAATTCAGTATTAGGTATTTTCCTAAGTTCTACCATTTCTACTTGCCTAATGATAATTTTTCTCTTATCTTAATTTACAAGATGAGGTACTGCTATTGCTTCAGGTATAAACAGGGCTATTGTTTTCTTTCTTCCTAAGAAAGTTTTGCAGTTTATGGTTTGTCCAGTAGAGCCTCAGGAAAAGCCATGAATGAGGAAAAAAATTCTAGCTGAATGGTTTGTGTTTCTTATGAGCAAATTACTTAGAGTTACAATTAAATATGCAATGACATTTCCAGAGATGCATAGTTCAGAGGAATTGAGGAATTCATGCTCAGCAGACTTGTTCTACATGAAATGTAAATACTGCTTGAAGGAGAATAAGATTTATTTTTCCTTCTTTTGTCTATTAACAAGAGCTAATTGTTCTCCAGATTCCTTGCTAAAGTCTGCCCCAAAAGACTATGGTCCTGATCCCCTTATATTTATGTGAAATTATTATACTCTCATAGTATAAAGGGAACTCAAAATGTGTGTAAATAACTTACGCCAATTTTAAGGGATGTTTCAATGCCAGAGCAGTGTAAAGAGGCCTCAGTGTAAATGAAAATCAGACTTTCTATGTTTATGTGAATTACACATCTGCAAAATATCTATAATATAGAATATAGCAGTTGTTTAATTTTTTTACCTAATTAGAGAGGCTTGAAAACATCTGGTAGTTGACACCAATCCATTTTTCCATTGTATCCTTTCTTGGTAAGTTGGGAATGGAATACAATATATCCCTGGAGATGCTCTTTAGTTTATGACAGGTGTGCGTTTCCTAGCTGGTCACTGCCTGACAGTATTTGTTTCCCACAGATACAGCTGGAAATATATTTATTTGGCAGTAAGGAATTGAGATGCAAAGAATAACTGATTTAGAAGGAAACTTCCATCAAAGATGTAGATATATAATGTTTACATAGAAATCTCAATGTGGCATTTCCTAAGTTTCACAGGCATTTGATTTGTCAACCAAAATATAATAAATTTAATAATGTGCATAACTTCCAATAGCAGTATAAAAAGTATGCATTTTGTGCAACTATAATCACCTCTCCTAGCATATCTAACTAGCAATTTTTAAGCCCTGAATGAGTAACTCCTGTTGTGAGTTCCACCACCTGCAGCAGTGGGAGCAGCAAAGTCAATGATCTGCTGGCTAACACGCTTTCTGGGCTGTGCGTGGGGTCCCTGAGGGTGGAAAAAGGAATTGAGCTTTCTCCCCCTCCTTCCTCTTTCTGTGTGTGCTTTGGCTCCTGGGGTTATAAAAGCTACTGGGACTGCATGAGAGAGACTGGGGGGGAACTTCCCTCAGCCTGAATACACACTTATGACAAAATAAGGAGCAGCTCTAGCAACACTGCTAGTAGACCGTGTGTCACTTTGCTTTAGCAGAAGCATTGGTCTGGTAGGTAGAAGCTGTGTCGAGACTAGCACATTCAGCAGGGCCAAGACCCTTTCTGAGGCTAGTATGTACAGAGCAACCCATGGCCCTACTGTGAAAGTCTTAGCCTACTCGAGAGTCATGCAGTTAACCTCTTAGGGATGGTCCCATGCTAGCTTATATACTGTGCCCAGAAACAGTCTGAATGTGCCACCGTTAATCTGCGACAAATCCAACAGCTCACTGACATAACAGTAAAATTCCAGGGCCTGGGAGCATCCCCTTTACTGGTATAAACATAGTCAAAATGTTCCTATTTCATTTATTGTTTTTGATTTAGAATTACCCAAGAAAAACATACAAAGTTGAATAAAATTAGCAAAAATCTCTAGTCCACATAAGCCTTAGCAAAATTTCATGGGACAAAAAGGTAATTTCTACAGTCTAAAGCTTTTGTTAGCTTTTTTAAAAACACTATTTTTTTAAAAAAACAGGACCCTTCCATTTATGAAAGTTTCAACATATCTTTCAGAATGGAATATGTCATGTATTATCTCACCATATAATGAGCTGTAGGATGTGTGTGTAGGTTTTAATCCTGTAGGGAGTACTGCAGTGCTTCAGAGAGCATATGCGCTCAGTTCACTGATAGTGTGATCCTAGTGCTGTGTGGCCCAAGCTCCCTTTCTGTCCTCAACCAAATCAAACTTTTATGTGTAGGATTTTTTTTCTCTCAAGATGCATGAAGGAAGATGGCTGCCTTTCTATATAGGTTTTGGCACAAAAAAGAGAATCTATGAAGAACACATAATTGAGGATGGACTTTTATTGCCATATGGAAGAAAGAAGAACCTTTACTCCTGATGGAAACAGACCCCACACAAATTTTGTTGGCTATAAAGAAGTGAGATTGGTAACTTTTTAAATCATCATTATTTTTCACCGAGCAGTTCTTGTTTTCTCTCATTTCAGATTTTTTTTTTTAATTTAAACTTTTGTCATTCTTCTGGAGCTGGCTCTTGCCCTGACAAAAAAGCCAATGTTTAATCTGATGACATTGTCAAAATGGATTTATAGATTTGTTTACTAACCAAGGTTTGAATGAGATGAAACAAATTTGCCTCTGGGAATGGATATGACTGATGCTGCTTTCTGAGAGCTAATTTTTTGGTCACAATTTTTTAAAATGGATTGCTAATAGAAAATGATTTATAACTAATGGAAATTGAGGCTTGAAAGGGATGGTCTTATATAAGCCTGGCATTTCTAAAGTTGAGAGGTGAAATGTAGCTGCTCTGTGAAAAGCATTTCCTCTTCTCTTCTTCTTGGCATGTTCTCACTTGTATCCAGGGTGGTCCTGAGGATTTGTGGGCTCCAGAAGAACGGGAAAGAGTTCTTGTCTAGTATTCCTTTTACTCACATTTTCTTTCCCTCCTATTTTCCTCCTCTTCTTTTGTTTCTGTTTCAGAGGTGACCAGATCAGGTGGGTGGTTTCTAACACCTCTTGGTTGAACATGTGTACCATAGCCATGAGAGGCACAGATGCAACCCTCAGCCACGGCCATAAAAGACTCTCCAACATGAACTGGTGGGCCAGGATGGTGAACCTCAGTCCCAGCCTGCCCAGAGGGCTCTGCTGGCCAAGTGCTGTGGGCTCATTGCCCACGTGCCCCTCCTGTGCCTCTCAGGACAGGGGCATTTCACACTGTGTTCACCCCTTTTGCAGGGATCCCAAGCCATGGATGAGTCTTCCCCCTCCATCCCATTCCAGCTAACTCAGTGAATGGTGCCTTTTTTATTGGCTTCTTTGCTTTTCAGAACTCCAACTTTTGTTTCAGTACAGTTACATTTTCAAGGCTTTAATTAAGTCTTGACCTAACTGCTTTCCTCAGTCACTGTAATCTAATATTCCCTGTTCTTGCATTGAAAAATTCAGGCCTTGTTTCTTCCAAAATACACATATTAATGTTATTTAAAATTAAAAAAAAAAAAAAAAAGATATTGAACCCTACTCAGTGACTTCATAATTTTTTTAACCCTTTGTGGGGGAGAAAAAAAAACTTGCCACTTCTTTTTAATAGTATCACAGCCAAAACCAATGATATGAGAGAACACATTGGCATTGAAATAGCCCTTGCTGAGGAGAAGCACATTCCAGAGGAAATTGATTTTCATGTCACCAACTTATGCATATTTTGAAAATTAGGTTCTGAGCCACAGGGTTCACAGCCAATTTATTTGTCGTTATGTTTTGCTAAACTTGTTCAAATAGATTTTCAGTGAACTAACAAGTTACCTTTGACATGGACTGAAGAAAAGCGTATGCAAAAAAAAAAGTGTAGTACAGCCTGACCCGTAAGTAGAGATCCAGACAAGCTTGTGAAATGTTTAAGAACTGTTGACGGCAGCATATGACTAAAGAGTCCAGTATAAAGTTCTGGGATCCATAAAGTTTAAAGCTAGAAGCCAAGAGCTTTCTGCTCTCTGTATGTCACAAGCTGCTACACTTCATCCAGTTATCCATGTTGAACTCGGTGCTTCCTGTTTAAATTAAACATGCCTTCCAAAAAGACATCCAGTCCTGCTCTGAAATCAAGCAAAGTTTGCTTTGATAGCTTTTTTTCAATGACTGACAAAGTCCAAACAAACCATTACTTTTAACTTGATTTTATCTGGCATCAGCTTCTGACCACTGAGAATTGTACTATTAGATTAATGAGCCCACTATTTTTCCCCGTGTAATACCATGACAGAACCATGTCACTTGTCAGTTTTCTCCTTAGTAAGCAAAATCTTTACATCTGCTTATTGGAGAAGTTCTCTACACCTCAAATAGCTTTCTTTTTTATTTTCCTTTTGGTACCATCCACGCTTCTTTCCATATTCTTTTAGAGATGCACATTGTGGATTTTATCCAGTATTTCTCTCTGTGTATTTATCTACATATATATGAATATATTTGTATCTCCTAGTAGTTATGTCAATTAAGAAAATCAGTTCTTTGGCACCATGTAAATAAATTAGATGTGCTCGGTGAGTAACCTCTATATACCTTAATATAAATCCATACAGTTTCAAATGAAGCTTCCAGCTAGTGACTTGCATATCAGTACATATGTGACTGGCACTGTTTTATCAGTATCCCATAGTCGTATTAAACTGCACTAGAAATAGTTTTCCACAAAACTCCTACATTTTAAATTAAAATTTTCCATTTACCACATACTGTGAAACGTTCTCTTCATGTTCACACTAGCAATCAATAGGTGTTTGAAATTTTACTTTTTTTTTTTATTTAAGAAGCTTCTTTCTAGTCTAAAATGTTTTTTGTTTGTTTTATTGTGATTTTAGAGGAGTGAAAGAAGAAAGCCTTTTCAGAATGTGTATATTTAAATATATATATATATATATATATATATTTTTTTTTTTTTTCAGCTGGCATGTTTGTTTCATCTCAGACTGGGAACTGGTGATAATAAAGGTGTCATTCCCAAGCTGACGGCCTTCTCTTAGCTCAGATGACTTCAGCCCTGTGGAATCTCCTGCACCTCTTAGCAGTCTGAGGGAGATAACACCGCTCTCAAAAGAGCTTGTTTGCTCCGTGTTGCTTTCCTTAGCTGGCACAGCTTCCCTTATCATTACTGTGTCACTTAAGAAAATGTGCATCCCTGGGATATAAACTTGGCAATGGTTTTGATAATTGCTGTTTATATTACACATGGTCAGCACTTTTCCTTGTCATTACTGGTCTCTTAATTGTGCCTGGAATTCTGCAAATGTGAAGAATTTGAGCCAGACTTGGCCTGGATTTTTCAAAGCAGTTGCACTTTGACCCTTTTTAGGAGATGATTGAAGGGGACTGTTGGAGTTATTAGTTTCTTTTATCCTCCCTCTTTCTCCCCTTACCCCCCAAAAAACTCCCTCAACTATTTGTTGCAACATGTCTGATTGCTCAGCTGAGTTAGTGTTAGAAGAGCATTCCAATGACTCCATGAATAATGTATCCATTCCAGATAGGAAAGATTTTTTTTTTTTTTTTTTGAGAAACAAATATTGTAGAATAGGGATAACTCACTAAGTGTTGCCTTTTTTTCCATGTAAAGGAGGAGAAGAGAGATTTTATTTCTAGTCCATGTTTGTCTCCCCTCTCCCACTTGGAGGTTGCTCTTCATTTTTCAGAATGTAAATACCAAATTACTGATTTGTTAACACTTAAGAGTTTAGTCTTCTGGTGATTTGTGTATTGCATCTCTTGCAACACCAATTGTAAAGCTAAGTCCCTCTGTTTTTAGCTCTTTACTGTGATCAAGGGCATGAACTAGGCAGATGTTCATGACATGCATCCCACAATGTGCTCAGTGACACTACCCAGGGAGTCACAGGGGCCGTGTGACCTGTTTAGAAAAATATGTGCCTGAGAACTGACAAAAGTCATTCAGTATATTTGCATCCCAACATCTTGGGTCCATTACTTCCTATGTTATGTGGCTCCTCAGATAGTATGCTTAACACATCAAAGAGATGGAATTGTTGGTTTAAGGAAGAGCGTTCTGGAAATACGCTTCATGTAGCTGCACAGATCTCAGCCTAAGACATTCTGTCTGTTTTCATTAATAATCAGTTTTAACCTCACTGAAGTGAATTACTTAGGGCAGATGTGTGAAATGTCCCTAATTTTGCAAAGTTCTGACAAGTTCATTGGTATTTGGTGCTCCAGATTGGTATGTACTTGTGACAGCTTGGTACTTTGGGTCCCCATCTTTCATTTTAATACTAATTTAGGAGGTAAAAGAAACACAGTTTGTTCAATGGAGACTTCTTCTCTATAAAATGCACACAGGAACTAAAAAGGTTAAATTAGTACAACCTTGAGCTATCATCATTTGGCATGGCAGTGATCCGAATGGATTACCTGTAAGTGCAGAGTAATCCTTGTCTCAAACTGTGATAATACAGCCAGTAATAAACAGTATCATAAAACTGACATCACTTAGCCTGTGTTTTTCTTTTGACTTAAATGATGGCTTGTGTATGCTTCAAAGAGAGAATTAGAAAGACTGTGACAAGCCACCTGGAAAGTAGTCTCATCTGAAAGTGCATGTTTTAAGCCTAGGGTAAGACTTAAATTATTTAAAAAGGCAGAAAGAGAAATAGGGTAGAAAAAAAATGCATCAACTGTCTTGTACATTTTGCAAGCAATAGCCAGAGGGATGACTTTGACCTTAAAGTAAGGTTCACTTACAGCATCATGAATTTATCTTGCCTGATAGTTAATATTGTTAATATTTATGAAGACAAGGTTGCATATCCTGAACACTTGGTTCTTAACTAAATAGTGTTAAGTAACTAGTCTTTTACTATATAAAGTGATGGAGTATCATTCAGAATACAGTACAGATATATATATTTTTTCCACAAGTTAAGAGAAAATGTCTACTTTCAGTTTGATTCTAATCTTCATTTCTATATGCATCTGAAATAGCATCTGAAATATTAGGAATCTTGTATTAGAATGAACTATCTTATACTAAACAATATTTAAATATTGAATATGATATTAGCTAATTGTGGTAGCAAGCATTTACTGTACAAATGTACAAAAAGAATAGGGAAATTACTTGCTTAGAGTCATAAAATAATAAGCTACGGCAGAATTCAGACCTGTAGCATTAGAATCAGGCCCCTTGCACCGAGATGATGTTGCTGATTGACTGATGCTGTGAAGTCTGTAGAACTTTATGATGTGCTTCCTCACTGACGGCCAGGCTGCAAAGGGACCCTTTTAAGCCACACAAATACAAGTGCAGATGATAGTCTTAAAAATGCAGGCCACATCTTTCAAGTTTAACTGAATGCAATTCATTTAAATTTCCAAGCACACTAATTTTAATAAGAGGCTTACTGTTGTATAACCTTAGGAAAGAAAAATCAGGAACCCTCTGGCTAACTCCAGTAGTGCTTGCTTTCATATTATTGACTAGTTTATTTTTAGTTCCTTTGCTTTCTGTAACAGGCACAATGTCAATGTGAAATGTTGTAAACAAAAAGTTCTGGTTTTAGAAAACCTTCAACCATATATAATATATATAATATAGACCATTATATTCAGGGTTTAAGGTTATAAATAAGACTGATTTCATATGGGGACAATTTATTTTGCATAAAACGGTTAAATGTGGAAATTGCACATTGAAAATGAACACTTTTAGATTTGTGTCCAGCTTAGAATGAAAGTATAGAGAGGAAAAATACTATGAAAACAAGAATAATGAGAGCACAGGAAAAAGTTGAAGAAATGACAGTAACACAGAAAAAGATGAGAGAAACCCGCTTGTACTAATGTATTTTTTTTTTCCTTCACTGAGGACTGTGTAATCTTTTTATGGTCTCAGTGTATAGAAAGCCAAGCTGTCTAATACCCTATGTACTGTGTAAGCAGCATGCTTCCTTCTCTGCTGGGCTTTCTTGCTCTGGTAGATAACATGGGCCTTTCTCCTACTGAAATTACTGTTTATATTGGATGGGACTCAGAACAGGGAAATGTGCGAGTAGACATTAATTACAGGAATCAGGTTCATAAACTCTCCACGTTAGAAAATTAAACACAGGTTTCAGTTTTTGTAAAGGTGCTATTTCCCCCACACCTATTCTCTTATTGCAAGAGATTTGTACCAATTTTCTGTAGATTAATCAGTGGCAGTCCACATTTAATAGCAATATAATAAGTCATAGTCTTTCACGATTTCTGAAAGGTCCTGTTTGTTTCCACAGTTTCAGCAGTTGGTCCTAAAACTCTCTGAAGTGGAACAGAAACAGCAATAACATTATGGTACTTCATCACAACGCTTGCTGCTGCTTGTGGAATTGCTAAAGTCGGCGCACAGGGATTGATCCAGGAAAATGGACAAAATGAAGTTACGCTGGGCCCCTTCTTGAGTGGTGCCGCTGGGGACTGGCTGAGTAAAATGCTAAAAGGAGACTTTCTGGCAACCTCTGGTTTGCTTTAGATATCCTAACTAATAGGAATAGGCAAGTAGCTTTCATCTCTCTAGTTTTTTAGTGTATAGGAGAGAGATGGCTGTCTGGGGTTGCATTTCAGCCAACCACGTTAACTGACTTACAGGTGTCTTTTCTCCCATAAATCACACTGCTGTAGAATAGTTGATACATGAATTAATGAAACTTCGTCATCAAGCTACTAAATGTGTCTATTCTTTGTTACTGCAAACAATATGTCAGTGAAAATAAAGAAAATTTTAGATTAAAAAACAGGTCTGTTTTTCTTCTTCTTTCCCTATGCTGACTGAGTCAATTTTTCTTGACAGATAGTTACGTAATTCATCTTTGTTTTGATCAAAGTGCAAGTGATCAAATAAAAGTCAAGCCCTGTCCTCCAACTGCTGAGATGACTATATTCCAACTTCATGTTTTAATTTCCTGTCTCAGATGAAATAAAGATAACTTAGTTTTTACTATTTTACCCTAAGAGGAATGCTACATAAAGGCTATCTTTATAATCCCCTACGTTCTCACAACACCATTCACAAGTCTGAATATCCCAGACAAGATGCTGGCTTACACCTTGTCCCTTTGACAGCTATTTTTAGATTTCCATATTTCTGCCTTTGAACACACACTTGAAATCCAGACATTAAGACCCAAAGCTGCTAATCAGTTATTTTGCCCTGTGCAAATACAGATGATCGACCCACGGTCTGGGGCTTCATAGATTGTGCCGTTCATCGAGGGAGCCTGCGTTTTGCCTGCAGCACTGTTCATCATCTCTACCTAAGCGAGGCCCATTTCTTGCGATGGGCTGTTAAGGCAGCAGTGCGATGGCGAGTGCTGTAGCCTCCAGCCTTTCTTCTTGAGCACACAGTGATGTCTGGTGGCTCCTATGACAGATGTCCTTAGCTCCTCTGAGCTCGCCCAGTAAATCGAGGCATTCTTACTGAAGAAAATTTAGCACTTTTCTTTACTTTGGTAAAGGTTAATGCTCAGATCCTTTCTTTGGGGTGAAGGCTGGTTGCAATCACCTTCCAACACTCCTAAGATTGTTTGCTTTGTATCCTGTATGTTGTACATATTTAATCATACCTTGATATTCTGTTTTCATCAGAAAGCAAAATTTTACCACGAAGGCATCAGTGCTACCATGTTCTCGGATCTGCAGCCTGTGGCTTGATGTGCCTTTTGGAGGGCTCACTGCCAGATGGGACAGTTGGGCTCCATGGAGACTCCAGCATAGCCCCAGCCCACTACTTTCCAGCACCATGTGGGTGCCAGACTTGTTGCCTCTAAGTAATTTCTGAATGTCACGTGGTGTGAACTGCAGCAAGGTGATGCTTCTGAGACCTGACAGAGCTGAAACTTGAAGGAAAAATGGAGACTGTTGATACCCAGACATACAGAAATGCTTTTTAAACTAAGAGGACAAATCCAGTCATGGGTTTTATTGATGAAATTACTGGTAAAGGGTTTGACACAGAAATTTACAGGGAATTCAGGCAGAAGAAACAACATTATGATATATGTAATGCCACAACAAATTAAGCACAAATGATGAGCTTTTAAGGGAAGACTAAAGGGACCGAGAACATAGTTTGTAAATGACTTTAAATGAATAGTCAGATTTTGGAATCTGGAAGAGCTAAACTGAGTCTTGGGAAAGAAATCAAATGGAGCTGTAATTGGGATTATAAAATAGTGTTTTATCCACACTATCAAGAAACATGATCTGTAGACAGATGCAGCTGGTACTGATATGATGCCTACTCTACACACAATCTGGAAGTTTTACTTTGGACTAACTCTAGTCTGGGTCCTTGGACTGAACTTTTAGTAGAGCATGCTAGGACACTTCCAGTTCCACCTAGTTTGAAAGGATTTCAGTCAGTGTACTCTGAGACTTCTATGATCCAAAAAATGTGGAGATGCTGGGAGACTCATGGCAAAAATGCACTGTGCTAAGGTGTTAGTTCAGTCAAGGAGCCATCATGGACGTAAAGAGAGATAAAAATTAGTATATGTATGTTAAGCAAATAAGTCACTGTATGCAGCTTGGAGAGAGGGCTCTGATTTGGAACTACAGTATGTTTCACAGGTAGGGAAAGAGGCAAGGCATGTGGGATACTAGTCCTGAGCTCCATTTAAATCACCATACAAAAACAGGACATGCAACTGCATGACACAGTGCCAACCAAGATGTATTTCCAGCTTTGGGGCAGATGCTCAAGTAGTGGGTGATGCTAGAGTAGTGGTTCAATGCATAGTGCAAATGCATCTTTTAGGTAAGGATCCTTTTAGGACAGCTACCAAAACACCGTGCTTAGTCACTCCACTGAATCCATTACTGGAAATAGAGTAACAGAGCTAAGGTTAAAGGCAGAGCTGGATGTGTTGGAGCTAAAATTTACTGAAAGTGTCAGGGCAGAGCTGAACTAAAGCATCAAGACTGAACTAATTTAGCTGCTGCTCAGATAGACTTCTGTAAGAGTTACCTAATGGAAAAAGAAAGTAAAGCAATGCATGTCTGCTACAAAAGGTCATTGAGTTATATAATATATTGGATACCTGTCTCATCACATCTGGTACACTTTGGTGATGCTACCAAAGACCTGTTTAGTCGGGTGTAGATATATGTACACCTAAAGTATATTTCTGTGTTTAGAAGCGAAGGGAGGTAACCATGCATAACACAGGATATATACATAACTCTGTATGCTGAGCAAACAGTGACGATTCCTTAAGGGGTTAGGAAACAGAAATATTGCCCGGTGTTTTTAACAATAGTATGTTAAGAAAAGGTAAAAAGAAAAAGAAGAGGTTTAAAACTGCCACTTACACACTTGGAAGGGTGACCTACTGAAGCATAAGAGATTTTCCCAGTGGTTCAAGCTTCATATCACCTTTACTGAATTAAGCAAAAAGAAAAGCAAATTTTAAGGTAACTGCCTTTCAGGAAGATATGCTGAATGTTCCTCTAAACAGAAAGAACTTTCTGCCCTTCTTGTTCAGAATCTGGTTTAGCAGGGAAAAAAGTGCTACTTTGGCAAATCAGTGAAGTTGCCTATTGCTGGCAATCTTTCAACAGACTTTTGCAATGATAAAAAATGATAGATCAATGTGTGCAAAATATTTGTTTTAGCAATAACATTAACTTGTTTGGTGTAAATTTGCCTTAGATGTCTAAGGCTGTTCCTCCTAGATTTCTTCTATCTTTACCCCGGTGCATGGAATACACACTTAGGGTTTTCTTCACTTGAGCAGCTGTCTTCGAGATCTTCGGTTATGGCTCAGTGAAAATAGCTTATTCGGTGATGTCAGTAGTGTCACCGAGAAAGCAATTTTCTCTGAGCAGCTACAAATCTGACCCATGAAAATTCTTCTGGTCTAGTTTAGATGCTGAATAATGCATATAAATGAATAATACCTATGTGTAGAAAGGGAAGGAATCGAAAACAATTCCCAAGACCTGTAAAAAAAGTTTTAAAAAATTAAGAAACAGTTGATGATGGTAACACTATAATTTGCGAGCTAATTGGGTTACATTGATACAGGATACAAATAGAGAAAAAATGAATAAAAATGCAACATGATTGCAGACAGAAACTCTACCTTTCGAATTTACAGACATCTTCACATATGTCATGCGTGCTAAATAGTCAGTTTTAAATAGAGATGTTATAGCTTGTCATGCAGAACTATAATGCTTAGGCATTTGTTTCAGAAATAATTAAAAAAAAGGTGTAACAACACCCTAAATACTTCAGCATTATGAAATAATATTATGATTTGAAAGTTGAAACTCCTGTGGTTTTGAATTTGAAAATCCTGGGGACTCAAACTTTTGTTTTGTTAAGTTGTCTTATGTTATACTGAGTTATTATGAGTGCTTCTATTTTTTTAATATTATATTTCACTGATGAAGAGATTCCTTTACTGGCTACATTAAAGAAGGGGTAAAACCGAATCATTGAATTAGGGATGTGCCTATTATAATGCTAGTGCCTCAAGTTTTTAGTTTTCTTTTTAACTGACTATAATGTTCAACTTGAAGAATAGTTCAAATTTTGATGGTCAAAGATTTGCTCTTATGGGACTTCTTACTGTGGAACCACGTTCTGAAAGACATATTTTTGTGATAAATTGATATTGAGAACATTTGTTTCTGAGAGGTATTTCAGTCATTACAAACTGAGTGGTTATTCTTTAATTGATCTCTTATTAATCTTTTAAAGCTGCATCTAGACTTCTGTGCTACAAGATGAAATGCATGCCCTGGGCTTCTGGTCCTTGCAGTGCTACAGTTCCTGTCTGATTTGGGTGTTTGGGTTTCCTTTCTGTAGAAATCAGAGAATAATGTTGTATGTCCAGGTTTTGTGCTGATATGAAATTGGCTGGGGCATGGAGCCAAGTGCAAAAGGGAGAAACAGTCTCAAGTTCCCTGATCAGATATAGTCTTAGACGTCATGTATGAGACCAAGATCCATTACATGTATATACATCTCTTTGGCATGAGATCATGAATGAGCAGCAGGGTATTATGCTATCTGCCATTTCCATTGTGTTTGCATTATTCAAAGATCTCAAGGTGCTTGTCTTGGTTGTCTCTTTATATTACCTGAAATCCTGTAATGTTTTTCATATTTAAGCAACTAAAATAGGTGATTATACCTTCTTGGATACTGTTTGTAATTAAATTAAAGCTCATTTCTAGCTGCTAAAACATGCAGAGTGTCTAACTCACTCGTGTGTTCTTTCTTTAAAAAATGTTCATTGTTGTATTAAGAAATTATGTGTAAATAGGCAAAAAGGAGGGAGGCAGTAGAGTGAATTTTCTTGCACACTCCTCTAAGAGGCCAGAACCCCCTGCTGGTTTTGAAGATAGTATTCTTGCCATTATTACAGATATTATTATTAATTACAAGCATTGTAAAAGAAAATAATTTTTGATAGCTCTAGCAGGTCTGCTGTCTTTTCCTCTCTTGCTGGAGATCAAAAGTTCACCTGCTTTTTTCTGAGTCCCTTAGACTAGGTTGATAAAGCTCTGCTAGTTTTTGTAGTCTACAAAACATTATTGTTTACAAGACAGTATGGTTTGCAAATAAATGTTCTGCCAAGGATCACATGTGACCCTTCTGACTGCTTACATGTATAAACTTCTTTTTAAAACTGGACTGTTTGCAAAGGTCTCTAGCAGAAATCTAAAATATATATTAAATTGTTTTTACTCTGCTGTGAGATACGTAATCTCTATCACCCTTTCAAGACTTTCAAGTTCTGGGAGCATAGTCTAAACATTGAGACTGTCCTTTGCAAGTAGTAATTTTGCAAATTTCTCTGTATAATATAGTGCTGAATCTTAGAAATAGGATTACACAGGAACTTCAATCAAATTGAAGGACTATGCTTTTAGGCTTCTCAGCGAAGCCCAAGTCAGGGTGAAATCCTGAGTTTTCTGAAGATATTGGAAGTTATTTATTATGATCTGGAATTTATGCATGGTAGAATAGGACTGTTCCTAATGGAATGGTTTTGTCAGTTTTACCAGTCACCTCAAATTAAAGCACAATTGAGGTATGTACTGTTAATTCATGCAGGACAGAGAATGTGAATAGGCAAAATCTGGTGCTATTAGGGAAAATTCCCAGGTAGTCAAAAAAGATACCACACCACTTCAACTGCATCTGCATAAGTGATGGGAAACATTGTGACAAAGGTGTCATCGCACCACAGGCTCCATTCATTCTTGTGGCTATATCATAGCTATAAATTTATATATTTGTGTGTCAACTTCACCTCTATACTCTTCAGCCCACAACATCATGTACAAGGGAACCCAAGTACAACACTTGGGGTCCCTACTTTTCTTGCTCAGGAATGGGTACATTCCAGCCAAAATATACACATCTCCTGAATGGCAAACCTCTATTTCCAATGGAGTGTCTTAGTAAGACGGTTCTACTTCAATTAGACTAACACTTCGGGTTGTCACTTCCCAGTCAGACACTGAACCGACTCTTGGTGGTCAAGTCAGGAACTGATACTCTCCAAGGATTCCCTGCTTAGGATTCCCTACTTAACCTATGTTATACTCAAGCATGTGAATTGTCTTTTCTCTTACTGTCTCACCCTGAGCAATTGGTTAGGTCTCTCATGTCTAATCCCTCTTAAAACACAGAAGCCAAGCAGTGTGGCATTTGACAGCCTACAGATATATTGGGGGAATCCCTTACCACTGCCATGGGGATGGAGGCCCTCACAAAAATGTGTCTGCTGCTGGTTTTTGAGTGTTTTGTTGGCAGGGTAGGGAATAGCTATTTCAGATAGCGATTATACTGCACATCTAGGGAGTGGAAGACCTGTGCTCCAGAGACCCACATTTCCCAGAACACTGCCCACCTCATAGATCTGCTGTTGCGTGAAACAACCTAAAAACTGCAGCTCTATGCAGAAAGTAATCTGAGAGTCCTCAAGTCCTCATCTAGGACTGTTTCCCTGGGGAGAAAGGAGGAAGAAGAATGTCTTGATCTTTCTTTCTTTTCTCTTCTTTCTTTCTTTTCTCTTCTCTTCTTTCTTTCTTTCTTTCTTTCTTTCTTTCTTTCTTTCTTTCTTTCTTTCTTTCTTTCTTTCTTTCTTTCTT
>JAWLRI010000959.1:55784-135318 GCA_034781795.1 Crypturellus tataupa | reverse complement strand
TCCCGTCCCTTCCCTTCCCTTCCCTTCCCTTCCCTTCCCGTCCCTTCCCTTCCCTTCCCTTCCCTTCCCTCCTTCCCACCTTCCTTTTGTTTTTTATTGGAAGAACAATAAACTCCTTTAATAAAGCTCTGAATCAGACCAAAATCAAAAGCATACAAATAGCACAGATCAGACCTCTAAAGTTTTTGAAGACTTTATTTAGGTAAGGCAAAAATTCTTTCTGGTCAGGTTATTTTAAAAACAACAATAAAAAATGTATTTTGTCTCTTTCTTACTATGGCCTTGTAAAATAAGAAAATTGATTTTATCCAGGTATTATTTTCTTTAGAAACATCTAAAAAAAATCAGGCAAACAGACATAGATTTAAAAGTTTTCTATTCAGTTTCAAAAGGCTTTGTTTGTCCCTTATGGAACTTTTTTGATAGATAGTAAGGATTAATATTATTTATGTATCTACAGAAAGGTACTTTGAAATATTAATATGCAAAATATAGGTTTGATTTTTGTTAATTGAAGAAGATTCCTGCTTCTGTTCTTTTGTCTCACTGATATCAGATGGAACTTCTTGAAAGGTAGAATATTACTGAGCATAAGCAGACATTCAAAATCATTTAAATGATTTAAATTGTTCCTTTAAAAATAATTTAAAAGCAACAAACTGAAATACTCTTTCAACTTTCTAGCAAAAAAAAAAGAAAATCTTGCCATAGGCTTATAGTCTTCAATGTTGTGAATGTGGAAATATGTTTTACTGAAATTATCTTCCTATAAATACTTTTTCTCCATACTCTTCTTTTTTTAATTCTAAAGCACAGAAAGTTCTGGTAATCCAGCCATTGCATTTTAACACATCCATTTAGAAAGAAACTTATTTTTTTTTTCCCCTGAATGTCTCCTTATATGGGTGTATTACTGAGGAGAAGCATTCAGCTATGAAAAACCATAGAAAAAAAAATGCAGGGTGTAATCCTACAACAACTGTGTGCAGGAAGACAATAGAACTACTCATGATTGTAATTTTAAACATCCATTTAATAATTTGCAGGAATCACTTTAAATGAAAATGCTTACATGGAAGGCATTGCAAGTTAAGCAGCTAATTTCATGAGAAATTGCTTTTCACACTTGCTTAATTCTGAAGCCTCTTTTGGTACAGCAATCTGTTCTTCAGCACAAAGGAGAAGGTATGTACCAGTATCTACTCCTGCACAGGAGAAAAATAACATTAAATACATGTTTTTCAATGTATGATATGCCTAGGCTGCTTGCTGGGTTTTGCTCATTTCAGAAATTGAAGTAGCTTATATTCTATTCTAGGATATGTGCCAATCTAACACTTAAAGTGAGTAGGTATTTTTTACGCGTCCCAAGGCAAAAGGCTGCAGATGAAGGTTATGAAAGAAGTGATGGAGTAATATCTCGATGCCTTTGAAACTGAAAGAACAGGATTTTGCAAAAGGTTTTAAAAGGCTCATAGTATTTACTGCCACTAGGATGAATACCTTAGTTATATCTAAAATAATATCCTAGATCAAAGTACTATTATACTAGCTCATGCAAATTTATAGGGTGAGGAAATTTGAGGGAAAGATTGAGGCAAGACTGAAACAGAAGTGAAGTCATGTGTGTAAAACTATTCTGGCAAGCAGCTGAGAAATGCAGCAGAGAAAGAAAAGTTTGAATGGAGACTTTTAAAACTGAAAAATTGACTTTAAAAGTGATACACTTTAGTAAAAATGCCAAGTTGTTGCTTTAAAATTGCACACAATTACACCAAATTAAAATTTAAAAATATTTTTCTACCAATGTCTGCATTTTCATAAACCAAACTGTGAAAAAGATTGTGATAACTTTGAAAAAGATAATAGAAAAACATCAATTTTAAAAAAGTAAGCAACTTCTTCGTAGTATATACTAATAACTTCTCACTGTTCTCTCAATAAACATTTGACTTAGTTCAGGCTTTGCATCCGGGCAGCTGCAAGACCTGAGAGCCAGATCCAGATTTAACTTAATAGCTATTAAAACTATGAAGCTTTTGTTTGAAACTATATAGGAAAAGTTATAAAAATATATAGAGAAGTGCACTGAATATATACACAGAATAAATCCATTGGTGTCACACTTTCTTATGCTATGGTAAGTCTGGGGCAACTCAACAGAAGTAAATTAATTTCATTGCAGATTCCTACTGCAGTAAAATGATTTGATTTTTTCCCCCTTTTTTCTTTTTATTATTGCAAATTCTGGGACCTAAACACCATGTTGTCCATTAAAAAAAAAAAAGGAAAACAACAGAAAAAGCCTCCCAGAATAACCATCCCTCTTTGGTCTTTCATGGGATGTGAGGGAAAGAAAAGAACCTCTATACAATACTGAGCTTAAAAATAAACTTTTCATGTTTGCAAATAAGTGAAAGCACAATAAGATCTTGTGTTTCGATCCTGTGTGTGTGTTCAGTGTGGATGCTTAATTGTGAAGCAGAGAACTAAAGCTGAACTGTGTACCCTGGTTACAAGACCCGAGGGATGACTGGATCCACTGCTTGGTAACTTCTACTTCAGAGGCCAATTAAGAGCATACCAGGTAAAGTTAAATAAAATATATACATATATAACTCCTGCATGCTCCGGCTTTTACTTATTGCTGGAAACTGGCATCAAGAGAACCTTGGTAAACTGCCCCTTTTATTACCTGCTCTACGCAAGGCATTTAGCAATACCTGTAAATTCCAATTTATATCACTGTTTACTGTCAGCAATGAAACCAGTGGAAAAAATGTAATGCATAGTTATTCTTCTAGTATGCTTGTGAAGGTGAGAGATATGACCTTAGCTGAAACACTACGTCTTCACCTTTATAACCCCTACAAGAAAGTATTCCACCTCTTCCTCTGCTGATATTCATGTAGAGACCTATATGAAGGAATTTCAGAATGTGCTGATGCCAGTAATTTAATCTTAAAGACATAAGAGTGTGTTTATTTTAGCTCTGTTTGTAATGAATACTTTCTACTTTCAGATAAATCTCAGTTTAGAGAGTTGTTGAATAATTCATTGATAGCATCAAAATCTTTAGTACTTCAGATCTCAGAAAACATACCTAGAAAATCAACAGGAAAAGCATAAAACACTCATAATATTTTGCAAATGTGTGTGAATGAAAAATATGGACTTTGTCTCTTCTGATTTTTATTTAGTGTTACACTGGTGTGATTACTCGGGTTTAACATGAGTTTCTCCCAGTTTGCAATGACACAAATGTTAAAAGATTCAGGATTATTCTCTTATATGCCTAGATGAAATGGAAAACACAGGAGCAGATATACAAATCTCAGTAATGTATTGGCTCATGTTTAAACATATATGACTGTATCAACAAGAAAGCAGCCATTAATAAGCAGCTGCTAACCCTGTTGGAGATTTTATCACATGCATGAGTACTTCTTGTTAATGAGAAAGTTCTTCTTTTATCAAAGAAATGTGAATAATTTCATAAAGATGTAATTCCAAATAGAGCTACACTACAATAAGATAGGAAAAGTCTTTATCTAACAAAAAATATTGACTGCGGAGTAATTGCTAACAAATCTGTGGAAACAAGCATCGAATCTTCTGGGTAGGTGACGGAGGGAAGGGGGTGGGAACAAATGACTAGGTGGAGAACTCTATTATTTACGCTTTTGGACAATTAGAAGAGTCTGAACTAATCTTTTATTCACTCTTTGCAGGTTAGAGGGGAAAATAGGTGTCTCCAAAAGGCTATCCATCCCTTCCTGAACATAGGAGTCTAATGTTAGTGAGATAGATTGCCATCTGCAAGCTCTCCTGTCTCTGTTGGATGGAAGAGCTATTCCTTCCAAAAGAGCTTCACGTCCTTGCCATGCACACAGATATTATTCAGTAGCCCGAAGTAATTGGTTATGTTACTGAACAAAGTAAACACAAGAGAGTAGGAATGAATAATGTGAAAGTGATGACTAAAGTGATAAGCAATTAACAAAATGAAATTCATGCTGAATGACCTTCCAACAGTCCATATTTGCAAATATGAACAGTGGCTAGTTGTTACATATAAGTATAGGACGCCCATTAGAGTTTTTTTAGTTTCTTTTTTTTTTCCCCCCAAACAGGTCAAAGGAGCTCCATGCATATCATTTTCCTGTAATTTGTTCTAAATCAGATACCAAGAGACATCTGGACACTACAAAAAGTCCTGACCTTACAAACTGGGAAGCTCAGGCTGAAAAGTCATCTCCAGATACTCTGGCAAGTCTGAGAGCAGCAAAGTAAGCAATTAAGTTTTAAATCATGCTTTTTAACTAAGTGTTAATCCATCTTGTTGGCAGAACTGAACTAAAAAATTAATTTGGAAAACAAATTTAGCTATAGAAACAATTTTGTATGTGTGGCTTGTATACTTCTAGCAAAATAGAGAAATGCATATATAAAGAAATTAAATAGTCTTATTTAACAATCAGTAGCTGTTATAATTCCACAATTTTTTCTTACAGTCTGTGGCTCATGTTTCTTTTTTTTTTTGTTTGCTATGCTCATTCTTGACTTCTTGCAGTAAGTCATCTTCAAAGCTTTTAAAAAGAGTGTTAAGTTTGGAAAGGCTCTTTATTAAAAAGAAAAGGCTCTCATCAAGAGCTTATATAAGCTTGTTGAATCATGAACTAACGAGAGTTGTTGATCTATGCAAAAGTCAGGCAGGCATGGACTAGAAATAAGGGACAATTATTTCCTCTATCAAATCACAAGGGCTGTTGATGGATACCCATTAAATGGCATGCAATTGCCAGTTTTAATTTTTTTTCATCATGTGTAAAGAATATAGTCCTTTTATGCAGTCTATTAGGCAGCATAAGGACCCCACTGTTAAGAATGGCCCATACTCAGAATAGACAGGATGGAGAAAGGGAAGTGCATAGCACAGAAGCAGACAGAACAGAACTTAGGACAAACTTAGACCAGAACATAAGACAAATGCCATGGAAATTCTGCCATGGAAATTCTTTTATTATCTACTTTCACTACTTGAAATTTTAATACTCAGGAAGTGATTCCCAAAGTACAGTCCTTGGACCATTCACAGTCATCAGGGCTGTTGGAAATAGCACACACCCAATTTATAGAGTCATTTAATTTATACTACCCTTACCAAGGTGCCACAGTAAAGGTGTGCGATAAGCTGTCAAAAATTGAGAAGGTTGTTAGGCTGCTGATTCACAAATTTGGGAATTTGCTAGAAGTGCTATTCCCAAAAGGGAATATTCCAAAATATCCCAAAAGGTGATATTCACCTTATATGTTGAACCAGGATATATGACTTGTTGAATCTGAAAAGAGCCGCACATAAATTAACATCTATCTTCACAGTGATTGCCACTTTTAGCCAGAGAAGTGCTAGTTGGTATGTTAATTACAAAGAAGTTTTAGCGAAAAATATTTCTTTTTTTTTCTTGCTACTTACAACTACCTACCTTACTACAGTATAATGCAATATAATACTGTAGTTACATGCTAGTTGTTTGATAAAGTCAAATTCTACCAGAAGCAGTTCATAATGACCTTTAGTGAATTCAGAGTGAAACTGAAAAATTGAAGGCTTTTTTACTGAATGCAATATGTGGAAAAAAATGTACTTTATATGATCAAATAATTATATAATTATAAAAATCTCCTTCATGTAAATTTATGTGCGTCTCTTGAACACACCTAAAAGAAAGTTGCACTGAGTTAACTGATATGAAATATCAAACATCTGCAGAACAGTTGGGATTAATCATGTAAGAAAATAGAAATATAATAGCAATTTATATGTCTCACCCATTAATTAAACTTCCTAAAATTACTGCTTTTTCCTAAAAGCATTTAGCTACAAATGTTACTTGCTTTAGGATAATAGTTTAACTTTGCTAATAGTTATTTCTTAAAATTTCTGCCAGCAGTTTCTGTCACAGGAGATGCAGTGGATACAAGCTTGAATGTGGGAAATTCTGATTACGAGTATATATCTTTTCATCCTGAGAGTGGTTAGACCCTAGAGCCAGCTGCTCAGGATGTTTGTGGAATCTCCATCCTTGGAGATATGCAAAACTTGACTGAACAAAAGCCTTGAGCAACCTGATTAAGTTTGACCTGTTTTGAGCAGGATGACCTACAGAAGTCCCTTTCAACCTGAATTATTCTATGATTCTAGGAGAATAAGGGGTTCCCACAGGAGTGGAATGCGCAGAATATAAGGAGCATCTTATTTTCTTTTTTTATGAAATGGACAAGCGAAAGTTATTAAATTAAATATGCAAACACTGTCTGAACACAAGGGACAGAAAACTAATGATGGCTACTAGGGAATTCTTATTGTGAGCAGAGTTATCAGAGAAGATGCTGGTTGTAACTGCCCTGTCAATATAGACAAGAACTTAATGGATTTTAATGACAGCAAAATTAAAATAATGAGATGAATTATATTCATCACTATATGAGCTTTCCTACTGAGGACAAATCATTAAATATTGAGGTCTTTTTACAATTTTTTTGTCTTTTTCCTTTTGATAAAGGAAAACAAGATGATTTGCTGAGATAACATGACAATGGTGGATCCAAGTGATTAATTTGGGCGTAACTAATTTGCCTGCACATGGACATTTAATGTCCTGTGGGACACACTAATGTACCTACATCACTGTGCAGTTGACAGATACGATACAGGATATGGGAGATGCTTGCCCTTTGGGATAGCAGCTGAAAGCTGGGATGCCCTAGGGTATATTTCCATCTCAGATGGCACTCAATGCTTTTGTGAGGGTAACTGGATCAAGCCCTCTGTGATCTTGACTTGACAATTGCCAGGTAATACTGGTCAGAAAGTGCGCTTTCTGTGAAATGCTGATTAATACAAAGCAAAATAATTAATTGAAAATATCACTTGTTACAATCTTTGCTGGCTTTTGGGAAAGTTTCAGGGGGAGGACTGTGACCTGGCTTCCTTTGTATGGAGGAATGCTGCTTTTGCAGTACCTACCAGCGAGACCCGTTGCTAGACTGATCTCTTTTTGGCTTGCTTCTTTGGTTGGTTGCTTGTTTTTTGTTGTTTTTTTAAAGTCACAGATGTTGAAAGTATTTGTCCTCAGGCTTGGCAAGCCCACACAGTGGACCTGTGCTGGAGATGCAGAATAATCCCTATGGTCACTGATTGGGATGCACGTGCAATGTCTGAGGCACTGTGGTCATACAGGACACTGGCAGCCAGTGGTTTGTTTCCATACAAGGAAAATGCATAGATTCCAAGATATCGTCTCCAAAGGAAGAAGTTTGAAAGACCTCCTGTTAACCTGAATTCAGCTTTCAGTCTGTCTAGAAGCCCTGAAAACAGTGTGTACAGTCAATCAGAGTGTTTGAACCCCTCATCATAGATGTGAGCTTTGGAAGTTGGGTAGGCCAAAATTGATCTTTAAGAAGATGAAATAGTGCAGTCTTATTGCCAGGAAGCTATAGATTCTGGCACTTTCAGAGACTGCTTATGGAAGGTTGATAAATTGGGGAGTTTCTGTTTCACAGAGCAGCTGCAGAACTTGAAAGTCTAGATTGGCTCTGAAATGTCAAGTTATACTCTCTCTGAGGTAAGAAGAAAATGCCTACATTTGTGATTCACAGTAAACCTGATATTTTTTCTTTTGTTTTCTTTTGGAGTTTACTCAAATGGCTTTGCCCATAAGTAAGCTGCCATTCAGGAGCCATGCTCTCTCCCATTTCTTTTGGGTTGGTCCTACAGCCATACAAATTACTTTTCCAGACTACAACGATCTAATTTTGTTGGGAGGAAAAAGGCTAATAGTGTGTGTATGAAGGAAGTGTAACAAATTGCTTAAGTCTCCTAGAGTCTCTCCTTTCAGAAGAATCACTGCTCTAAATTGCCTGCAGTGTTTTGTTCCTGTTTTACCAATGGAGCGCTTTCTTCACATATCAAAACATCTAGTTCTGATTGTTTTTCTCAGTTCAGACTCCTGTGGTACAGCAAGTGGATCTGGTTTCTTGTCTGACGAGTGGCCTCTCAGAACAGGTAATGGAAACAAATCTTTGTCGCTAAGTATGACTTCTAGCAAGCGAGTCAAGTTTTCATCAGCCCCAGGCCTAGTGCAAATGTTGTGTGATATATGATTTTAGAAGCAGCTAGATGTTAGAAGAGTTTTGGGTGCAGTGCCAGTAATATTCTAAAGATGCAATGCGAGAAGGTGGGAACCTGTGGGAAGGAAGAAAAACTTTGTGGTAGCAGCAGATAGACTGCTACTGTTTGCCGAAACAGCGTGAGGATGCTGAAGAGGGTGAAAATAATTGAAAGCTAAGTCAACTTTAAATTAAAAATAGGAAGTGACTAAGTAAATGTTTTTATATTGTTAAAGACCTGTTTTACATGCCTGAGCATGGGAAACAAGCCGTCAGTCGCTGCCACCAGAAACCTGCTTCACAGCACTGCCCTCAGATTTGGTTTCTGTCTTGGCTCTTTCTGGGGTCTGTGCATGAGCCCTTAGGAGCAGGCAAAAGTACTTACCACAGAAGTGCAGCATTGACTTTAAGAGACCAGATAATGGTTGCATGTTTTCAAAGCATCATTTCTACAACTGTGTTAAACTGCTTAAATTATTCATCCACAAGGAATCCTCCAGAAAAGAAAAAGTTGGAGCCCACAGGTGAAGTCTTCTTGAGAGACCTGTTTGCAGAGGAAGATCCGCAGCTCCGCAGCCAGTTTTGCCTTTATCCAGCGTTCAGATAACTCCTGGTTGTTACTCTTCCTGCTTATTTCAGAGCTGTATTTCCTTTTAACAAGAGCTACTGTCAAGTCACAACAGGTTATCTGTCAATGTCACTTAATTAATGTCCAGACTATAATTAATGAAGAATTTATTGAATGTCAGCCTACCATTTGGATGCTTTTTTAGAATACGTGTGGATGACTGAGTCTGCTATAAAAGTGAATTAGGTTAAACTTTGTAAATATGAATGTGAACTGATTATCAGGGTTATACCTGTGTATGCGAAACAGTCTTTAAAAAAAACTATATTAAAAATTATATATTAATCTATACAAATAAAAAGAACCATGGTATATTAAGCATATATTTTCCCAAGGTGCTCTAAATATTATTTGAGCTACATGTTGTATTTTCAAATTGTTGCAGAATTTTAACACACAGCTCCAGAAACTGAATTTTACTGAGCAATGCAAAAATCAGATTTGGATCTCTATTTAAGAGTATAAGACTGCTTTTTTTTTTTTTTTTTTTTCATCATCAATGAGTTTTACACTGCTTGTTTGATACTATAATCAATGATGGTCCAGAGACACAGGAACCACAAGAAACAGAATGTATTGTTGAATTAACCACTGTTGAGACTAGAGTTAAAGACACTGTAGTTCTTGGAATCCCTATGAAAGCCAAAGAGACTCTAGGAGGGTTTCCTGCTGCTATAAGTTGTAGTGAAGTAATAGAAGCACTCCATTTTCAAAATAGTCTTGGAGCAACTTCATCTGTCTATTCTTGGTTTTAGCTATCTGAAAAATGCTACCTGAAATATCCCAGCACTTCCATTGTACCTGACTAATGCCACATAGGCCAGAAAATGAACCATATGCATTATTTGTGCAGATTTGACAAAAAGACAACAGCATGGATTTTATTTTTATTATTTTTCCTGTAGTTTCTTCATGGCATGGGCTGTGCTTTATTTCATGCTGGGATGCACAAGTGTATTTACTGTTTTGGTAGCCAGCTCTGAATTAGGATTAACACTGACTAATGCTAGAACAAGCAGAAAAATGTCTAGAAATGTTTTTTCAAATGTTTTTCCTTCATTAAAATCTGGATACTGCCAGTTTGTTTTGTAATTAGAAGTTTCTAGACACAATCTATTTTTTGCTGTCTCATAGAAGGGGCTCATAACATTGTGTAGAGCTATGAATCAGTATTTCTTTCTCTTTTGATAGCACCTATGAGGGTTCAGGTTTCTTGTGGCACTTTTTGTCTGACATAATGCTTTTCTTCTTTCTGTGGAGAAATAACCTTGTTGCCCTCGCAAAAGTATCTTATGTACAGATGTATTCAAATGTTTGAATTCATTTTCACAATCTTTTTAACTGAATGGAAATTTAACATCAACTGCCTATAGCAGGTGACTATTGAAATTCAGCTACTACCTACTTGTTCACAGGTCCTTGAAAACTCACAGCTAGGCACAGCACCAGAACTACACCAGTTGGTTGAAAGCTGTGCAGATGGTGGTGAGCTGTCAGCTTTCTCAGTGACCTTTAAGAAATTTGACCTTATGACCCACTTCATTTCTCTTCTTGATTCCCCAGGTGGTCCAGTTGCATCTTCCTGCTATCTTCTTTTTTCCCATTTCTCCATCTTATGTTATTTTTCGCCTATGTGTGGTAGCTGAATGCTGATAGAATCCATTCATTGCCACCAAAAGCCAGTCCTAAAAAAAAAAATAAGAAAAAGAAACAAAAACAAACAATCAAACAAAAATGATGCAAGCAGAAAATTTAACATGGAATTGCAACTCTGATTTGTACTAACAAAGTTAAGGAAAGAAGCCAAGGAAAGTTGGAGTAAGAGCGGTCTGTTTCTTGGGAGTGTGCAGGTATAAGTTTTGTATGCCAGAATCATTCAGCTTCTGTGTGTGTGCTTTGACTGCGAATGTTCACAAGATGATGCTTTCAGATTTGGAAGAGCATCCTTCAGAGATTCATGCAATATAACTTGAGTGATAGTGCTACAACCATCATCACCAGAAAAAAGAAAACAAAAACAAAAAAACCCACTACCAACAACAAAAATGCATGCAGCACGATTTCTTTCTCATCCAAAGTGTATACATTTACTGAATGTTTTCAGATGAATGGCTGAGTTGGCACTCATCTCGCATCATCTAGATCTTGTGTTTTTCTAGCAATAATCCTTATGTAATTACACATTTGACATGTGAAAACTGCCAATGTGGTTTGACACTGCTTAACAATGTGTAATCTTTCATGCTACAATCTGCAATTTTCTTAGCTGTATGAGAGACTATATGCTGTCAATTGTCTGCAGAATGGATTCATTGGAACTGACAGGCTGCCTATTTCTTAGCTTGTTTTTGCTTACTCAACACGTAACTTTGTATTGAATTCAGACTTTGATTATGTGAACTTGAGAAGCAATTTCTACAGTTAGAATACTGTTAATTCACTCTTGCTGTTGTAAATCTTCAGAAGAGATGGACTGGGATTACTGCTGCATATGGAAGACATGGTCTCTGTTTCTCCATCAGAAGCAGATTACAGTTACCAATTTTAGATATCTGCACTTCAAATGATTTCCTTACAAGAAACGAAGAAATGTTGCAAACATTATAAAATAGAAAGATCTTTGAACTGGAGTCAATTTCAAAATGTCTCACTCTCAGTCTTAATAAGAGTATTATATGGGAGTTTACAGATTCAGAATCCTCTTTGCCATGATTTATAAATTTGTACTATGAATAAGAGACATTAGGCTTTTGAGATATAAGACTTCGGTTTCTTTAATCTTTTCCTCGTGTATGGAAATATAAACATATGACTAAAACTGCATCATGGTCTCTAGAATGACTAAAAGAGAAAATACTTACTATAATACACTATAGTTGATGGGGCCATTAAAATGATTTTTTTCCAAAGGTTTGCAGAGAGATCTTGTATTTAGAATACAAAAAGTAGTCATCAAAGTAAAGTCAAAATAAAGATCAAATAGATGTGTTAAGCATGTTGTAAGAATAATTTGATAAAACGTGTTTGTTAGATTGCAGTGCTTTCCTCCTGTATTGAATCATTACAGCTAGTGTCTTTCAGAACAAAATATATTTTTGTGTTATTTTTTTTGTGCTAAATTCTGCTATGAACAGGATGTGATATTCCCAACTTCACGTTTCTTCTGAATAAGAATTCATAATAATTAAATAGATACCAGAATGCATGTCTTTTTAGGCTGCCCACATAATTACAAAACAATTCTTTCATAATAATTTCTAAAGACTTTTGCAAAGGATGTGTCATCCTCCTCTGCTAGATTTTTGGTTGCTCATTTCTTTTTAATCCCATGCAAATCTGTAAAATTCTTCCAATTTTATCTATTTTATTTTTCTTTATCTCGAGTATGTGTATATTTCACAGAATCACACAGAATCACAGAATGGCTGAGGTTGGAAGGGACGTCTAGAGATCATCTAGTCCAATCCCCCTGCTCCAGCAGGGACACCCAGAGCACGTGGCACAGGGTGGCATCCAGGCGGGTTTGGAAGATCTCCAGAGAAGGAGACTCCACAGCCTCTCTGGGCAGCCTGTTCCAGGGCTCTGTCATCCTCAAAGGAAAGAAGTTCTTCCTCACGTGGAGATGGAACTTCCTGTGTTTCAATCTGTAACCATTACCCCTTGTCCTGTCACTAGCCACCACAGAGAAGAGTTTGGACCCATGCTCCCTACATTCACCCCTGAGGTATTTGTACATGTTGATCAGATCCCCTCTCAATCTTCTCCAAGCTAAACAGGCCCAGCTTGCTTACTCTTTCCTCATAAGATAGATGCTCCAGTCCCTTAATCATCTTTGGGGCCCTATGCTGGACCCTTGCTAGAAGCTCCACATCCTTCTTGTCCTGGGGAGCCCAGACCTGCACCCAGTACTCCAGGTGCGGCCTCACCAGAGCTGAGCAGAGGGGCAGGATCCCCTCCCTCCACCTGCTGGCAACGCTCCTCCTCATGCAGCCAGGAGCCCATTGGCCTTCTTGGCCACGAGGGCACATTGCTGACACATTTCATCTCAATGTCTCTTTTGAAATGATTTTGAATAGGCTGTCCAGGTAACAAGTAGATGGTACAGACACTGTTTGCTATGAACATAGATATTGTACAAATTAAAAAGTTCTCTGTTATTCTATTCATGTTAAAGAATTGTTTTTATATAAAAGGAAGCCCCTTTACAGACAATCGTACATTGTAATGAAAAGACTGAAAAACTAGTTGGAAAATGGTCAGATCATTTGGGACGGTTTCCTGGAAATAAGAGAGGTTAAGAAAAGAAAACCAAATAAGGAAAATTAAATTAGAGCTCACAGTTCCACAGTGGTTCAAGAGTTGTCCATTTTTTATTTTTAGCTTCACCTTCTTATTTTTATTTAATTTCCTATTACATGCTTTACTATGTTATCTCTTCTTATATCCTGTTGCTTTCATAAAGTTGAAAGAAGAAGGGTAATAAATATTTCAGTTTCATATAGCATATAAGCTATTCCTCTGGGAAGACACTTCAGAATGGTATTTGAGTACCAGAACTTTTCTTTTTCTCTGTATTTATGTTAATACTTCGTGTTTTCTGTATGGTGTCCATTTTACATGAGCACTGATTGTATGTTACTTCTCCTGATTGTATGTTATCTGTTGTATGTAATCTTCTGATTGCATGTTACAAAAATTTGAGTGTATCAGTTAAGAGTATTATTGAACTACAGCATTTTGTAGTTTTGTAGAAATTCGTGAGGTTTTTTTTAGATCATTCCTGAATGCTGTGACTATAGTATGAACTTCTTGATGAACAATTTTTCCAAGGATTATTCTCAAATATTCCCTTACATGGAAGACACGTTAACATAGAATTTAACACCATAGCACTGATTAAAACCCTTGGTCTGTAGTATGAGGTGTGTCAGTACCTAAGCTTCCTTGCCGGATCTCCAGGATGGGTTTTCCAATCTGAAGAAATGACATTTTGGTACAGATATCAAGTACTTAGTTTCTTTATTGTCAGAGATGCCATCATCCTTGTAAAAGTCTTGGCATCTCTGTGTTTGAACAGTAACAGTTCAATAAACATAATTAGAAAGGTGGAGGATGATTGAGTGACATCTATACTGTATGTACCTGTACACACATCATTTCCTGGCTCCATTGGCAGTGAAGGAAAAAGTAATGTTCTAACAGTATGCCCCTATGCCTGGTTGGTTCTTTGCCAGAGAGAGATCTAGTTGCATGGGTTTTGAACACACTGCCACTTCTGGGTTGGAAATGAAGCCCTGAAAATCAATAATTGGGCTTCAATATTAAGATGTATACAGTAATTTCATTGTAGTTTTATTAGATCAGTAAAACACCCGCTGTGGGACAGTATCACAAGGAACTAATTCATGTACCAAGCTTAATGTCTAATATAGGCCTAAGAGTTTAGAGGAGATTTGAGAGAGGTGAGGGAGCTATATAGAGGTTTTAGTGTTTAAAGGAGTTTTCTAATGAGAAAAAAAGTAACAAGAAACTAAAGTGTAATAAAGCAGATATTGTACAGTTTGAAGTTTCACATTACCTTCATTTGCTTTTCGCAATTTGTAAATTGCTAGGGATAAAAGCTCCTGGGTCACTTTGGCAAATATTCCCCTTGCCAGTCTATGTCTCTCTCCTTTCCATGCCGTATGTGCAGAACTGAGCAATTAATGGAATTAAGAATTCTTAAGTTTATTTCAACTAAAGTTGAACTAATATTTGATCAAAACACCTGTTATTTTTCCAACATATTGTTGAAAGTCTTCCCTGTAGGATGAGATAAATGGATTATCATGGCTTGTATTGTGCAATAGATATGATAATAGCGAACACAGAACATAGAGAAGAGCAACTGCCAGGAAGTAATGTGAATACCTGTTTTAAGTTTACTTTCATTTACAACAAAAAAGACTCGCTTAAATCTGAAAGAAATTTACTTTAAAATTCTTAAAACTATATAAAAAGTTGTAAAACACATTGTGAAGATTATTTGAGATGTGTTGCATTTAGAATCCTTGTACATTTCATCATGAACATTTAACACTTCATGGAACTGACATAATTTTCCACTAAATTTCCACTCAGTGCTTTTTCTATTTCTGTTTTTAAACTAGCAACCAAAAGATACAGAAAGGCAAATATAGCCCAAGCCAAAGAATTCTGGTGAGAATGAAGTGCAAATTTGTGACATGAAGTATGTGAGTATAGTGCAACGAGTGGGGGAATCTTGAACCTCATAAAAACAGGAATATCATTGCTTTGAAGAAAATTATGATGTAATAAAATTGTCTTTTTCCTTCTAAGCAGCCAAAAATCTCAGGTGTTTTGTATATTATAAAATTCCTATAACAATTGTACACACAGGAAACTAAATGATTGAAGACAAATACGCAAATATGCAATGGAAGTGCTATCAGCGCATTCCAGGTAGTCTTTGGTATTCATAATTCATTTTCAGTATCTCTCTCTCTCCGCTAGAAAGAATCTGCAAGGCTTGCTTTTGTCTGTGCCAGATGCTTCTCAGATGAGAGGAGGTAGTTGCCAAATTGCTCACCATGCAGTAGAAATGGCAACTGAAAGTGATTACACCCAGCATATGGTCCAAAGGCAGACATCTGCTAGAAAAGATTAGGGATACTGTGGCAGATTCTCACTTGTTTTAATGAGCCAAATAATCTTGAGCGTAAGTCCATTATAACAAAAAAGAGTAGCCATCAATGAATTTTGCATCAAACCTGCATCCTTCTGCCTGCCCCCCTCATGCACTCCTGTGCTTTGTCAACTTGGACATGCAGCAGTGGTAGCATGGGAGATGTGAGTGTATTTGTTAGAACTGCTTTGTAAAACTATATTAGTAAAAAGGATAGTGAGAAGAGAGGTACTCGGCACTTTACTGAAAATATACTTAATAATTTTAGTAGCATACAATAAGACTCTAAACTCGGCACCTGTGGACTATAGCTAACATATAGACAGGACAAACACAAGTCCATCCTTTTGCTGTGTTTGGAGATTATAAATATTCCAAGTTCCTATTTATACAATTTAATTGTTGTAGAGGTAGCACTGTTTCACATACACGACCAGTGTGATCCCCTTAACTGTTAAGAAAGAAACAAAGCTCCCTTGCTGCTACAGAGGTCGGGTAAGGGTTCAGAGCTGTCAATTTCAGGTGGAAGGAGTTTAAATGCCTACATGCTGTGTACAGTTACATCAGTCTGTTTCTACCAGTTTGTGCCAGCTGCACCCTGCTTAGCATGACAGCTGTCTGTCTGTGTCATGGGATGTTCCCTTGACATTGCACAGATTTATTAAGAGCTGTGGAACCATGCACCAGAGTGATAAGCATGCGCTCGTGCCTTGTGTGGCCCTGTGACATCTCATGGGATGTAGATGGAGAAAGATGGATGTGGACAGATGGACAGGCTCAAAGTGGCCTGAAGGAATATTGCCTAGGTAAGGGCTGGATAACGAAGAGATGTCTCCTGATGGGTGACTAGTCTGAGCATGAATGTTAGGGAATAGGAAGTGGCACTGAAAGAGGTATATAATCTTTTTGGCTGATAAGCATAAATCTCGCAAAAAAAAATAAAATAGTAGTAGCTGCAATAGTAGCTGATGCAAAATTGCTGTCACAAGAAAAGATATAAGAAAATGCTTTCAGAGGTGAGGGTGGTGATAAAGAAGCGTAGGTAGTATTGACCACAACAAATAAAGTCAGTGAAAGGAGGTAACACTGGAGTCAGGAGAGTGTAAGTGGAAGGCTGGCAATGGCGACTAAGCAGTGAAAGGTCTACTGACTTTTGAGAATGTCAGCAATATTGGGAAGAAATCCAAGGTAAAGAGAAGTTTAAAAACTGTGGGATTAAGTATCCTTTGGAGAAGAAAGAACTTCAAGAAACATTAGGCTGTGTTATTGAACATGCTGTTCATGTTCAAGAAACATGAAAAGTGTGTATATACTGCATATGTGCTGTGTGTGTATGCTGTATATATGCTGATAGACAACAGAGATTATTTTCAAGGACTGTTGTAAGGGCTGTCTTCTAGACTCTGATTATTCAGGGAAAGATTACTATTGTATCAGATCCTTCGGGTTTTTTGCTCATAAAAGAATAAATGAATTGATTAAGTAAGTCTTAAGTCTATGTTGGGGCATGATGCATGGTATTTTAAAAGGCAGAATATGTGTGAAATGTATATAAATCCACAAGGTATATATCGTATGATATATGCAGTGTGTTTGTGTGTGTATATATACATGCATGGTTTGTGTTCATCTGTATTTTAAACATAGACATCCTTATTAGGCTTCCTGCTGTTTTAAGGAGGACATTCTTAAATGCCCCCAGGCAAAAGAGAGACTTCAGGTCCTCTTCAGTTTTATGAGAATGGAAATGCATTATGCAACCCATTTTTGCTGAGTCTCTGGAGTGTTACCAGATACATTTTCAATATACTTTGTAAAGCAAGATGGAAACCTTCCAGTAAAGAGGTGCAACATCGAATATAAGATTATTAACATCATTCCTTTTGGTTATGCAGGTAAAAAGGTGTATGTGTTTTTAAAGTTTTCAGGCATTTAAATAATCTATAAAGTTTTAAATTGAAGGAATTTAAAATTATGACTTCAGTAAAGAGGGGTGGGGTGGGTCCCTATCAGTTTTCTTCTTGCTTCCTCAAGAAGTATCTCATAACCTGAGAAAGAGGTAGATCTCCTTAATTTGTTAAAATTAAGATGTTTTACGTAGCTGCAATTTAAATCATGAGAACAAGTTTATTAGTCCTTCTACTATCCAAAAAATGTAATAGGTACCTGAGCAAGTGTTAAACTTTCCCTGGGTCACTTACATATAGTTTTCCCTGTAGCTACAGGAAAAAAAAGGTACAGACTTCTTCGGATATTAAAATTTCAAAAGCTGACATATCGTCTTACATTTTCTGACTGAAGATGATTGTCCTGCCATCTGCTCTGGAGATAGCACTTTATAATTCTTCTCATGGAAGGCACAATGGAATGGGAACTTCTCTGGAGTCAGAATTATCCATTCTAATTTCATTTCGCCCAAGTTGCTGAGCATATGCCAGTTTATGGATCATCCTTTTCCAAGTAAAACAATGAAAGTGGACCCTTCTGCTGGCAAAAACTGAAACAGTATGTACTCATGCTTGGCATTCTAGTATAGAAAACAAGAAGTTAATTTTCCTTGGTATGCTTGTACAGATGCCTGCTGAGTTCTGATTGGATACTCAAGCTGGGAGTTAAAAATGAGGTGAGAATATTTAACCCACGATTTGCTAACGTTCATATGTTCTGGCAGATTGTATCAATGAGCATCTACAAGATATTTTAAGGTTTTCTGTGTTCAAAATATCTTTGCATTTTTTCCTTTTTATGTTCAAGATAAAAAAAAAAAGTTTTCAGCACTCTTTTTAATATGTTAAATGAAGAAACCTGATGCATCCAAGGAAGTTGAGGGTACAGTTAGGGCTAGTGTACAGCGATTGCATTTTAGTAGAGTATAGGTGTCCACTTTGCACTGAAATGCCCTCTTTTTTCCTTGATCCATCTGTGAGATTGTCTTTTTTTCTGTTTGTTTTATATGAAGGAGAACAACTTTGTAAACCAAACAAAAAAAAATCATAAATTTTATATCATATGCAAAATATCTACATCATCTTCTGTCAAGTGTGTAAATTGGTGGCAACAAGGGAATTATATATCATTCAGGTAGGTAATCAGTTGTTGCAACTGGCTTATTTTTGAGTGTTTTGAAGACATATTTCCACTCATAAACTGTTCTTCCAAAATGTATTCATGAGTCAATGTCTTAAATTAGTCCTTAATGGAAAAATGGATGAAGTATTAGAAAATTCTTTCCCCCTTTAGCGGTGCAAATAAAGTCAATAACTGTTGTCTTTCAGTCTTTCTTTTTCTGTTTACTTTAAGCTGTTAATTAATTGCAGCAATCAGAATTGTATTCTTTTGACTGTAATAAATGGAATTCCAATATGGAAGGCTGAAGCTGTCCTAAAATAAATTGTGCTCTAGTAACTTTCAACTAGTAAGCAGAGTTGTCAAGTATTTTACAAAGGGAGATGTGTAGCTTTTCAATTCTTTTGAAGCAATTTATGGCTGGTATATTGAAATAGTGTGGGTACTGTAATTATAATAAATGAAACAGAAGAATAACCTAGATAGAGCCCATGCAATAAATAGGAAGCTTTTAAAAGTATATTGTGATGAAGATTATTATAACTGCAGAAATCACACAAATAGTGTGCATGGTATGAGCAAAAAGTCATAGATTTATCTCTCAAAATTTTTCATTACATCATCAAAAACTTGTTCAAATATTGCATTTAGATATTTCCAAGAAAGAAAGAAAGAAAGAAAGAAAGAAAGAAAGAAAGAAAGAAAGAAAGAAAGAAAGAAAGAAAGAAAGAAAGAAAAGAAAGAAAAGAAAGGCAGAGAAGGAAAATAAACTGTCTAGGAATCCTACTCTGCTTTCATGCTGAGGATGAGTGCAGAGCTAAAGCTCTGTCCAATAAAACATTTAATGGAATGCTTACACCACAAAGTTTGCAGAAACTGGTGAACCACAAACTTGAAATAATTACTGTTGACATGTTCAAGGGCACATCTTACTTTTCTTTCTTAGTAAGGCTTAATTAGTACTGCACTTCTGCAAAATGTTTAATGTAATTGGTAGTACCTGCCCAGCTTTATTAAGAATGCAAGGACTGGAATCCTCAATACACATTTAATTTTCAGGTCAGGATAATGATAATCTTATGTATAGTTATATTGTCACAAAAAAAGGTTTAATAGTTTTAGATATCTACCATGCCACTAATGGCAATTCCACAGTGAGGTGTTCATGGGTGTTTGTAATATCTTATGTGATAATTAAACCTGTTTGTCCTAGAATGAAGCTTGGTATACCTCTTCCCTTTTGATAAACTGTATTTGTTAGAAAAGACATTTTTTTCTCTGATTGTCCACTATATTAGTGGACACCTAGTGTCCACTAGTGTGTGGTGGTCTTGTCTTGTAGTCTGAAAGATGATCCCTCACAGGATGTGACCCGATGAACCATTAATCATGCTATTCTTTGTTTTGTCCCAGCAGAATTCTCATTTGGGAATAAGAAGCTGCATGGCCAGTTGCTTTTAGCAGAACAGTTTCACGTGGTTCCCCTAAATTTCCATTTTTCCCTACATTTCTCAGTCATTCAGGATGTTTCTTCTTTTCACTGATAAGCATCTTCTATGATCTGTTTTTTTTTTACACTTATCATAAGCGTGGCAACAACTGAGTGAATTTGCGTGGCCAGTTCAACTCTTTATAATCTTTTTGCAGATTCTAGTTTCAACAGGAATTTGTAAAGAAATGTAATGCAGCCAGACTTTGGTTCATTGACACCTCTGGTTCTAAGATATGAGAGGCTGCTCTCAAACAATTGGTCTATTGAGTTCAAGAGATGTCATTGCTAAAGAGAGACGAGATTCATTTGATGGAGTTGGCATAGAATATGCCAAAATCTTCCCATTTTGTGGTGCCTACTTTCCTTATGACTTCTCAGATGAGTCACATCCTGCACCTCAGAACCTCCATAAACAAAATTGACACATAGCTGGCATATGTAGCCATTCAGCTGGACTTTCAACATGCAGAAAGATGCTAATCTAATTCTACTCTATATTTTATGCTGAATCTTTGGAAACTGTATTCTGCAGTTCCAAAACCACAATTAAGTTCAAGATATTCTTTAAAAAAATACTAATTATGACATATAAGCTATAGGAAACCTATAATCATTGGAGATTTAGAAATAGTCCCTGAAGTATTATAACTCCAGAAACCTAAAATTCCTGCTGTGGGTTAAAATACCTTGACTATGATTGTGACTTTGGAAATGTTGCTACTTTGATTGCTGCACTGTTTAATGTGATTTTTTTTTTTAGGAGCTCTAGATCTTTACTTTTATCTCCATTGTGCTGGTAGAGCCAGCACAAGTAAGGTAAAGTCATGTCCAGGTAACTAGCTACTTCTGCAAAACATGCAAGTCTCAAATCCCATTTTAAGTTTGGGCAACTAAAGCACCAGGAAAACAGAGAGCACTGTCAGAGACGAATGACAGCTGTATGCCTAGAATAATGTCCTGACTTCACTGAAACCATGGGAATTTTTCTGCTGCCTTAATAGATTTCAACAGGAAAGTGATTTTGCAAGTAAGTAGCCAAAAGCATGTGGTAGAGGAGTGGCATGGTCAGGTCATCTCCTAATTTCTAAATCACCTTTCAAAAAATAAGGTCTGATTGTTACAGTATACAGTATAAATGCATCGTTGGTATTTACACTGAGGAGAGCTCTACTCTGAAAAATATAAATGAGTTTGCCTTCCTGCCTGTACCGCTGTAGCATTTATTCTGTGCTTCTCCTGATTCATTTTCCTGGAGGATGTCTTTAGCCAGACTCAGAAAATCCCACTCTGCCTTGGGATATGTACCCATTTCAGCTAATGATTGCACAGTAAGTCTGCTGTGCGCAAACATAGTAGAGGGAAATAGTTGCTCCAGTTTCGTCAGTCTTTCCCTGCTGTAAATCCCTGTTTTATGCCCTTTATTCATCCCTTCTCTTATCTCTAAAAATGACTGCTCTTCTTACCTCTTTAACCCTTCATTTTCCCACTGACAACTGGCTAGTCCTGCTGTGTGGGGCCAACCATCACCCCCTCCTCTAGCTCCTGGCATGCAGCTAGGCAGGAGGGAAATTTATGGTGAATATCTAGAGAAAACCAAGGGAAGCACTGTCTGGTTTTACAGGGAGCTCATCTGACTGCTCACCAGTTTGAAGTACAACTAAGCAATTACATCGAAAAACAAGTTCATAAAGCAGATGTGTAGGAAGAGCCTCACTCCATAGCCTGGCATGCACATTTTGCTGAGATTCTTGCCATTGCTCCAACTACAACTGATGCACTTGCTCCAACTGATGCACTCGACAAATCTGTTGTAGTAAGTGACTATTTCTTTTCCAGAAATGGAGAGAGAGAGGAAGTCCTCAAAAAAGGGTCCAGTGAGGACAGAGACCATGATTTATGCCTGTTGCACATTTTTAACCATCTTATTCCACTAGTTACACTTCACAGAAATTCCTGTAAAAACAGAACAGTGACATTGCTTGCCTGTGAACTACGTAGCCTTCACGAGTGGACCAACAACTGTCAGATTTAAAATAGATTTAATCTCAGTCCTTTACAAGGCTCTTTTCAGGAAAGCTAATCATATGGTCTTGAGCACAGGAAGACCTGTAAATCTAGAGAAAAATTCTTTTTTTTTTTTTTGTTTCATTGTGTTTTTGTTTGTTTGTACTCTCTTCATAAAGATGCATTCAAAAGCTTTCTGCAGTGATAAATCACTTAATTACTCAAAAAACCCAACCAAACAAAAAAAAAAACCTGTCTTGATTTGGTCCTTTCTTTCCTACCACTGCTGCATGTGGCATGAGGAAGGAGGCAGGAGAGAAAGGACTGCCTGTTGGTTACTCAACTGACACTTACTTCATCAGCTTATCAGTGGTTGTCTGGCTCTTTCCCTGCCCTTGGAGAAATCCTTTCTACTGCTGAAACTGTCATGTTAGTTGATAAGGAAAACTTTGGTCCATGTACATTTTTGCTAATCTCTTTGCAGATCCTTCCATTCACAGACATGCTGTGGTTGACAAGCTCTTACAGTTCTCCAGCCACATCAATGATGGTGACCGCCATCTCTCTTTTCTACTCTGGGACCTTCAAAAGCTATTTCCTTGACGGGATATCCATCTTGACAGGTATTACAGAACACCAACTTGCAAAACAAGCTCTGATATGCTTTTGAATTAGTCGCTTTAGAAAGACACGTGCCTTAAAATATGCTACAAGAAATCTAATGACTACATCTTTATATCATGTGACTAAATAGTCTACTTATATTTCATTCATTTTGAGGGACAGTTGGGCTGAGCACTTATGGCTTCAAGGAAAATGTGGCAGGCCAAAATGGTAAAAGCTGTAAACTATATGCATACATACTGAACTCCTTGCTTTTCCTCCCAATACTGATGCTTTGTGACCTGAGTTATCAGACTGATAACCTAGTTGATTGATTTTTTACTGCTGTAGAGGACATCAGGAATAGAAGGACAAAATCTTCAGCAGAGGCAGAATAGAATGACAGGCACATTTTGCTTACAGAGCAGCAGGCAAGTGCTCAGATCAAGGAACTGCTGCAGGCCTTCAAGGACCACAACTGGCAGAACTTTCATAAAATAAAAATAAGGAAACTTGTAGAAAAGGAGCAGTCTGAGAACTGTTACCTTTCAAGGATGATGTTCAACAGATCAGTGCTCTGATCTGACTTCTCATTAGACTCTTGCCAGTGTTTTGTGCAGGACCTGGCAATGAGGATGTATCTTATGCTGGATGAAGTATAACTTTGAGAGTCCCCTTCCAAACATGCCATCACAAATCCTACCACCCCTGTTTCTCTCCTCTGTGTCTGGGATGAGTCAGGTCATTGATTTCTTAGGAATTCCCTGCATTTAGGTAACTCAGGCTAACTGTCCTCTTTGACATAAACCCTGCCCAATGGTGCATCATAAGCACAAGAAGAGTTAGAAAACGAGGGGAATCCTAGATGGCATCCAATACTGCTGTTGAGGTAACCTGTATGGAGCCTTACTTTGAGGATTGTTTTTTAATTCTTTTAGTTTTAAAAGCTGCATTGTAGTTTGTGGTCCAATTTGCCAGGTATCAGTTAACAAAGCGTTATCAAAGGTACATTTTAACCATTTTAAACTGCTGTTCTCTTTTCAAGTTTACTAAAATTCTGTATTTAAGTACTTGATTCATTGCAATCTAGTAATCGCTCAAAGCCCAGAGCTGTACCAAAACATTTTATTGAAGTTTAACGAAACAGCAGTGAACAGGTGCAAGCCAATAAAATGACACCCTTTTGCTGACCCTAAACTAACAAGAAAAGAGAGTTAAAATTAAATATTAATTTATTAAGTAAACCCATACCCACATCAATCTGCAAGTTAATGATGCCCAATATGGCCCAAAGGTATTAGCAGTCTCCATCACAGAAATAATTTAAAAATCACAGGAGTATTCTAAAACTCTGGACCGTATTATAACATGACCCATAGTACTTAATAATCTGGGAGAAAAAACACCTTCTGTATCTGTACTTGATTACTCATAAAATTCTCAGGTGTTTATGCATTCATTATTTCTGACCTCAGCTGCTTAAGAGAACATTTAAAATGTGTATAAGATGGTTAATAGATCATTGTCCAATTAAATTAATTGCCCTTATAAAATTACTTGCTTTCAACATGCAGACGTTATGGGAGGGGCTGCAATTCAATATACTTTGTTTGCTCTGTTGGCATCCAAATGACGTTACAAAACTTGTCTTCAACTTTGTGAATGCCCACATTTCTAATATTGTGCAGCCTCTAGGGATAAATTGATTTTATATGATTCTATACTGACTACATTCATCTTCAAAACCTATGTCAGAGAAGGCCCTGGAAATGTCCAGAATAAAATTATAGGGTGAAGGAGGTGACCATGTTTTGTCTGCATCGCTGGGAGATCAAAAGAAGATACCAAGAAGGTAAACATTAGACCTCCTCAAAGTCTCAATGGTTTCTGCTTGGTCAGTCTTTTCCCTCTTATATTTCTAAAATCTTTCTAAGGAGTCCTGCAAAACAAGCCTGCTCCTCACTGTTGCAGCACACAAGTTTCCATATAGGTTCCTTCACCTTGGACCTAATCTTAATCTAAGTTTTGTTTCAAAACCTTATCTCCTTGTATCTTTAGCTAAAAATGCTGGATAAGAACAGAGGCGGTGTTTACTCAATATATGCTATTAATTTTCTGCCCAGTACCAATTTCCTCAAGTTCCTTGCCAAGCAGTTAGCCTGTGTGCTTGAGACATATGAAAAATCACTGTCTTTCTGTCATGCAAAGATAGTTGCTTTGCTTCCTTTGGCTTGGAGTCAGTATGTCTGGTGACATTAAGCAAATGAATATAACCACTTTGTCCTCATCTTCTCCAGCAATCCCTCTGGTGAAAATAGGAGAAGAAGCTCTAACATTGGTATCTGTTGACAATTTTTTTTTAATGTCCTGTGCCTGGATCAGATTCCCTGCAGTGCTTAATCAGTTTTGTGTCATGGTTGCTCTTCAATATGTGGATGAAGAAGGGAAAATATTCCAAAATCATGAATACTATCTCTCTATATATATTTTTACCCTTTAAAAAGTGAATTCAACATATATTTCTGTATAAGCAGCACTATAAATTCATCTATCTCATGCCTACCAGGCACAGCACAGGTAACAGCATGATAATATTCCTCCCTCTAAACCAATTTAATTCAACTCCTCTCTGAAAGAATCAGTACTGCATCTGAAAGTATAGTTTGGTCTTCATTACTTAGATAGACTTGAATGTCTATCAAAGTCTATCAAAGACTATTAATACTCTAGATTTTATGTCCATCTTGGCATGTCATGATGAAGAACTGCAATTAGCAGGAATTGTGTGGCCTCAATTTGCACCATCATTTGTAGTTTTTAACATTTAATTATAATATTTTGACTCTCTCTAAACACTTTCAAGTCAGCAATTGAAATAATGTGCTAAACTAGAGGTCTATATATGCACTCTGACTCTGCCAAATGTAGACTTACTGGTTGCGCTTACCTTTCAAGGAACTAATAAAAGAGTAAACTGAGTTAGTATGGTTGAAGACAATCTTAAAGGCTCACAGTTAATGCAACAGTGCTTATAATCCTGAAATGTAGTTCTGTGAGTATAAAGATACATGTCAGAGTGTAATATAAAGCCAAAGAACCTGCTGTGCTTAAATTTTGTCTGAATTTCTTAATCCTACACACGATCTGCTGATGCTTACAGAAATGCAAATCAGTTCAGAATATGGGAGGGATGAGAGAGATGAGATGTGTTCGGACAGACTGGCCAGTGTTTTAGTGTATATTTTTTTGAACCTTAACAGTACTATCCACTTCAACTACACTAAGATTCTCTTAAACTGATTATGCTGGTAATATTAATCATATTGGTAATGGCTGAATACTCCTGTACTACTTATACTCGTTTACATATCTGTACTTGTGGAATTGTGCAGTCATTCTGTCACATCGAATCCATTTCCTCTGAATTTTGTGGTGATGGAATATTTTTTTAAGTACAGTGCCAGGAATGCTAAGGAGAATGGAGTCTTATATGTGCAACACATTTGTAGCTTATTTTGTCTTGTTACCTGCTGGGAAAAGCATTTATATTTATATTTTGTTAAAGAAGAGCTTTTTGACTTCAAAGAAGGAAAAGGAGTAATGTTTATTATCTCAAATATAAGCTTATAAGGATTCCATAATACTTTCATTGTTTGAAGACCCCGCACAACATTATGTATTTTTGACAGTACTTTCTGTGCAATTGCATGTTGAAATGCCCAAACTCTATAAACACGGGTAACAAAAAAATGACATTGCATAATGAAGTTAGATTATGTGCCCAAGCTTCCTTAAAAAGCTGGAGGTATTCAGATCTAGATATTTGTTTTAGGTGGCTGCCAGGTCAAGCAGCTGATGCTACTTCAAAAACCCAGCTCTAATATTAACAAATGTGTAAAATGGGATTTTGCCGCCAATCAGTTTGACTAGTTAAATCAAAGCAGAATGTACTTGGCTTTATTGGCATAGTGGCCCAGATGTCTTTATCATTTGTACTATACAAAAAATTGAAGTTTTCTTTGAACTTAAAGTAGAGCATCATCCCCTGGGAAACTGTAAAATCAATGCTACTGAAGAACATATTATTCATAGTGTTTGCATTCAATAGCTGCTGGTTTCTTTCTCTTGCTTTAGAATATCAAGAAAAGATGTGATCATAGATGCAGATTTACTGGTAGGCACCAGGGGTTTTTGCCTTTTTCTTAGTACTTCCTATTGTGCCCTCTGTTTATTTTTATTTTTATTTATTTTTATTTATTTTTATATTACTGGTGATGCTGTTAGATACCCAAAAGGAATCTGACCCTTTGCTTAAGAGAGCTTAGTAATACTGCACATAGCGGATGCTCTGCAACATGTGCAAAGAATCAGTTTTGTCCAGACTTATTTTATTAAGCGAACTGGCTACCTATGCCATTCAGTAGTCACCCAGGCTTGTAGTTTTCCTAATTCACATACCCCTGCTGGCTGCCTGGGGTTTTCCAGGTGGAAATACACGAATCATTGCAAGATGTACTGCCCGTTTCTGTGTCCATTGACACAGCTGTTCAGCCTCCCTTCTCCTTCCCTCTGCCATTCAGGCTAGGACTATCAGCAGGAAGCAAGAAAGATCCTGTCAGCTTTTCCAGACTGTCTGTACCCCAAATGCATGTTTCCTCCTTCACCACGACTATCTTGCTGCATATGCCCCTTTTCTTCCTCAGTGTTTCTTGATGTGGTAACCCCATAAAGGGCCTCTGCGCCAAATAGTACAGCTGTTTAGAATGATCTTTTGGACTCGTGGGAAAACCAAGAGTGTTAAAAACTGTTTTTAAACTTGGCAAATAAATCAGAAGCATATCTGTGAGTGCCCTGAACCCCATGGGCTACAATAATGAGTACCTGAGTCACGATGAATGCACATGAAAATCAGTTTTCTTCTCTGGATTCTTGGTTGTTGGCATCCATTATGGCAACTTTAAACCAAAACTGGGCTACAGGAACTGATTGTATATAAATATTGTTTAGTCTCTATAGGAATATACTGTATAGTTGTAAAAAGTGAGGAACAATACAGTAAAAATTAAGCCTTTTTTGTGCCACTCATACGATCCCTAGAGGCTGAAACAGTTCTGGAGATTAGAACAAGGAATTTATTCTATATAGTGACTCTGCACACTGAAAGAGATTCTTCAAAATACTTTTTAGTAGCTAGGTTGTTTAGCTTAAAAGCTGATAAAGGAGCTTACAGGCTTCTTCCCAAGGTTTACAAAAGTATATCCTATAAATAGAATTTCCTTTTGCAAAAGCTTATGTCAATTAAATCTTCTAATTAGGCCTCAGTAACGTATAAACCATGAGAATTTGCATTTGTGCATTATGCATGGGAATTACGCATAGTAATTTCATGGACTGTAATAGCGTTCAGCCTACCCAGGGATCAAAGTTCTGTCCTTTTGCTTCCTCTGTGTTTATTGGCAGCTTGTGATCCCATCAATCACGCAAAGGCAATGTCGGCTTTGAAGGGGCACTGCTGGGTTACCATGAGTATTATTTTGGCATGTTTGTAATAGTCTCAGATAGGGCTCTCTGGTAGTTATTCCAGTCAATCTTTTTTTTTTTTTTTTTCCCCATCTCACAGCTCTTCAGGGTTCCATCTTCAGACCTTATTAGTCTTTGTTGTTTTTAAATGCTGGTTTCTAGGTTACAGTAGCCTCTTAAAATATTAGATTTACCATGCAGATGACAAGGCATCCTTACTGAACTGTCCCTTCCAAACTTGATTTGGTTCCTGCAGTTTCTGGACTGCCCCGAAGACATTTTTTTTCTGAATTTGGGCCAAAAACTGCACTGCCTTAGTGAGTTTTCTGACAAAACATAAACTTTATTTGCGGAACCCACTATCATGTTGGACTCGCTCTTTCTTCACAGTTGCTTTGAGGATAATTTTTCCATTTCCTGTCACTACAGATTGCACTCTTGGAGGCAGTTTTAAATCTGTGATGTCTTTGATGTTTTTCTTTTGCCATGCCAGGAACATTCCCAGAGTGACACTGATGCTCTCCCAGGCTGTCCAAATGTGTATTCATGGCAGGCTTCCGCTAAGCTGCTGTAACACTCTCTCACTCTGTTTGCTAGCTTGCCAGATGTGAATAAGCTCTAGTTAATTGAAAATACCAGATTTTGAATAGATTGCAGTTAATTCAAAACGCTATGGCCAGATTGTATATGTGGCTAAACGTTATGCTGCTAAATGTTAACCATTGCCTCACTCCTCTGTGAAAACCAAATGACAGAAACACTTCTCTGATGTTTGGACTTTTTCTTCTCAGGATTCTATTGCCCTTAAAGAAAAAAGTTCAGGGGATCCTTCTAAAGTAAGCTAAGTGCATCCAACATAGTTGGAGGTCAGGTAGAGCAAATGGACTAGTTGCTCTTAAATGACAGCTGAAAATGAGGTGCTAACATCCTAAATAGTTTTCTGTCATTGCTGTGGGATTGCATACCTACAGATGGGAGGAATTAATTTTCTGTCTGTCACTGTAGGAGCTTCTTTTCTTTTGCTTGTGCCTTCCAGCTTATTAAAGAGGAACTATTTTTTGCTCAGCTGGGCTTTTCTGCCTACGACAACAATTCAGGAAAAAGTTTGAGTTTTGTATTCATTCCTTGAATGTCATATACTTTACTGTGTTCTAGCCATTTTGAAGATGAATGAAGCTCTTTGTGAATACTAGCTATGAATTCATATGATATGTCTCCTATGTGTCCTAGTCCCCTGAGTAACCCTCATTAGCTGTTGTCAGAATGACTGGATATAAAAAGAAAGAAAACTATAGACCAGCAATAATAAGCAAAAGAAGAAATTCTTGTTCATCTTCTGATACAACTTCTGAATGTTGGAACTCTCTAATTCAAAAATAGCTTTTTTTTTTTTTTTTCCTTTATACAAGGAAACATAACATTTAGATTATGGAAATTGCTAGTTTTCTGCAACCAGTCAATAATTATGGCTTTTTTTTGCCTATATTCTACTTTTCTGAGATCTGTCTGCACCCTTTCTTTTGTCATAGAGATGGTGAGATTCTTTTCTTTCTTATTACTTCTTCATAACCGTTCACTTGTCCTATCTGACTATCAGTCTGGAAATATAACCCTCAAGCAGTGCATTCATACTAGCTAGCCAAAGTTTAAAAAGGAGACACAGAGATTATAAGAAGAAAGCACCAAGACACTTTCGGGGTAAGAAATCTGCAGAGCCTTCAGACAAGAGTTCACAAGATTACAGAATCAGAAGCCTTGCAAGTCGGTGCCGGTAGTAGGAGAGTCATCCAAGCACTGTGCCTCGTAAAACTGGAAATCCTGAACGTTTCTGGGTCTTCAATGAAGGGTTTCAGTCTGGGATTTTGGTCAGCAATGTTACGCTGGGATCTCTTCAAGTGCTAATATCACAACATTTTCTGCCTTCAGTGATGTTGCTTGAATTCATGGCCCTGCTATAAATATTCAGGAAAGAATGTCTTGAAGAATTTGGAAAATCCTGTTCTTTTCAATATAACTGGATGAATCTATAAATATTCAGAAAGAAAACCCAGGTTATCTTTCTCTGTGTTGGCAGCAAAGAGGCTCCAGGTAGGAAGACATGCGCTAAGGCCATACCAATATCTAAAACCACAAGTGAAATGATTGAAACTGTTAGACTAACCACAGACTAACCTATAGACTAACCTGACATCAATTCTAGAAATATAGTGAAAACAAAAATGCTGCAGTGAGACTTACTTAATTAAGATTTAAAAGATGGGAACATGATCAGCCATTTTTCTATGGCATGTGGGTCATAACACTGTCCTGATTTGGTTATTCTGATGTGAGAAATTTTGTTGGTTAAAGAAACTGTTTAGCTACCACATAAATGCCTTTTGTAAGGCAACAAACTGTATTCTATTATGATTAACAGTCGACATGATGCGATATTGATTAAGTACAAATTAAATGAGTAGAAGCACTAGCTAGCTAGTACATATATCAAAGAAGTGTCATAGAAGATTTATTATTGAAGAGAGCATTTCAAATAAGATTTTTCCAGAGATCAGCTACAGGTCAGTGACACTAAATACTGTTTTATAAATGACTGGAAAAGTAACTATAAAACTATTGCTAATAAAATTTATAGATGATATAAATTTTGTCAAAATATTGAGAATAGAGCAGCCAAGCTAAGCAATCTGGATTGTTTAACAAACTGGTAGTGTGAAGCAAAAGCTGACTTTGGATTTCAGAGTTTCTGTGTGCAGTGAGTCTAGCAGGAGGAGCTGCATGAGCACATGGCTGCCGCACCGCTCCTGGGACAGACGGTCCTGTCTCTAGGCATGGTAATGATGGGAACATAAGGATGTGTTGACACTTCTGGGATGGCTCATGCTACTGGGACGTGGGTCAGTGTCCCTCCCTGGTTGGTGCTACAAAGCTGTATCAGGTCTCTCTGGTTAAAGTGCTCTCTTAGAGCAGCTCTCAGGTTAGCAGCTCTCAGAGCTGAGTGTCATCCACCAGGAAAAGGTTGGTTGGCTGTTGGGTTCAGAACTTCTAGGATTGCAGTGTGAAACTCAACTTTGAAGTCTCAAATTAGCTTTTTGCTGTTAATTGCAATTTATTTATCATCTCCCCTAGGTAAATAGGTAAAAGCAAAAGAACATAAATGTTTACAGTGTGTAAAAATCAGTGTGAGAAACTAAGTCCACAGCGATTACAATATTTGCACAGACAGAGGTGGAGGATAAGGAACTTCAAGCTGAAGGTTGACACTGTTTACCAGGTTTTTGTACTTTTTTTTTTAACAGGAGTGCAGTGAGCTAAGGATGTAGTATTATACAATTAAAATGCTTGGGATTCCTAGGGTGTATAACAGCTTCAATATCACTTTGTGTGTCTAACACAACTATTATATTTTACAAGGAACTTCAGAGACTGGAGTTACACAGTCATTTATATTTGCATAAATCCATACAGTCACCAAGAGGAGGGAACCCAGCTCCTGCTGCCTCTACGCTGATTATGGTGATGCCAGCACACGCACATCTCCATAGCACCACAGGGCAGGGAGCAGCTCTTTCCAAAACAAATCCAACCAGAAAAGTTATCTTTTGACCCGATCACTTCCCTGACCTGTCTTGTTGGGATGTCATTTGAGCTGTAGTTTTGTGCAAAGTAAGTGGTAAGAATGTGGAGCCAGGAGCGCTAGGGAGGGACCACATCTCCTGGACAGCACTATGGACTTGCCTTGGATCAGGACCTTGAAGAATCCCATTAGATACTAAACTCAATTTTGCGTTTCTCTCTCTGTCATTGTCATGATTCACTGTCGTTCTGATTCTTTGCAGGTATGATGTCCAAACCTGTAGGTTACTTACCAAAACTCATCTGTTCAATGTTTGCACACCTGCGCCTCTTAAGATTGATCATTTTATTTCCCCAGTGGGTGATGCCTTCCAAGGGACCTAAGCTGTTCCAGAGGTTATTAGGGATGGGGCAAAAGCTACTCAGATAGCAATTTAATGTTTTCTTCATGTGTTATATGCCATAGTTGAAATATTCCGGCATAATACAGAGAGATATTAAAACATAAATGGATCATCTGTTTTTCTTTTAGGCTAGTTGTATACTTTTGTGTTCTATTTGTCACATCTGGCAAATCACTCATTCTAAAGGACAACAGTGGAAAATTGTATTGTTTGATTCCCCAAGGCATGTATAATCCAAGTGAATTGCTGTATGGTGCACAGTATGAAGGTATCAGATAAAACTTCCAAAAATGTGTGAAATAAAAGCCAACTTAATTTAAATACACACTTCATGAAATATTCTTGATGAAGACCTGATTAGCACTAGAGTTCTCCTATTCTTATTTACAGGAAAGTGTGGAATTCACATTTCCTGAAAGACTTAGTCTAGCATAACTAATGCCCATTCCTGGTGCTGTGTATCAAATGTCTGCCTGAGGAGCAATTTGCAACAATGCCCCATACAAGTATCTAAGAAAATACAGAGATGGTCAAAAGCAGATTATTTTTACCAGCCTGCTTGCTGGCAAGAACAATATTCTAAGAATGTCAGCAAAATGTATGTGGCTCCAAATGAAGAGGTAGTAGGTCAGCTGGGAGACAGACACCCTAGAACATGACACCCACCCACATGGGCATACTAACTTGGCCAGTTAGCATCTCAAAGTTCAAGGTTCATTAGAACCTTGTTTTCCTGGGAAACAAAGCAAAATATATAACAGCAATTTTGCTTGCCAAGTTGTTGCATAGCACATTGTTTTTTTTTTTGTTTTTTTTTTTTGTGTGTGTGTGGAATACAATATTGACCTCCTTGAAAGACACCAGCAAAACTTCAGAAATTGCTTCATGGAGATACGAGAAGGGCACGCATCAAGCTCAGATCTCATGATTTGGAGGACAGGAAACCATGTATAAGAGAATCAAAAAGAGGAATGACAGTAGCTCTGGACAGGAATTTTCAGTCACCAAGTTCCAAACCCTTTAATCTTTTCCTTCTGCTTCAGTATGACGCATACTTACTGCTACCAGTATCATTCAGTTGAAGACCATCCTCTGCTCATGGTTTCCTTGCTCCACAGGGTCCTAACTCTCAGCCTTTGGAGCCTTGTTTATTTTCTGCTGCCTGGCCACCTGTAACCACACCGACACAGTCCAAAAGGAGCCGAGTGTAGCTCCTGCTGTGACTGGCAGGGCAGGGCTTGCCAGACAGCACTACTGCTTCTGGGCAGACATGAGGATGAAAATAAACAGATTCAGGAGACGTTACTGGTGCTGCAGGCAGTGGAAAATAAACACAGCTGAGCCGCAGAGAAAGATCTTTTCTTCAGCCCCTTTCAATTTAGAGCTGGGTGGGGCAATTTTAAGTGTAATAATCTTCTTGTCACCTTTTTCATTCCTGGTGTAAATAGAGAAGTGGAAAGTAAGAAAAGAGCAGAACAGTGAGAAAAATGAAGAAATGATAAAATGAGTTGGTTGCAAGGCAGGAGAAAGAAACTTAAAACATGCCTGCTCCCAACCTCCCCAGACATTCTTCAGCCTGAGGTGTAAATTACATTTACAGATGTGTAATCTGCAAAGTAATTTTGGGGGAGAAATTAAAGTACTCACAACTGGACCATCAGGAAGTACTACTATTAACAGTTTTAAAGACTTCTAATTAGCACTACTTGATGGGCAACTCGGCAAGCAGACTGAAGCATGGGTTGAGTTAGGCACAGATTTTTAGCTCTTGATACCCTGAATAGTGTTACCCTCTTGTCTGCCACGCAGCTGCTTGGAACAGCCTGAATGAGCCAGTAGTGCATGGTATGTACTTGATAAGACAGGTTATGTCAGTTACGCTGTTAGCACCTTGCTGATTTTTAGGAAGCTGTGACTGTTTATCCCTAGAGAGGCCTGATATAACTGATTTTGTATATGTGTGTGTGTGTGTATGTGTATATATATATATATATATAAATATATATATCCCACAGGGAATAATCTGCAGGCAGATCCAGGATAGTGTTTACAGATAGTGTGAGACTGTTTGTTTTATGTACTATAGCCTTGAAACTGTTTGTGCAAAGTCTTATGAAATTTCATTCCTGGGCTTGAAGGTGGTGGGCAGGGCGGGAGGACCATACCTGCCACGCAGCACCATGATGACGGGAAGCGCACTCAGTGGTGTCTGAATGACCGCAGTCTGTTGCTGTGCTGCCTGATGCATAACGTGCTGAAATAATTCCTTACATTTTGTCATAAAATATAGTATTTCACTGAAAACTTTCTGAAACAGTTTCACATGCATCCTGTGTTTCAGATAGGTAGCTTTTCTTATTGCTTGTATCTGACTTCCACAGTCCTTTGCCGCTTTATAAGTTTTATTGGGGTTCTTGTTTATGCAAAGACATTTTTCCAACATTCAGTCTACATTGAATTACCCAAGAATTGCACTATACTTTTTATCATCCTTCCTTGTGAGTTTTGCCATAAAACCCAACTTCAGTATGGAGGTATGTATAGCACATTTAAAATCCGCAAAGTCTTCCAAATGTAAAAAAAATGAAAAACTAATATTGAGGCTAAGGCTATTGACTGGTAGGAGACTTGGGGATTCGGCAATTGTAGACTATGAGAAAATTCCTGACTTTTTGGAAGAAGCACATAGGATCATGCATTATATACCAGGCATATATTTGAAGCTGTGACCTGTGAAGTACTGGGGCAATAAAAAAAGTGTTATTTTAAAGGAAAGGCTGGAAACTGAACATATTGAAGTCAAGATGATGACAGTAGCTCACTTTGAGCTATTTCAAAATAACTGAAAGTAACTAGCTAGCCCAGGTACTGCAATCAATGGTGTTATGATACTATCAAGCTGAATATGGATTGCAAAACCCACCAAAGAAGTCTGATCAAGTTGGGCTTTCTGCTACTTCCTGCATAGCGTGCACACCTGAGCTGGTTGTTCACAGCTAGACATCCCTAAGACATGACCTCTGCTTGGCGTGTCTCTATGGGTGGGTCTCCAGGTCTAGAACTGGACTGCACCAAAGGCCAAACCTAAGCTGGAAGGAAAGCCTAGTCCTGGGGTTGCTGGACTTTGTACCAAGGTCAGCTGATCAGTTTGTCTGGCTCCAGCTAGATTTACAAGCATTGGTCTGTAATTCTGAAATACAGAAGCGACACTTCTGTGCTTGCACATCACTCACATTTTGTCCTGCTTTTGCTGTGAACAGTTTTCACTTGCATGAAAATGATCATTGATGGAGGGATTCCTAAAGGTTTTTCCTCCTCTCCTGTCAGGAAACAGCTTCATAAATGTCCACATACTTTCTGAGAGCAAAAGGTTTATTAGAAACAGCTGACCTGATGCTTCCCCTCTCCACTCTTGCACCCAATAATTTGCTACATTATTGTCACATGACAGCTCCAACTGTTTTCTTATTTTTGAAAGAAAATATAAAGATTCTAACCCTCTCTTGCCCCTTCTTTTTTTTTCCTGCAAGAAATTGTTCTGGGATAGATTTTCAAGGATGAAAATTGTATCCAGGTTCATATGTGTCTTTTACTTTTTACATTATGCTTTTAATTTTACTCCAGCTGCCTTGTCCAATCACATCCTTATCCATCTGACTGTGCAGTTAATAGTGCAACTTATGACAAAAAGAACATATATTTAGGAAATACAATTCCCATATTTGCACCAAAAGGCAGTAGCTGTTTTTTCACTGGACTGAAGTTGAGCTAGACAAATTATGAAATCCTTCCCTTCCTTATTTCTTTATCAATCAATTAACCTTTTTAAAAGAGGATAAAACATTTCCTGTGAATGTGGTATTTCATCTGAGATTCTGAAAGCTACTTCCCTTACCATAGTACACTGTGGAGTGCAATTCTTATTATCGTAGTATTTCCACAGTATATTTTCCATGTTGTTTTTATTACAGAAAACTTCTATATAATAAGCTTGATTTTTAGACCTCTTAAAATAGGCATTATAAAACCTTGAGCCTTTTGGCCAAGCTGAATTTTTATTCCTTTCTATTTCCAGTTCTCCTGTCAACTCAATGCAGCCTAAAGAACTGAGTAATGTCACTTTACTTGTACATACATATTTGAATATACCAGCAATGTAAACCAGAATTAGCCTGGTGTTTAGATGACCTTTCCTTTTCAATTAAAAACACAATATGAAAATGGCAAACAAGACTTCAATGCACTTCTACCACCATGCAAAAACAGAGTGAATGGGATTTTTCTGTTGTTTATGTAATCTTTGGGAAATCTTTTACCTGTAGTTAAGAAAGCCAATTATAGTACTCATGTGAGATAAACATGGAAATACAGGTTATGAATTTGGTAAAAGAGGTAGAATCTGGTCCAGAATGTGCATATTCTAGTCCTTACCTGACACAGCACCAGCTATTTGGTAGGTCCCTCAAACCTGACATGCATGTAAGACTGCACGTAAGGCACTCACACCAAACCCTGCTAGAAAGTGAATGTTGGCTCAAGTGAAAGGTGCACACTAACACGCGGGACCACGTAACGGCAGCTCCCCGCTGGACTCAGGTGTATAATGCCAGCTTGTACAGCTGTCCGTCTGTGCAGTCCCACGACCCATCCAGCGCAGCACTGCTGTCTCTGCTGCCCTGCTCTATGGTGACATCCTGAGTAACAGCCCTCCAGGATGCTGCCCTCCTGCCAGCAGAGGAGGGTGAAGAGGGCAAAAGAGTGTCTTCTGTCCCTGAGGCTTAACAGGTCTCTCCATTCCCCCCATAAGAGACAAGAGATACTGTCCTGAGCCTGGAAAGACTTTTCTGATTAAATTTTAGTTTTGCTTTTTTTTTTTTGTTTCTGTGAAATGAGTGTATTTCCAATGACAGAAAAAAAATGTTGCCAGAAATTTCCCAGCTAGATTTAGTTGCTATCAGCAGAGAGCTTCAGCATCCTTTACAAACAAACCTCTGCTCTTCCTTCTGGTTGTTCTAGCTTCCTCTTATGTTGTACCCACAGATGAGCTTTACACCACGTCCCGCTGGCCTCAGCATCAGATACGTTGGCAGCTGGAAGCTGGGCTTAGCAGGGAGCACCCCAGGCTCTCAGAGAAGCAGCTGGACAGCTGGTCAGCCCCCAAAACGAAGCTATCCATCCGCAGCCGTTCACCCTGGGCAGAACAAACAAGCTGCAGACAGTCACAGTGACTCTCGGCAGAGAAACCAGGTGGTGCCTGGTGGTGGGTCTGTGCTCCCCTTGCCCTTGGAGCCAGGCTGGCCCACTGTGCTGCAGGGGTGGGTTGGCACCGCCATCAACGAGGCGGGAGAGGAGAATGCTCTCTCCTCTTCAAGCGTCTCTGACCATTTGTTTTTCGGGACGTAGAAGCATCAATCTGTTCCAAGGAACTGCTATATATGTTAAAAGTCTGAAGGGAGCAACATGGCAAACTCAGAGAAGTGCTTTTCTGCATTTTCAGTGTCCTCCATGTTTTACTGAATCTGTCAGTCTCTCCAACAGGAAACATAGCTGTAACTCGGGAAGGGTTTCAATTATCTTCTTGTTTGCTGGAAATAAAAAGAAACCTCAAACTGACATGTTTCTGAAGAGGAATCCCAAGGGATACATACTTCATACTGCAGAAACCAAAAAGACAAAAAAATAAAATTCCTAACTAGTTCCAAAACCTTCATCAGCCAAGCCAACAGGGAACAGAACATTAATAGTTTTGTTATCTATATGCTAACTTCCTTACTGCCACTGATGTCTCAAAACTTTAGTATTGTACATGCTGGGACATCCTAGTGTCATGCTAATGAGCTGGCCTGTCATTTCTTCAGGGGCCCAAGAAGGATAAAAAAATCACAAATCACTACATTCAGAAACAGAGCTTCTGCACATTCCTGCGGGAACAAAGGGACTTTAGAGGAAGCAGAGATACTTATAGGGAGATCACCATTTACCTCCTTATCAGTCACCTCTGGGTTTTAATATGGGAAGTTCCTCTCCCTAGCTGTAGTATCTACATGAGTAACTACAGAATAGAGGATAATATTTGTATACATTTGTATATAGCACTCTCCGTTCCCCTGTGTATGAATGAAACAGTTCTCTGAAAACATAAGAAATAATTTTGTCTCTTCACAGCCTTCCAGCATGCATCGCCCAGCACTGAACCTTGAGCCTAGACCGTCTGTTATTTTCATACTTTGCAAACTAATACACCAAGCTGGGTTTAGTCAAACAACAACTTAATGTGTACAAAACCCGCTGTGAATAGTACAAACATTGTAAAGAGCATTCGGGATACTCCAAATAACTTTTGAAAGAAGCCATTGTACACTCTGCTGCTCTCGTGCAGACAGGTTTTCCCTGCTGCTGTTGTTACACATATGCTGTGTACATACATACACGCACACACACACACAAAACAGAGCACTCGTCCAATTTTTTCACCTATAGGTATTTGGGAGGGGCAGTGCAGCAAACCCTAGTGTACAGAGCTCGTGTCACCTGAGCTTTGCAGAGGTGAAAAGGATGTCAGCAGCATCACCTGATTTCCAAACGTTTCATCAGCCTGTCAACAAGCAAACAGCTGGCGTCACCCCCACAACCCCCACGCCATCCTGGAGCTAATAGCTGACTGACAGCTGGTAAAACAGGAGTGTGTTGCAGGTAGATAGCTGAAAAGATGGCTAAGCCTATACACCTAACTCCACTCTCCTACATTTGCCCTTCCTCCTGTGCACGCAAACATTTTGAAGGGATCAAGCTCCTAGGAAATGGCCCAACATAATCCACCTGTGGCATTATCTCCTTGTATTTTTGTATTTAGAGGATGCTTCAGAAGGATTCAGGACTAAGGTCTATTTACTCCCAATCCCAGCCACCTAGGTTTTTCTGGGGCTTTGTTAAATTGTCCGGCTTGGCATTTTGCCTGCATTTGCCTCCCTTCCCCACTGTTTTCCTCCTCTCCTGGGAGAGTTAGAAAGAGGAAAAAAAAAACGGTTAGAAGCAGATGGTTTGTGAAAGAAAACAAGACTGCTGCAGAAGCCACCATTAAGGCTTCTGCTCCAAGCGCTCTGAGATGCGGAAGCAGAAGTACTGTCCAAAACAACAGTCCTAGCGAACAGTGTTGCTATAGTGTAAGGCAGGGCCAGTTACGGACTCATATCGTTTTGGTTATTTGGCTGAGGTCTGCTCTGGAGAAATTGAGTTGGGTCACACAAACACTGCACATCTCTCTCATGTAACTTCCTCTTATAACTTTTACAGTATATAGAAAAAGACTGGAAAGAGATTCTCAGGAATGTGGGAAGTGTTCTAGACCTGGGAGCACAGCAAAATCTGGGGCAAAATTTACCTGTGATCTGAATGCAGAAAGGATTCTGTTGTTTTTTAGCGATCGCAATACAGGATGCTGCTTGCAAAAGTTCCTGAGTGGTCCAGAGCCCTGATGATTTTTGCTTTCCAAAAATCTGCTGGGAATTTTGCTGGGGATAGCCATTATGTCCAAGTAAAAAATAGAATTGTACTTTGTGCAAGTGAAGATTTAAGGGAATCATCATTAACAGTATGTATTTGTCTGAACTGGAACTTCACTTGAGACAACCAGTAATACTTCTGACCTCATGAAATAATTATGAGTAGTAACACTCAATATACAGAAATAGCTAAATCTTTCGCTCCCTTTTAGCTCTAAAACACCGTGTTTTCAGTACTGCAGCATCATGAAACACTGTACGTGGACCACTGATTCATTAGGAAGACATATTTTTTTCATTACTGAATGACCTCAAATGGCAGTGTTTCATAGATAAAGCGAACCTTTAGGTATGGATCTAGCATGTTTCTGCTTAGATAGTTAAAGATGATGAGATCATCTTTCTTCTGTTTCTATCATTTTTATTTCAGGCTTTCAGCACAATATTAATGAAGAATGAAGGATTCTTTTCTTTTCCTTTCTTTTGCTTTCTTTTCGTGCAAGTCACCTTCAAGCATCTGTCTCCCAAATGGGAGGAGACAGGCCTTTGAAATATGAGTTCTTTTATTTGCATGTCTCTTAGTATTAGGCAAGGCCAAGTTTTACTCATTTTCATTTTGTGGTCTGGTAATCAAAGTACATTTAACTTCTTCAACAGCAGAATTATTTTATACCAAATGAAATTAGCTATTCAGAAGTATTTAGGTAAATTCTAATGCTTCATTTTGCATTCATGTTTCAAGTAATAAAATTTCCTGCTAGCTTTAAGAAAAAAAAATCAATTTTCCTTTTATTCTGCTATAGAAAGCTGAAATAAACAGGGCTTATTTTGCAGGGAATAGAAGTGCTTTTCACCTTTTGCTCTTGCTCACACAGATTTCTAAGAATTCTAAATTATTCAGGCAATAAAACCACGTATTCTCTTTAAAACTCTTATGTTTTCCCTGCCCTATGAGCTCTCAAATATACAATTTTTTTTTTATTCTGAAAATGCTGCAATGCTATTACTGTTTAAACCCAAACCTCTCTTGCTGAAAAAAAAAGAAAACTGAACTACCTTCGTCTTTTAGAGACAGCTGGTAGTACTTCCAAATTCATGAAAATATGTGCTGCAGAATTTTCCATGAGGGGTTGAACAATTTTGTCCACTTCTTCCTTCAATTACACCCTCAATATTACTGGGAGAGAGAGACATGAGAGGTGTTTAAGCAAGAGAGGAAAAAGGGAAAAATAAAAGCAAAGGTCGTTGCCTGAATAATTGAACCCCAAGGATGATGACTACATTTTTCTACATATAGATCAGCTAACAGTCAGAAGAGTTTCCTTAATGGTTAGATTTAATTAAAATTATTTTCTATATTTTCATTACTTGAACATCTATATTTTCCTCTGTGTTTGTCCTGGTATATGCCAATACATTATATTTGTGTCTTGTTCTGTATAGTTTTTACCAGCAGATCTTGTTCCTTTTAAAACTAATCAAAGTGTGGAGCTAAGCTGAAGTCACAGACCTATTTGTTTCTGACTTCTTAAAGAGTGCAGTGTGGTAATGAGTGACTTAAGTTTCTAGCTTTGTGCTTTTCTCTGCTCAAATGAGCTAGAAAGAATCTAGAACATGTTAAAAAAGAGAGAAAAAAAAGAAAGAGAAATAAAAAGCTAACAAATAAGAAAAACAACTCACTCCTATCCATCAATACATACAAATATGAATATACTTAGCTAAATTAACCAAATATCTGAATGTTCTTAACTATACTCCCTTAAATAAACTGCTATCCTTAATAGCATCTTCTGCTGGCCCATGGCGTCTTGACAGCAAATTGTTGACTAAAGAACACACATATGGTTTGGTCTTATTTCCCTAGAGGTAAATGTAGTGCTTACCTATTATCTAACCCACTTTGCTCTTAATTCATGATCCAGCTAAGGGTTTGGATGTCTTTGGTCTCCACTGAATGACATCAGCATATCTTAATGATTAAGAGAAATCTGTTTTTTGCAGTAGATGCCCCAAATTGCAGGAAGATGAATATCACAAGGTGGGACTCAGCTGGTAAAACATCTGGGTTAGCAATCAATGTTCACTTTATAATCCCTGGAGAAAAATAGGCACTTACAAGGCTTAATTCCTAAAGCAGATTCCTGAAATAGCTCAGCTGAACTGAGCCCTAGAAGTGCTGATTTTTCTCCATTGAGTACAGCAGTATTCTACAGTCATTAGCTTAGGAGTGGAGACAGCTGTATTGTGCTTGTCTAAAATCAGGTAAGATGTTTGCTATCTCAGGTGCTGGATTCGGTCAAGGCACTGCTGTAGGGAAGGGTGGCATCCACATACACAGAGCTGTTAATTCCACTTGCAACTCAAGTATCTGAGAGCTGACCTGATAAATGAGCTTCAGCTTAATTTTCTCCCACAGCATATTATCCTTTGTATTAAATGCTGCTTGCGAGAGCAGGGAGTTTTGCTGGGCAATGCTTTTTCATTTCAAGAGGAAATGGCCTCAAGTTACACCATGGAAGGTTCATATTAGATATTAGGAAAAAGTTCTGTACGGAGAGAGTAGCTGAGCATTGGAACAGGCTGCCCAAGGAAGCGGTGGAGTCACCATGCCTGGCAGTCTTCAAGAAACATGTAGATGGGGCACTTAGGGGCATGGTTTAACAGGCATGGTGTTGAAGGTCTTATGGTTGAACTCCATAATCTTGGGGGTCTTTTCCAACCATAATAATTCTATGATTCACCTAGGGGCTGTAGCTGATCTGGGTCTGGAGGTCTGCAGCAGCAACAGATGGAGCAAGGAAGAGCAATACTGCTGTTGAGAGATGTGGTATGTTAAGTTTCCTTCCTTTTTTCTTCTGTGAACCTCCTGAAGTGGTTGCTTAAAGACATTTAGAAGTTGTACTAGGGTAGTATGTATGGTGAACCTACTGTGAACCATTAGGAACTGTCTCTGCTTAGGCTGCAGGAGATTCTAGTCTTAGGATGGTTCAAATGCTACCCAGCAGTAAGGCTTGGGAAGCAAGGGGCAACACTTTCCAAGAGAGAAAGCGTTGGAAGCTTAATTTCCTTTAGAGTAAATGAACACACACCTTCATTATCTCCTGTTGCTGGTCTTAGGCTAAAATCCTTTGGTACTGTTAAAAAAATTTCTGGGAGTTTTTTTTGAATATTTCTATTTTCTCTGATATAAAATATGCTAAAATAAACTGAATTCAGTGAGACCATTTGCATTGTTAAAGAACCTTAAAATGACAAAATCCTTGCAGGGCTGAACCTTTCCTTCTTAGTACTGCAAGTCAAATAGTATAGGTTTCTATATGCAAAGTCCTAAACAAAGTGCAGGCTGAAAGGAGGTTGTGCACTCCAGTCACTTGCATATTTTACACGTTTATCTGCTACACTATTTTGAGTGTATTATCTAATCTCCTTTAAAGTATTTCCTCTTGCTATATCCTAGGGCTTTCTCTTGGCAGACTGTTCCATTGATGAGTAACTCTTCTTTGGAGGTTTGTCTTCACATCTGACGTAAACTTGTTATGACCATTCTCCATGGTCAACTGTGAGCAAGTTTCTCCACTCTTTCATCTCGTTTCTTTCAAAAAATCTTTAGAACTTCAATATTTTGTTTAAACTAGATGTCCTTTCCATTTTGTTCACTGTATCTTGCAGCTTTCTTAATGTTCTTCATCTGTGCTATTTTCTCATTTTTACAGTGTGAAGGTCAAAGGATATCCTCAGCGAGGCCTCAGCTGTCATGTGAATACATGACATGTGCCTCACGGACCTTCCTGCTCTTAAGTACAGTTCTGTGAATATGTGTGAATATGCAACAGTAGTATTTGTGATGGATACACAGTCTAAAACTGCACTCTAAATTGCTGATTTTCTTAGGCTTCGCAGAAAAAAAAGTCATTTTATACTGTGAGTAGTTACTGGAACAAATCACTTTATTAAATCCGTTTGCTCTTGCAATATATGCATTTCTGCCTGTGTGCTGTAGATAATTGCCTCCCTCTCCGTGATCTGAGAAACCTCATAACAAGTATGTCTGTTTATTAGTCCTTCAGTTTTTCCACATAAAAGGGATTTATAAATAAAAACTCACATATTTTCTTGTTAAAAGTCAGAACTCCTGGTAAATAAAATTTTGCCTGTCTTTTGCTTTCTTCACCTAACTTTTGATGTCTTTGCTTACACTTAAGCTCAGAGAGTTTTCTTGCCTGAATAGGGAGTACAAAAAACTAAACTAGTTTTATATGTTTATATACCTATATATACAAATGTACCAATATGTACAAATAATATTGTTCTAGTTGACTTAATCTGCATACTATCCATTTTTATCATTATTTTCATAGCCATCTAGCTTATTGGCATGGACTCTTTGACCAGCAGTCATCTCGCTCAGTTTAAGGAATCTAGTTGAAGTCTAACATTAGTTGAATTTAAGATAGGTGTGTACTCAGCCTTTTTTGGTCAATTAAAAGAGAGGTGCAGCACAGTAGGGTGACACATACCTGTCTAGGCTGTGAGAAATGATGACATGTGTCTCTTCCACAAACGCAACAGGCCACCTGGACTCCTCCAGAAGCGCTAGGGAAAGTGGGTCATCATGCTAAAAGAGTCTTATGCTGCCCTCGTGACAAGCAAAGGAACTGCCTTTCCTGGTTACACCTTCTCTGGCTCACCTCTCTGGTCCCATTTAGGATTTTATGCTCCAAACAATTTCTTCAGTCGTCTGCATAAGTGCATGGGATAGAGTATATAGTTCAAATAACAGTAACTTTTATTTACAGATGATGTCCTGTCTCCTCCATGAAGCTCAAGTTCATACTACTTTAACTGATCTGCTTGTAAGGTCCATTCAGGTAATCATTAGCATAACATGTTTTATATGGAACACGTTGCAGTTAAAGACACCTTGAAAACATTTTAAAACAAAGGTTATGGCACAGCTGGTCAGCAGTAAGCATCACAGTGTTTATGATCCCAAGTGTTGATTATGACTAGAAGACAATTTTTGTTATCTGGAATCCTATGGTATTAAGTATTTTCCAAATACGTATCTTAGAATAGGTATTCTGAGTAGTCTTTCCCCTAAGGAAAAGACCGTAAGGAATTTTCACAGTTTGGAAAAACTTCTTAATTTTCTAATTTATATTTCAAATGCTATTCTAATCCAGCTTGAATCTTCATTAATAACAACATTATAATTGTTTAATTAACTTCTCCAGATAATGCATTTAAACTCATCAAAGCCAATTTTTTTTTCTGGATCTTTTCCTAATTGCTTTGTCTAATGCGACAACCTGGGATTTTAAATGTATTTAATAAAAACATTAAACTTGTTTAATGTAAGCATGTTACTAAATCTCAAGAACACTTGGTACAAGCCTAAATATAGTAACTTGTTATATTGCAAAGATTTTAACAAAACATTTTGAAATAATGATGAGGAAGAAAGCTTTGTTCTTTTCCCAAGGGTAAAAATAATGCCCTTAGATACTGGGCTTTAATTTGTTTTGACATCTTTGTTCCCAGGTAGAGGTTAAACAGTATGGTCAAATTTTATAAGTAATGTTTTATTAACGAAGCAACTTGCATTAAGGCTGTAAATTTGAACACCGGGGCAGGAAATAATGCAAAGTAAAGACTGTGTCATAAAATTAACTGATCCATACAGATAGTGTTCCCCAGATAAGGCACATGCCCAGCTGCCTGCCGCACATGCAGTTGTGAGTAACTGCTTTTGAATATCTTAACCTTTTAGTTCCTTCTCTTCTTTCTAGCACGTCTTCATTTAAGGCACTAATGTTGAATTAATATCGACTGCTACTTATATTAATTTTGGTTTGCCTTTTTTGGAAGAAAAGCATAAAATAGCAGAAATACGTTGTTGCCATTTATCTGTCCATATAAATTACATGTTGTAGCAACAGAGTGGGTGCTCTTAATTGCAAGTTTGTTGAAAATATACCTGTTAGTGTGTGAATTTTGTCTTTGCCTGGCATATTTTTATATACACACATATAGTCAGGTACTTGATGGCTGATAGATCATGACAACCTTAGCTGCCTCTCAGATGTGTAATTGCCATTTAGATACTTGCAGTGTGTTTCAAGGTGAAGTCAAATGGGTTAAACGGCAAATGCTGAACATAGTTTAGCATAACAGCTCGACTTTTCCATTTGATGAACTAGAAGCATTTGCACAGGCCACTGAGATATCTTCTGGAAGGTAAAAATTGATAGTCAACAAATGGTAGTGACACCTCCAAAATTGCCTCTCTGCTGTGAGGATGGCTTGACCCTTAGGTTGCTCCATGTGCGCTTACAAGGCAAGAATGGCAGTGCCAGTGATACCTTACAGTGTAAAGGTAGCCTTCTGGGTGTATAAACGACCTTAATGGCAGTGCAGAAATAACACAGACATGGAAACAGGCATTTTGTATTTAGGGTCTTAGGGGTTTTAAGCAGATCTTTTGATTTGGCAAGAGAGGTGCCACTGTGGATCTTTCCAGGCACTTATCTATCAGACAAAGGCTGTTAATACTAAGTAAGTTTTATTTGCAAGGTGTGTATTGTGGTCATTCTAGCACACTATATTACTTGATAAGGGTAATGCAGCTGAGAACAGGCTGTTGAATAAACGATCCTGTTGCAACTGATGGAGCCATGGATTTTGGGATGCTCCTTGCTTTTGTGGCACATCTCTAAGGGAAATTAAACACATGAAGAGGTAAAAACCAAGTTGAGATGTGAAATTTTGTCAAAATTCCCATGAAAGTGAAGGTGCTGTCAGTGATAAGAAAGAGTTAGAACTTCCAGAATGCATTAATAGCTTAACTCCTGAAACTCTCGGGTACACTGTGCAATGAAACTTTAGATATTTATTCTGCTTTAAAGTTACTTGGCTAAATTTAGCTAGTTTGAGATGCTGCAGTATGATGTTTTTTCAGCCTAGAAGACTTTATAAGCAGAAAAGCAGAAATTTCTCATCAAGTAGGAATTCAGCAATAAGACACTGAATCTGCTATGTTTCACCTTTAGGTTTTATCAGGGGAAAAAAAAATCAATGTAGATATTCAGGCATACATGGTAGGATTAGCGACTAGTATTTTTTTTCAATAGGAAATATATTTCTTGGTGTACTGCACTCATCCATTGCCTTCAATTATAACAGCTTTTTTATTTATACTTGCTTTATGAATATACTTATACTAGATTTCTATTTCTGGTATAACAATGTAAGCAGTGACAGGACTACACATTCATTAAAAAAAAGAAGAGAGGGAGAAGGGAGATCAGTCTTCTAATAAGAGAAAATATTTCTTGTAAAGCATCTTCTGAGATAAAGAAAATTTAGCTAGGCACACAACTGGAAGTAAAGGGAAGCACAGCAGTGCACTGATTAATCAGCGAGGTTCTCTCCAGGAGTGTGGTTCTTTGCTGTGCTGAACAAAGGTCACTGGGCTTGCAAATAGTTACTATCTAAAAATCTGCAACAAAACCAACCTTAGAGGACTGTTTGCATGAACTGTGCAGAGGAAACAAGTTAATGACCCATCTGATTAGGGCGGCCGTTTGAATACGGAGCTTTTGCAGAAAACAACTAAGAGCACTGCAACAATGAGGAAAAAAAGCTGTCATAACTTGCACTTTAATGATTTGAGTTCTTATTACTCTTTTAGTTCCTAACATCAAAGCTAACACACTTCAGAGTTCTGCTTTTCCTATATACCCAGACTCTGAATGAAGACTCAATAGTTCTAGACTTGTTCATAAAGAATATGAGAACCCAGTTGCAGGGTAATCAATGTTATCTTTGCATCACTTGCAGATAAGGCATGTGTGACGGCAAAGTGAATGTAAGTAATAAATCTAGATTACTCTCAGCTTCAAGAATTAGCTGGATTACCTTTAGGATTATCCTTTTTTTTAAAGAACTTTACAGAAATAAAAAAAAAATTCAACTGTAATGTCTATTACCTTAAATAATTTGTGTAATTCTTTATGTAATAAGATAAGATTCTTTCTGGTTTATGTTTGAGGGAAACAATGTTTATTTTACTACAAATGTCTGCTTTAAGCAAATTAATTCTCTCTCAGATAGGTAACATATTTAGAATTTCAGGAAACTTTTTATATTTGTGCCAGTGAGCTGATGAAACCGTAGTTTGGGGGTTAGGAGTGGAAGCAGGAGACTCTGTGCCTAGTTACAACACCTAAATCCCATGAGTGATTGACAATATGTGATGTTTGGGTCAGAGGTGGAGGTAAATGGGGATGTCAGGTGTAGAATATGACAGCTAGCCGAGTTTTTGCCATAAAACTAGGGGAAATAAAGTACATGTGCAGGCACTGCAGAAGTAGAAAGAAAATCCTGGGCCGACGGAGCTGTTCTGGGTGATCGAATATAACGTTAATTGTGGGGTATGGACTGACTAACATAAGAAGTGTTAGTATAAGGATGGAAAGTCAGGCATACCTGAAGTAACTTCTGCTTTCGTATAACGGCCTTCTTAAACTTCATTGCTATTGCAGGTTTTAGGATCTGATGGATTTTAATTGGCATGCTTCATGTGAAAAACATGCACATTCAGGAAACGGTCACCTGTTTACTGGTGGTACGGGAATACACAGCAATGTAGTCCAGTGCAAGCATTTTGTCATAAGAGCAAGAACTTGGCAAGGCTGAGACACTCGTAAGTAGTGAAGCCACAAGTGAGTTATGTGTCCTGAAAGAGTCCCAGGAATGCCATTATGCCATGCCACTGGTCACAGATTCCTGATTCCCTATGCATTGTACAGAGAGACTATTTTAGATATATTTATTGAGTGTCTTACAACTTTTATTGGTGGTGTTTTTCATTTTTCTCCACTTATAAGCCAAGCTCTTGCAGTATCATGAGGTCGAATGTTTATGCCTCAGGGGAAGAAGAAAATTATAACTTAAGAAGTATTGCAGCCATTAGGAATGGCCATTAGGAACAGCTTTTCCGCACAGTATATTATTTGATGATCTTTCAGTCACATATTCCACAGGGATAAAAAAGCTGAACTCCACTGGAGAGTGATAATTCTCTACATTTGGGTGTTACTCTTTCTAACCCTTCATAGGTGTTAGGGAAGAATTTATCTTTCTCCTGTCTTTGGTTAGAGGCAATACATCTGGGGGAAGAAAAGGAAGGTCAGGGAGGAGGAGGAAGGAATAAGTGGAAATGTTCCTGTGTCTCAGACTTTGGTGTATGACGGTTGTTTTGATTTTGCTTGTTTCAAAATATCATCTTCCAATCATTTGGTTGAATATTTTAACATTTCTGATTTTCATATTTCTTCTTCTTTATTTCTCTCTCTCTTTTATCTTTTGCTATCAATCTCCTCTGCATATTGATAGTGTGGTAGCTTGTAGAAGGGGTGGTGCAATGAACAGGTAAGTTTTGATTGAATAAAGGAGAACCTACAGATGTACTTATAATTAGTTGCCCATTCTCCAGATATGCATGTTGTGCTCAAGGAAGTGGTTTAGTCAATAGCAGCAAACAAGAGGAGTCAAAGGCAAGTTAAATATATGCAACATTGCTCTGTAGAGTATGATATGTATGTATCAGCTCTCATAGGTGTATGTTCTACGTAGACACTATATATTGCTATGTAGATAAGGGTGTGTCTGTTAATATATCATAATCACACTTCCCTGACAAAGACAGGTCTATCACCAAAAGCTTAACTATTACGAAGTATGAAGAAAGAACTGGAGAAAGAGTAAAATAAGCTTTGCTTACATTGCTGCCTTCTCTTGATATCAATATTGAAATCCTTGTTTCATAACCTTCCATTTAGCACACCGTGATCTGTACATTCGAATGATAATTTTAACACTACCAGAATATGCGCACGTGCATAACTTTGTCATCACGTGTCATTGATCTTGCAGTCAAATATCAGATAAGGAAGGTATTCTAACCTCATTGTAAAAAACATCAACTATTTAATATAATACTAATGCAGTCCTTGGCATTATGCTAGCTGTAAGCAGTAGTACAGTTCCTAGGTGCAAAGCTGTGCTGCAGCGAAGCCGCGTTCTCCCTTCCTCAGGCACTGGAAGGGCTGCGTTCGCAAGCTTCACGCGCTCAGACCAGTTTGGTATTTGTGGAGTTAACTGAGTCAAGCTTCTCCCGGGTTAGCCTCCTTCACCAGGAATGCCATTTGTGTTTACCTATATAAGGAAACCTGTTAGACCTAAATGAGGGCGTCTGGGTTTTCGCCTGCGTGCGCGAGAGGAGCGAGCGAGCGAGCGAGCGCACACCCCGTTGAGGCGAGGCGAGCGGGAGCGCGCGGAGGCTGGACAGAGCTCGCCTGCTCACTCCGGCTCGCTGTGGCCCCAGAGCAGCAGCAGCGCGCACCGGGCAGCCTCGTGCCCCCTTGCCAAGGACTATTCCCCGCCAGCTCCCCAGTGCTCAACTTCAGGGAAAGAAGGAAAACTGTCAGTGGGGGAAAAATGGAGACGCAGGTATGTCGCTGAGACCCTCGCAGCGGAGCGCAGCGGCGCTCGGCAGCGCAGAGCCTCAGAGTGCTGCTCCTTAGACTTGCTCTTGCAACTGCTGTGCCCTCCGTAAAGGGCTTGTGTGTTTTATAAAGGCTGCAAAGCAAAAGCGAGCCTCTTGCGCACAGCAACATCTGTGTGAACAATTACTGTAGCTTATCTGGTGATCCATGTGCTTCTAATTTGGATACACCTTCTTTTACTAGAGCGATTATCAAACTTTCTTATCTCTGATGGAACACAGATGTGAGCTGGGGCTGGAAATAAGGCTAGATGTGTTGATTAGTCTGAATCTCTGCAAACACAGAATGTTATGGTCTGAATGTGTTGGGTCCAGAGAAGAGGTCTGTGATTTTTGTAGCACAAAATGTACTTTTTTTTTTTTTAAACTCTGATGTGTATGAGTGCAGCTCAGCCAGCATGGAAGGGAATCGCTGGAATACAGCAGTTTTTGCAGTAATAGGGATATTACAGTGAGTTAAATAAAGTGCAGGTATTGTTCTAGGAAGTATGAGCAAAACTTGTTCTGCAATGGGGTTTACCCAAGTTCAAAACAAGGACGTGTGTTTCTTTCGAACTATTTGCATATTCTGATAATCTTTACTAGAGGCTCTGGCTAAATCCTTAAAGAGAGAGAGAGACGGAGAATGAAATTCTGAGAATGATTTTGCTCAGGATATAATCCTGAGCTATCCATCTGGTTTGACGAACACTGCTGTGCACAGTTAGCAAGATCAGCTTGTTAACTGTGGAAGTTCATTCAAGTTTTATGCAATGACAATATAAAAAGTAGGAATGAAAAGATACTTTTAGCTGATTTCTCTGGAAAGTACCTTCTAGGAAAAATAAATGAAGCATGGGGAACTGCTCAGAAACAGGTGGAGTTTGTTTTCAGAATAATTTTGTTTCTCCAGTCACAGCAACTGAGAGACTTATGACCATTTTTCAGGAATTGGCTATTGTTAATCATATTTATGCATGGGAATGTCTTGATCACAACCTATGTCTTTCTTGGTGACCAAAGGGGGAAAGTAACATACACTCATACTCCTGAGAATTTAGAAGTTTAAAAAGAAGCTTAATATCATAAATCCTCTTCCATATATATATTTTTTTCAAATGGTTAAAATTCATTCAGAATAAGGAATTTTGTTATTTTCTTATTAACACAAGGTTTATGTTAGTAGAGATTCTCATTCATTTATGAGTAAGACATTTCTAAACTCCTGACTTTTAATGCTTAGAGAGGCTCTAGTGGGAATTACATAGAAGATGCATACTAGTTTCAGTAAAGCATTTTATGGTAGCATGAACACTGCCAAGAAAGTGCTTCACGGCTGAAGCCAATGGTCTTCAAATATATTTGGTCTTGGTGGGAATCACTACAACAAAGAATTAGGACTGGCGGACCAGAATCAGCAAGTATAAATTTCACTTGTCTTGCATCTCATCCTGGTGGGTCTATATTTCTCATGTAACCCTTCTACAGAGGAAAGTATTTCTGTGTTTTTTAAAGCAGGAGCGTTCTCAGTAAAATCATGGATTTAAAGGGCAGAAGAAGACATTAGAGAAACATGCTTTTATATCTATTTATCTGTAGCCTGTCCTTTGAATTATACTACCCCTATGGTTAGTGACTGGCCCACTGTAGACATAATTGTTCTTCTGGCTTTTATGTACAAAGCATGGTGGAAACCCAATTTACAGTCTTCACAGTATGTGTTGAGCTGATACGAACTTTCTCTGTTCTGAGCTCTAATTAGCCCCTGGTCAAGATCTGTGTGGCCACACCAGGACATTGCTAGTCCTGCCTCCCCCAGGCAAACTTTGTGAGCGCATCTCATCCAGGGGCACAAAGTGCTTTGAGGACCCCTTCCCCTTTCAGCCGCAATGTGAGCCTTATGCCCTGCTCTACCATGTGCCGCACGCGCAGTGCCGTGGTGGGACTGCATCTCCCTCGGCTTGGTTTTACAGTGATGATTGTGTGCAAGGTTCAACAAAAAGCAAAAGGCTTCCCTTTCCAAGACATAAGACTAGAAGATGCATCCTGGGTGAATTTTATCTTGTTTACGCTGAGAAAATAATCGCAAAATAGTCACAACTATTTAAAGTATGGAGTAGTAGTCATGGCTGTGTCAGACAGTGATCCTCCCCTCTCTTTGCCAAGTTCTTGCAAGCCAGCCTAGGGTCGTGGCCACTGATCTCCAATCCACGTTAGGTAATGTGCTTCACTCACTCATCAGCAAAAGTACTAACGGTCACCATAACCCTGTTCAAAGGATGTTTTTCATTCATTCAAGGATTCCTTGGTGTCAGTTTTAGCAGTGGGGTGGTACTAGGGATGCAGTGATGATGCCCTGCTGGAGCGCGTGTTTTGCAGATGAGCAGGCTGAACCTACGCAAAGCGGATGAGCCCAGCAAACCTGTGCGTGCACTTAGGGTCCTATCTCTATTTGTGTAGCTGAGACAGCACTGAAGTGAAACAGAACTACTTGGATTTGACAGTTTGAATTTTAATGCATGACTGAATAGGAATTTTTGCTTGCATACCAGGGCTGCAGAGCTCCAAATTATTTATAGGTAATGATAAGGCTTTGATTACTTGTGACAAAGTTATTTTTTGTCTCTTTGTTATCCCATTGCCAATGGGATAAACTTAGGTGAACTCTTACTCATTTGTGCCTTTGCAGGTTGAATGTATTCATTTTTAGAGTACTGTATGTATCTGTTATAATATTTGTATTTAGAAGTGAAAGAACATGCCATGGTTTCCCTCTCTCAATATTAATTTTTATGGAAATCTTCAAAATTTTTCATGTGTAGTTGCCTACAAACAGAAAACTTTACTTTCTTGCTTGAGTTCAACTTAGCTATCGTCTTACATTCATTTTCACTTCCTGTTTTTTTCTTGTAATTTGAGGCTGAGTATTCACACACATTGGCAAGAGGCACTTGGGCATTTCCCCTTCTCTCCACCCCACCCTTACCAATATCTCTTAACACTTGTTTAATAGTAATTTTTTAAAAAGTCTTTCAAAAGAGTAACTAGAGACCTTAAAATAACAAATGAGCGTGCTGTACTGGTTACACGCTGCCTTTACAGTTTTATTAAAGGCTTTGCCATGCCATTATGCTATCATTTTCTAGTGTAAGCATTTTATATGGCATGTGTGATTTCATTGCCCTTGAGTGACCTCAGTAAATTCCTTCTTTTCCCCTGAAGCACATGCCTAATTGAAAATTGTCATGAGCACTTGCAAGCTGTAAGCAAGGAATCTTTGAATATGGCAAGAGGGAGATGGTGCCCAAAGCCTGGCAAGAGCTGCGTTTTGGCAGTTTGCATTGCATTGCATGAGGTTAAGTCTTGATTATTGAATAATTGCAATAAGGAAGTATGGGAATGACATCTTAATCTATTTGCCCAATATATGGTGGTGGTGTCCAGAAACTGTGATCCACAAAATATATATATATTTTTTAATATTATTATTTCACTTTTACTTCTGCATTACTCTTTTTCCATGCTTGAGTAAGCATAGTGAAGTTTCAAGTTAAAAAATACCATTCCAAATCTGACCTGTGCTTTCTGGTCCGGCTTCTGTCATCGTTCCACAGTTTCTCACTTGTTGCTGCTTCACCACAGTGCTTGAGGGTGGAGTTGTCATGGTCAGTCTGTACCCGCAGCCTAAAAACGAGGCATCGTATCTCTTGTTAGCAGCCTCTGTCCTAGTGATGGACTACCAGTTCCTGAGAGGATCTATGTTTAGGAAGCATGAAACGGAAGGAGGCAAAAAGCTAGTGAGTGTAAAGCTGAGGAATAGGGGGAAGGAAAAGGCGCTGCCCCAGATCGAAGAACAGTAAGATAACACTGGATTAAAAAACGAATTCTGCAAAAGTTATATATTCTTTTGTCAATATATAATTGCTCAGAGGAGAAAGAAATGCAAGCCCGTTAAGTAAAAAGGGTTAAGAAACAAAGCATGACTCTTTTATGTGAAAAAGTCGTGAAACTGCAGTTTTATCATGTATTCCGGTTAGTTCATCCAGTCTGAAAAGTTCAGAAAACGACTGAGTTGCAGATTAAAGCCAAGGATTTCCCTAGTCCTGTGATAGCTCTCAAACAGTCTGCTTTATGTAGGTTTATCATTTGGATTAATTTGTTTTCATGTCAATTCACAGAATCACAGAATGGTTAAGGTTGGAAGGGACCTCTAGAGATCATCTAGTTAACTCCCCCCTTCCAAGTTATATTTCAGAACTACTTATCAGAAAGAATTTTGGAGTACACAACAGCTTTGAGACTCGTCTGGGAAGGTTTGAAGATATGCAACTTGTTTTAAAATTAGAGTTTACTAGCTTCTTAGAAAGCATTTCCATATTGTATGTGTGTTTGTGCCTTTTTTTCCCCATTAAAAATGTTAATACGAAATTTCATTTTTGATTCTGTTAGAAGTAATTAAAGGAATGCATAAACACTTCTTTATGTGTTTTATGTGATTCCATTTTTTTATTAATTTAATTTCATCTTAAACCTATTTGTTCAGCAAGATATTTAAGAATAAAATTGTTACTAAAACTTTGAATATACACAGAGGCAAGTTTCCCAGCACATCTTTATCTGTGATTTTAGCACATGTTCAAATTCAAATGTGTCCAAACACTGTGCTATATTTTGGCAGAGAGCAGAGATACAGAGTATATGTTTGTTGTTGTTCTCTGTTTTTTTTTTTTTTTAGTCAAAAAGCTTCCATTCTTGTGATCCTATTGACAGAGACTAGGGGGGAAAAAAAAAGAGAGAGACCAGATATTTGCTTATATTTAAATCAGTTAACACTTACAGAGTTTTCTATGAAAAGAAATCATCTTATTTTTACATTTTTTTTCAATAGTCCTTTGAGGGCTAGATTTTAAACTTCATTGTTTTTTTCACTGTGTTTCCACTGGTGTTCTCACTCAACAGTAGTTGTAGCATTGGTCATGTAGATGTCAGATTTAGTGAGATGACAGGGAAAAAAATAGTTTGTTAGATATGATTATATGATGTTTCATGCAATTTCAGCTTCACTTAGCATTTAGTGAACTCTATATTCAGGGTTATGAATGAAATTACGTTTTTGACACCCAGTACATAGCTCAACTCATTCCAGCGGGCTGACAACACCAGTCTTTGCAACATGCTAGACGATTATGCAGCATATAGTGTATCAGTCCATAGGTGTCATGACTTGTTCACCGCGCTTTTCCAGTGATGCATGCGCTCCTGCTGCTGAGTTTCTAACCTTTCTGTTTTGAGCTGTCCAGTCTGGAAAATTCCATATAAAACCACAGATGAGGCCTCCTACGGTGGCTTTTAGGGGCATAGTTAATTTCTCTGCTTATGAAACGACAGTGTTCCTGCTAAGCTGGCGCTGCAAAATGAGCAACTCTTTTACTACGTGTTCGTATCTCTCTTTTTTTTTTTTTTTTTTTCCGTCTCTTTCACGAGAAATTCCACACCATTTTAGCGGAGGAGTTTAAGTATTAGCAGTTAATTATGAATTCTTACCTTAAACATGGCAAAAGGCCACAAGGTGGTTTGGGATATCCTATTGGTGGTTGTTTCAGAGCTGTGCAGCTGTGCTTAACACTCTAGTGGGCAATTCTGGATACGGTGCGTTTTGCCTTTGATACACTGCCATACCACCACCATTAGTGCAGGGCTTAGACTGCAAACATCTGTTTGCTTTTATTGCACATGTGTTGCTTAAGATGTTCTGTTTTTACATGATGTAAATCACGGGACTCAACTGGCATGTAGGTTTCGTTTACCAAATAAACCTTAAAATATGTCAGTAAAATGTATATCCTGCGAGATGACATATTTGACATATACAGATCAAAAAACTGAAAACTTTGCGTCTGTAGAGTCACTGGTGTTTCATATTTTAGTGTTTTGTGTTTAATTGTTTGGAGAGAGTCGTGTAATTGTCAGTACAGAAGGGAAAAATGCAGTGAAACTTGTGTGCATTCATATATCCGACAGCAGTGATAGGAGTAGAGAAATTAATCTGACATTAGAAAACAAAATGGCAAAATCTATAAATCCTTCATTCTAGAGTCTCACCATATTCACAGTATGAAACAGAACAAACCCTTATAATAAAAACCATATGCATTTTGATACTCCTTTACGTAGCTTACAGTGCTCTCTTAAGTGAAAAGGTTACCTGGACCATGAAATAAAGTTGTCTGTTGATCTCCATAAATGTTTTGTAATAGGTTAACACTTCAGATGCTTAATGATGCAATTCTAATGCACACTATTTCACACTGCTAGAAGGCACAGCAGAGATGTTTGTTTAAATTAATGAAAATTATTTCAGTGAAGTGACTTATGGATGTTATCTTGCATTTTAATATTAGAAGTTATCCTAACATACTACTTATACATGTTGAATGTTTTAGTTCTTATATTCTATTCCCTTAAGAACTGAATATGAATGTTTTGTCTATGTTGCATGAGAATGAAAGAAACAAAACATGATAGGAGAAAGTGGAAAATTATGGTTGAGCAGAACCATCAGCTGAATAATCCTCTGTTACAGACACTTTGAAGTTTTGGGCTTTGCAATATTTCTGTAATCTATTAAAATATAAAATAAAAAAGATTAAAAAAAAATCCAGAAAATCAAGAATTTAGTCAGTGGAGGTAGTTTCATCTGTAAGGTTTCCATTACATCATCCAGGCGAAGAGAGATGGATTTATTTTGTGAATAGGTCTAAATTCAAAAGTCATTTGACTAACTTGAAGCTGGTCAGAAACTAAGATAAAAGTGAATAAAAAGAATCACAAATCACTACAATCAGGAAGGAAATTATAATTTATTGACACAAAATGGGAAATAATTCAGTTAGCTGGAGTATCTTGGGGCTATTGCAATTCAGGAATTGAATGTGAGTCACCAAAATGACAGAATGCTGAAGTGTGAAAAAATCATTCTGGCACTCATCACCCAAAGTATTATATACAAGAAAAGGAGAGAGAATTATTTTACCCTGTTCCACCATAATGAGCCTCCTGCCTGAATTCTTCATTCAGTTTGATATGTGGTGCTTTAAGAAACATGCATTCAAACTGGAGAGAGTCGAATGGAAAGCAAACAAAAAACTGACATGGAAACATGACACAGATTGCAGGAACTGTGCTTCTTTTATTTAAAACACGGGTTCCCAGAGCATCCAGTAGAAGGCCTCTTCTAAAATAAAAATGTGTCCAGGTGCCTTGACCTAGAGGACCCAAGGAGGAGATCTTCCTGCTGCACCTACACATGCCTCCTGCCCATGGCTGCCTTGGTAGGAGAGAAAAGGTGAAAATGGAAGTCTGGGCATGGGAACCAGTGGTGTGCCGTGCTGGGAACCAGTGCTGCGACCAGGCAAGTCTCTGATCCGACTACCAAGGTGCTATCTGTGCAAACTGGATTTGGCAAATCACAGTATTGGAAGGAAAATCAATGGTGCTGTAATACAGAAAAGTGGTTGCAAACATGACAGTGATTGATTGTTCATCATCCCACTGAAGGCAGAACAAAAGGTGATCTGCAGCAGTGATGATTCAGCTTCGACTTCAGGAAAAACGTAACAGCTACAATGCTATTTAAGCACAGCACGGATTACCCAAAGTGGTTGTCAGATCCCTGTCTTCAGAGATTTTTAATAGGTTAAGCAAAAATCTGTTGTGAATGGTTGGAGAATACTTGATACTTGAACGGGGGAATGGATTAGATACATGACCCCACAAAGACCATTCCAGACCTACATTTCTCTTATTCCTTCCTTCAGACTTCTGGCACGAAATCTGGGAATGTTTCCTATTCCCACAATGTGCCCCAACTCCATAGCAGTGCCTGACCTGGGACTACATCTGCCTTTTGTCTCCAACCTTGCATTCCCAATTCCTGTTCCAGTTAGGCGAAGCAGGAAGTGCTTCCCAGCAGTGAAGCAGGACTCTCCTCTGCACCTGTGGCCCTTATTCCTGGCAAAGAACAGGCTTGGCTTCAGACTTAAATTGCTTATAACATATGAAACAGCCAAGGGTAGTCAAGCAGGGTCCACTTTGCTCCTTCTAACATTATAGACTAATTGCTTAGGCATTTAGGAATGCTAGTTGCTCTGCTTTTAACTTCTACCCAGTTATTAGTCTCAAGACCAACAAGGCTCTTATTTTAATATTATAATTTAGTAGCAACAAATATATGAAGGATGCAAAACCTAGTAAAATCATGGCACAATTCAGAGAGAATAGTTGCACGTGTGTACCCAGTGGGAATTATTGTACAAAATACGTACTTTTTCTTCTTATTATGAAAATTTGTTAATGTACTAATAAAAGAAAATAAACAATACAATCTCTGTTGATGTAAGGCAAGTAAGAATATATCTACTGCATCTAAATGTGGGAGAGGTAAAATAGCTGTGTCAGCGCAGGAGAGGACATTGCACTCCTAAGTACTATGCCTAAGTAAAAGGTAGGTCTGAGAGCTACATGATGAGATTGTTCGTGGAGAGCAGGGTGTAATATTTGGTTTGCTGTGCAGACTGTGTTATTTATTCTCTATGGCAACAAATTTGTACATCTCCCATGGCTACAGAGGAGTGCTGAGTCAAGGATTACAGTGGATCAATGCAGTATGCCATTGTGCAATAACCATTTAGCTTGCTAGCATAGTAAGTCATGTTCTAAGTTAGAGTTGATGACCCAAGAGGAGAATGTTAAAACAGAAAAAAAAGATAAACAAGGAAATGGAAGTCAGTTTTTTTTTTTCCTCAGCAGATAACTTCCATAACTTCATTTTAATGAGTCATCATATCTGAGGTTGTGAGTGTTAGCAGAAATCTTTTTGATATTGCAAGCATCCACTTAAACCTGTCCATCTACTAATTTTTCCATGAGTAGTTTAATTTCTTCTGGCAGGAAGAGAGCAAAGGCATGACAGCAGGTCTACCCGCTGGCAAAACAGACTGCTTTGCTACTCTACTGTTCAAAGTCTTCCTTGAGTTCACGGGGCTGGGGCATGAAAGGCAGAGGCTGAATGAGCTCCCCTCATTCCCCATGCAGCCAGTGCTGTGTTTCTCAGAACTGCTTTTCAGAGCCGTGTTTGGCCTAAACAGTGGGAAAGCCGCCACGACTTTCACAGCTTTCAGAGTAAGGCCATGTGGATCATCCTGGGGACTGCAGCTCACAGGAGGAACCCGTAACACGTTCTTCTCATTGCTCTTCAAAACTTACCCTCCCTGACTTAATCCAATCCTTATTCTGGGACAGAATGTCATCTCAGGCAACCAGTGTGTAATTGTTGTAAAATAATTGTTTTGGATGGCAATCCAAACTATGACATTCTGTTACTATTTTGTGGAACTAGAGCATATTATATTTCATATTCACAGGCAACATCACTCTTATTTCTGAGGTTTAGAAGTTCTGCATCTAAAAATATTTTGCAAAAGTTAAATTGAACCAGGCTACTAAAATATTCAGTAATTGTAGGCAACTGTATGGCCATATGTCTATTCAAAAATAGCTTTTAACATTCTGCCTGGAGACAAAACCTCTTTAAAGTCTTTCAACAACCTAAGTCCAAAGCTCAAATTTGTTTGAAAGATGATGCTCTTCTAAGTAAGGCTGAAGAATTCTTCTGAATTAAGACCATATCAGTGGCTCTTAGTATATTTATACTGAAGACAGATGTCAAAGTAAAAATCTAGTGAAACAAATGACAAACCCCTTCTCCAGAAATGTATAAATACAGTAACAATACACATTTTTTTGGCTGTCTTAAGGACCTTTTTACTTTGCTGACCTTGGATAATGTCACCTGTATGCTAAACAGAAGCAAAGAATAACTTGAGGTGACCTGAGGCTCAATAATCCTCTCACTGAAGTCATTAAAGATTGGACAGCAAAAAGATTTTGTTATGGATTAGGTTTTGTAGTTTAACTTCCAGGGGCATAGAGCTTGGTTTTAAGCTTCCACTTCCATGCTTTTTGTAATTAATTAGTTCTTCAGAACAAGACCTAAAATAGAGATGATGATGGGCTGCCTGAAGCTAGTCAGAAGTAGAAATAGGTTCTTTTTGTTGTTGTTGTTTTTTTTTTTTCTTTTTGTCTTTTTAGCCTAGCTAAAGATGCTTTTGGGTTGGTCTACCTTCTATGTAATGAACTAACTTGCCCTTCAAATGCCAAAAGTGTGTTGGAGGTCTTTCCTGGGCTAAGAGCATTCTGGTCTATGTTCAGTATCTCCCAGAAAGTAATCTCTGTGGACATGAGATTGCAGGAAACCTGCAGTGCTGTTATAAAATCCCTATTTTCTCTTGTGATGCCTGTGCCATTGAGAGAAATAAGATATAAGTCTTTGTGGACTTTGTGGTGTTTTGTGGGGAGTTCACACTAAGGGAAGGTACCGAGTTCTTTGAAATAGTATGGAATTAGATTTGCAATTACTTAAAATCTTTTAAAAAAAGGCCCTGAAGAAGTCATTTTTATCACTTAGAGCAGTGTAAATGAAAGGGAACATGTGCCATGCTTATTTCTCCCCCTCTCAGATGGACGGAGTTTGCTTGCTCATCTCCTGTTTCTAGTATAGTTTATGCACCTGGTTTACTTCTGATGTGCAACTTCTCTGTTATTAATCACATTGACTTAGTTGTCTTCTCTAAAGTTTCTGTGAAACAGTATGTAGAAGGAGGCTTTTAAGACTCTCTAAAAGGTGGTTTTGTTCTTTTGTTTGTTTTTCTGCTTTTTTTGAAGTCCACACTTCATTTTGGACACAATAATCTGTACAGCTGGCCTAGCTCCAAAATGGCTTATGGCTTTACTCTTAAAGTGAGCAAGGCTTAAATAACAGGAGATTTAAAGATAAGAATGTCATATATTCTTAACCATGCTCCTTTTCTCCCCCAATATAAGCGTTATGAATATAATATAATTCCAATCTAATAAACAATTGCAATCATAAATATACTCTCTTGATGACTTTTCAGGTGTTGTAATTACTCACTGCTGCACAAAACACCCATGTTCAGACATCTTGCAAAAGATATGATTATACATTCCTCTCCATTCGACAAAAAAGCAAGATGTCTTTTTCTTCTTCCATAGATACTCTTCACCATATATGTTGCTCCAAAAATGAGTTGCCAGCTATTAACTGAAACAATAAAATGAAGCGTGTTATAGAGTTCCTTTTTCAGTATAGAATAGCTTTTTCCAGTTGCAGTGTTTATCTGCCTAGTGTTCAAAATGGTGGCTATAAAGACTATAAGTGTCTGGAAGGATTTCAAAGACATAAAGAAGAGGGATTGTTTGCAGTGTTTTATTCCAGCATGTTTAACAAGGGATGTTGAATGAGTATTACAGAAGCACTCAAACTGCACTGATCAACATGCAAAAATTAATGTATGGTGTGTGACAGTTTTGGGAAGAGTTCTGTATCCAATTATGAATTCCTTTTTAATTTATGAGTAACATTTATGTGGACTAGTCTTCCAAGGGAAGTGGTAAAGCAATATGTACTAAACCGCTTGGAAAATGAACTGTACAAAATCTTTAAAGACTCTTCAGAAAACAGATCTGAAAAAAAAATGGAGGTACAGACTTGATGACATAATGGAGTTTCCATTTCTAATTTCTGACTTGTATTTTGACAATTGTTCAAGCCATAATGTGCTTTCTCAGAACAATCAGGATATGCCAAATTTACAGCGTTTGGTGTGTAAGAACTCCTTTCTCCTTTTCTGCTATTAGAAATTTTTTTTGATTAAAAAGTTCTTCATTGTGAAATGGAGAGTCAGGAAAAATGTGTGCCAGTTTAAGTAAGGATGGAGTTCCTGTATAAAGCACAAAAAATAGCACACACTAAAATAGCAAATGTGCTGCTAGTTAAAACAATAGTCTGAGTTATGAGACAGACCCAGGTCTATCATTCACCACTTTCTTTTTCTAATTCTGTGGTAGCATTGCAAGCCATCAGCAGCTCTATAGTTCCTGGATGAAGAGCCTCTCAATGGCTTGCTTAAAAATACTAATAGCCATATTTTGCACTTACTGGAGCTTCTGTAATATCAATTGAATGGCTCTTCATGTGGTAAGACTAGTCTTAGAAAGACTGGTGAGCATGACACTCAGTGTCCTCTTCTGAAAGTAGCTTAAATATACTTAATTAGCAAACCAAAAAGAGTTATTTAGATATTTTTGGTTAGTGTCTTTTTTGTTTGGTTGGTTGATTTTTTCATTAATTGTTTTCACTGTAAAATAACAGCTGATGAGAACAAGATTTTTTTGCATGACTGATCTAGTTTCAGAAACACTTTCATGACAGAAAGGCCCTTCAGTCTTAGCAGTTCCTGATAAAGAGAGGGGTGTAGTGCAGAAGTGTAGAAGTCTATTGCACAAGCTCAAATAAATTTGTTTGTAAATTCTTTAATCCAGGCCCTCTCAGAGTCAGGTTCAAATTGTAGGCAGAATGGGATCATAACCCTGAATCTGTCATGTCTGGAATGAGTGATCACAACCTGTCTGCTCTGAACTCTGAACTTCCCCTTATATCTCTCTCTCTTCTATTTAGTTGTTTGTTTGTTTGTCGTTGTTGGTGTTTTTTTCAGTAAGACTGAGAGCATACACCTTAGGTGAGTGTCATGCACCTATTAAGAATCTGAAATGAGTGGTCCTTTCTGATTCCTTTTCTGTTTTGACCTGCTTTTAATTTAACAGGTTTAGAATAAAGTCTTTCTGAAAGGAAAGTTATTTTTTGTCCTGTTCTAACTCTGCCCATAGAAAACAATTTATCTCCACAGTGCTAAGTTAAAAAGGAAAAAAAAAGAGAAAAAAAGGAAAGAAAAGCCCAGAGTCTGTTGGAATTACTGCGTGATGATGCAGGCAGGAATAGTCCTGTAAGGAAGGTGTTTCCGCTTCTGCAGCAACTACTTTATAAGGGGAGCTGAAGGGACCTTGTTTTATGTCAGACCTGTGCAGATGGCAGCTTCATATACAATGCTGCTCCTGGAGCAAGTTCAAATGACTCTTACTTTGCGGGCACTTAAGCACCGGAGCTATCCATTTAACTTGTACAGCCACACTGCTCAGGTATGACTGCGATTATCACAGGACACCAAGACTGCTGAGGTGGCCTTGCCTTCAAAGACGACTGACTCATCCTCAGCCTCACCAGCCTTTATCCTCTAGCATCTCCCTGGCTGTTCCTACTACTGCAGTGCACTTCATGTTCAGGTTTTGATCCACCTTTCCCGGAAACTTTTATCAGTCTTTGCTGAAAGCACTTTTAACTGGTTAAAGTTCAACTTTGGCTAACCAAACTTGCAGCTTGTTGAGTACAAGGATCCTTAAAACTGTTTTACCTAATATTTTTTAATTTTGTGCATGCATATTCACACGATCTAGTGTGTGACCCCCACTGAATTCAAGGGCTGAAGCCCAAGCCACCTGCATAAGCTGTAGGAACCTGTAGTCAATTGATTTCACTTGCCAATGCTGTGGTATTGGAGAACTCGCTCTACCTCAGAACTGAATAGATATCACACACACAGTGTTTGGATGTTTGAACCACTATAATCTGTTAAAGGACAAATAGCAGATTTTGTGCATAGTTTGAGAAAGCACTGAACCACCACTCCCACTGAGAACTGGGGAAATGGAAGTAGAAAGAACCTAACCTATGGTAGATAACTTTACTTGTGTTAGGTCATGTGAACCTGAAAATGTGTGTGACACCATGAACCTCCAATCATTGACACATTTCTCATCTTTACTACCTAGTGTAGTCACACTGAGTGTTTAAGTAAGTTAGTAGGGCTACCCATGGCAGTAAAATTAAACACGTATAAGAATATTCTTGGGACTGAAGCCTCGAGTTTGATTCTAAATACAGTGGAAAAATGCCTTAACAGACCATACTAGAAGCTAGCTAGATGATTTTTTTCATCTGAATTTTGGAGAGATGGCAAGAAGCCCACACTCTATAAACTGAAAATATCGGTCATACCTCCCTGTAAGAGTAACAGTGAGTGAAATCCCACTGCAAGGATGCAGAAAGAGAGGAGTCTGGAATATTTTACAGATGATACCTTTACACTTTGCTCTTCCTACAGTTTCTCTGAGATTGGGCCCAAAATATTTTGACAGTGTTAAAAGCCATTCCCCTTCTTTACCTATCACAGTTTGTTAACCAGTATTTTCATGCAAGATTTGACGTGGAATGTTGTAAAGCTATATGCTTTTAGTCTGTTAAGCTCTGGACTCTGTCCAGCAGGCCATTTTTACATGGCCTGGATACTTTTCAGACAAACAGGATCTGTTCTAGGGTGCAAAATTTTAGACAACTGATGCATTCTTTAAAATAACTACAAGTTGGCTCCCTGCCTCCTTAGTCTGTTAAGACTCCTCCACTGCAACCTAGGAATATATTGGTGGACAGAGATATTTCAAGTGCCAACAAAGAAACAAATTTACAAGTAACCTTTCTCTTCTCTGGCGCTCTGACAATTTCTTTGTAATTTATTGGTCATTTAAGCAAGATTGGTAAGGACACTTAACACTGCTAGGTCAACGTATCTGTAATCTCTGGGAATAAATATTTTATGATTTATAAAAGGCAAATGTGTGGCAAGAGGTTTTTTTCTCACCTCTTTAGTGATAGACTAGCTTCCCAAATCCATGATGTCATACCATGTGGAAAGTTGCTCCTTGATATACTGAGAGGTACCTCAATTCCAGCCTCCCGCAGAAACATTCTGCTGTAGGTAGCGACTCCTGTGAGCCCATGCGGAGAGAGCTCTATTCCAGCTCCTTGCAAGGATGCAGGAGTCCCATTATTTCCCTCCCTTTCTTCTGCCCTGCGATTTTTAGCAGAGAGTATCTGTGTCTTCATTATCATCTCTCCTTTTTACCTTGTGGAATCAAACCACTATCTCCCTCTGGGAAGTATCAGTTCCTCAGCAACACTACCGTGCTGGCAGATGGACTGTTGTATCTTGCTGGGCGGATTCAGCTAGGATGAGCTTCAGCGGAGGAGGAAACAACCGCTCCGGGCCACAGGGTGCGCAGAAGAGGTTCTGACCAGGTCTCTGAAAGATAAATGGGCAGGTATCCTTTCGCTGTTGCTAGAAAAGGGTTAGGTGAATGGGGAAGGGTCTTCCTCTGGAGAAGGGAAAGATGGGCAAAGATCACTTTTCCCATGATGAGCTAGCTAGGAAACATGGCTTCAGATAACCTCCATTTAATACATGTTTTTAGACTTGAAATAGCATATCCGTCAGCAGACCTACAAATATAGCTGCTTCTTAATGAAGTTTGGCTTAGTTTCCTTTAATCTTCCTCGCTAGAGAAGATAACAGAGACTGGTGGATGTCCTCCATGTGCAAAGATGTTGCATATGGAAAAGAATGTGGCAGCGAAGACTAGCAATCACAAATTCAAGTCAGTCTTTATTTCTAAATTTGACTCATAAGTGAATGGTATGAGTACATATGGATTTTGTCCTGCGGTTGGCAGGGAAAAAGTTGGAGTGTTTCATACTGTTAGTGTTGGTAAAAGTTTGCCTTTACTCATGGTGTGAATGGTCCGTGGTAGCTGCAAAGCCACACAGTTATGTCCCAAGTGTGCAGGCCTGTATTTTATAAAGTTTTCTCATAGTGAATAAAGCTGTTATATATACCTCCTCAGAAAAAACCCTCTTAAAGGTCCTTGTGATGGGAACCACTGCTCCACAAGGATACCTGAGCTCAAGTTCTCTTTAAAACCATGCGAAATGACATAATGAAGCTGAACTTCTGCAGAGCTGATAAGATGATCTGGCCCTTCTGAATGCAAAATGAAAATCATAGTCTATTCTAAAGAACTAAAAAAAAATAAGACAAGCACCACCTGGTTTCCAGTATTTCTTATGTCTTAGGAAATACTCTTCTGCCCTTTTCCTTCAACATATAACCTGGGTTTGAACACAGTAATTATATCGTGATTTATAAGATAAGAGCTAAACATCCTCAGAAGATTCTGGCAGTATAGTTGTTTTGGATCATTCAGAAATTTCACTGCTTTGCATTCTCTAAGGTTGTGTGTGCAAATGTGACTGTGCAGGTTTGAGTGAATTGTGTGCAGGACAGAGTGAAAGAGAAGGAAACCGGCTGTAAAAGTAAAGTCCAATTATATTACCATTTCCTTTAATATTAGCAGTTGTTTTATACTCATGCTCACTTTGATGGCAACCCTGAAAAAAGCACCTTTACAGGGTTGTTTTTGATTTTTTGTTTTACTATAATGTAAAAATCCGACCCCCTTTTACTTATTGAACTAACTATGGACTCCTTAGAGTCCCCAGAAAATTCTGTTGGTTCAAAATGAGCCACTTCCAGTGCATTTCTTTTATTTCTCTATTTTTTCCCTCCTTCCTTTCCACCTATTTCCTATTATTGGTTGATTTTTGAACACAGATTGATTTGGCTACATTTAGGTCCCTTGAGTGGGATCAGTTCCAAGACTTAAATGTAACAGTTCTTATGAAACAAACCTAGAAAAGCAGATCCACAAGGAATATTTATTGCCGGGTGGGCATATATGTCTGTAGCATTTTTACAATGAAGCCGTAACAAAGGAGAGAGAGTCTGAAGGCATTTTCTTTGGAGTTGCAATATTAGTTGGATTGAGAGCACTCTTTCAAAGCATTGTCAAATCAGTGGTACTTTTTAAAGCTTGAAAAACAAAACTGACAATTTTTTCATGGTTTATGGAGTTGTAGAGGAGCAATGTGCTTTGAATTATTTTTGCATAAAATCTTAGAGTGATAAAATAGAGGTGTGACTTGGCCCTTCATTCCACTGAGTGTAAAGAGAAGCAGTGCATGTACATTGAAATACAGGATTTTAGTCTTTATATTTGATACTAATTTAAGGAAAAAAGTCTGCTTTTTTTTGTTATTCTTTACTATAATTATGTCTAGTAATTTGGTGCTTTAAGTTTCAGTACATTATGCAATTGACTATCAAAAAAAAAAAAGAAGAAAGTGACTAAATCAATATGAAAATCCTTTGCTAATAAACTTGACAAAGTTTGATTGTGAACTCTGTAATTAAACTAACTCCCAAATTTTGGAAAGTGCGGTTTTTAATTACTTAAGGATTAAAAAAAAAAGAGAGAGAAATGAAGTAAATGATAAAAAGAATAAGGTGCTGGAATTTCTAGTAAGACATAAAATCAGAATCTCATGCTTCCCCCCCGCCCCCCTTTTTTTTTCTCCAGGAAAAAAATACCCACCATATTACGCAAGTAAAGTACAGAAAGATTTCTTACAGTTTTTCAGCAGGGAACGTGGAGCTTGGGTTGGATAGAATGACAGTGCTCAGGAAGGAAAATGTATTGAATTACTCCATTAATAGAAAGGAGATGGTGGTTTCGCAGGTGCTGTATTCATGGTGGGCTACAATGATAGTTCTGTAAATGCAGAAATAACAATTTGCAATTAGAAACATTTTTGTGTGAGATGTGATAAATCAAGGAGTGGAATTTGTCAGGTAACAATTCCCTAACAGCAAGAATGTTTATCTTAAAAAAAAAAAAAAGAAAAAACTCACAGCTGAAATCACTGTTTCCTCATGTTTTCACTCCATTTGCAACAGAAATATTAAAACCCAGTTCCTATAGAGAGACTTTCTGGGTTTTATTTGCATTCATTACAAAACATTTGTTATGTAGGCACATTTTTGGCAATATCTGTGCCTTTATCCATGTGCTTTCTTAAAAATGTGAGTTTGTCCTAGAGGGTGGCAGTATGTTGGCACAGCCTGTCGTTTACCTGTCTGTAGAGCTGATGATAGGTATTCCAGGAAAAAAATACTTGTGAGGACCTCTGCGCACCCCTTGTTCTCTGTCCCTGCGAAATGTTTCTTCTGAAACTTCACAATGATCAAAAAAAATTTACCTTACCCATGACTTCATCTTGGGAATCAGAGTCTTCTGAACATCTTATGTCAATGTAAATATTTTATCTCGCGTGTTGGTTGTTGAAGGGAGAGGTATAGCTCATCGCGGAAATAAAATTACAAAGAAGTCATGTGTGTACAGAAATATAGCATGAAAGACTTGATCCACCTTCTTCTGAGAAGAACCTTAAAAAGTGCTTTAGATGAGGCAACTTCAGCTGTCACCTCCACCTCCACTCTATTTTTGTCATATATGGGCTGAAAATATTCCAGATTTTTGTTTGTTTGTTCTTCCTTTTTTTCTTAGCTGGGTTCTCCTATTACAGAAATCTTCCCTATCAAAAGACCAGCTAGGGCCTCTCTCTATTTCTTTCTCTCTTCATGGAAGAGTGTGAGTCACCCACCTACACAGCATTCATTTTTTTACCCTGGAGAATGCTTTTCAGATTCAAGGTCAAAGTAAAGGATATGTTAAAAGCTCGGGGTTATGTTTCCTCTTCCTTATGGCCCACCCAGGGAGCTTGGGCAAGGAAGGACAAGATGACTCAGCCCCTCTGGGATTGCCTAATGCCAGGGCTGAGAGTAAAGATCCAGGTCCTGCTCCCTATCTTTGGTGGTTCTCCTCTGGCAAGTGTGAGCTACAGGACTGGCTCTGCAGTCTGTCAAAGAGAATCAAAGAGAAGTGGTTGCTTCCCTGGGTGATATCCCCAGAGGTGTGACTGTGGGAATGGTTGACCTTAGGCCAAGGTTTACTACTCTGTGTGTTCCTGTTGCCTGAAAGCTCTTTGGTTTACTGGAGAGCAATAAAAATGCGAGTGCTCGAATATAAAAAATGTAGACGGAGAAGTAGGGTTAATGTGTGAAGTGTTAACTAGAGGCAGGCAACAAAGAGCCGTGGTGAGTGCAGAAGTTCCCGCCTAAGCCCTGCCGTGTAAAATCCGTGTCCATTCAGCCTGGCTCTGAGTGACAGCCAGGATACAGAAGGAAAACAAACAGTAACTATTATCTTCCCGCTGAAGCAACTCCAAAGTGAATATAAACAACGATTGTTCAGAGACCATCAATTAAGCTAAGAAGTATTTACAGCAGGTGCAGGGGAGATAATGAATGAAAAGAGAACTTTATAGTCTGGTATGTTTAAAAGAGTTTGGCTTTTTGATGTCGTGTTTACTGGGAAAAGTATTGAATTGATAGTTGGAGCCTGTGATTCATTTATGAAGAGGTTTGAGTTTAATAAACACACTGCAAACATCAAGAAAGAACGTCTAAATGATGGGAACTTTAATGCCGGAGGATGTTTTGTTTATGGCTGCAGTAATATTAAAAAAAAAAAAAAAAAAAAAAGATAAAATTATGGATAGAACTTTATGGACTTTCTCACTTTTAACTTCTGATTTATTAATGTGTAGTTATGCAACCTTTTGTACCGTTTACTACACAGCAGTGTTTAGAGGCATTGCTGATAATAGGGCTTTCCTATGTTAGGTCCTTTGTATGGAAGTTGTTTCTGGGAACCTAAAAAGTCATTTCAGACAAAGGCTAAGAGAAATGAGAACTTTCATTATACTCACTTTGCAGAGAAGGCTCTGAAAAATAGAGCAGCAAGGGACAGAGACCTAACAAGGAGACCCACTACTTCCACTGCTTCTACCAAAATAAAATTTAGTTGTCTTCTCGTAAAAGAATTCTGTAGATGAAAAGGAAAGCTAAAACCCTCATCTGGCAGTAAGACAACGGCAAAACAGGATCCATATTGCTAATTTATTTCTAATCTTGGCAATGTCTTGTATGCCCTTCCTAAAATAGGTAACAATATAAATTTCTGTCTCCTTTTTTTATTTTTCTTCAGCATTTCTGTTCTTGGTTCTTCTAAGATTTAATTATTAGCAATTTGCACTCCCATGTAGACTTTTTTTCCCACTGAAATTTGAAGCAGCTTAAAATTGATCTCAAGGCTTCTACACTTTTCTGGTCTCAAAAGAAATCTTTACTATTCAGGTCTAAAGGTGTTAGAAAAAAACACTTCAGATGTTAATCAGAAGCATAGTCCTTGTTTACTGAATAACCTAGACCAAATCCCTTAATCCTTTTGGTTTGCATAGTTACTAGACAGGTAAATAGAAACATATCTTCACAGATGGATCATCCATCCAAGCTGGCTGTTCTCTTTATAAATATATTACCGTATTAAAATTAACTACTGCTAGCAGTGGTGAGGTGGCTCTGCATAAACTAGAAGTTTGTGATTTGGCTTTGGCTGGGGTGGCCAAGAAAAGAAACTGGCAAGGATTGTGTTTGGTAGAGCCTCTTTCACCTGCTCCTTGCATTGCTGAGGCTCTCCCCAACAAGCCCAGGCCCTCTGTCCTTAAGGGCTAGGAGCTGAAGACCTTTAATACCCTTACCGAAGGGGAGAAGGGGACGGAGGTGAGTTGAGGCTGATACTGAAATAAAGTCACCTTTTGCTTAATTCGGATCCTGCCATAAGGATGTTCTCCCTACAATGTCCCCGCAAGATACTACCTGCTGCAACTAGCTCAGAAGGAAGACTTATTTGTACTTGGAAAGATGTTAAAGAAGTCAAGAGTCAGAAATGAAACTAACATTGCCAGTGATTTCATCTCACTTTTCACTGGAAGGAAAATACTTGGACCATGATGGCATATGGGTTACCTGAGACCCTCTATGTTGACCAAAAGGTTAAGATAACATGAGGATGAATCTTAGAGGAAACAGAAGTTGAATCCTCATAAACTGTTTAAATTATTTAAATACTGCTTTAGCACAAACATGAATACATAAAGACATATGGGAACATACAGTTCTTTGGCATGAATGCACATATGACTTTATTAATGTAAAAAAGACAGAGTTCTATTTCAGTCAAGTATAACATAATTTGCTGCTAAATTCACAGTTACACTGTAGCTGTATTTGTACATTTGGTTTTAGTTTATCTCAAACTACTTTGCCATTTGTTTTTAGTTGATCTCAAACTGCCTTGCCATTTTTAGGTCTTAAATATTTATAAAGTCTATTGATTTTTTTTAACTAAGTAAATGTTTCTGTAATGCTTATCTGTCATACTTTTATAAAACACATCTTTTTCTACATAAAAATAACTCCAAACTCTTCCCCAAAATGACAGTTATTAGATACTGCTAATAAAGAACCTTGAATAATAAATCAGGTTTCTCATATGTAGTGAGAAGACAAAAACAAGAGTGAAATGTATTCAGGTTTATACTTTCAGAGTTCTGCAAGCAAAAGTTGTGAAATAAAACAAGCAAATCTTTTATGTATATTGTCAGTTGGCTCTGAGTTGGCCTTTGAATGTAAATGAGAACTTAATTAGACATTCAATAAAATATAGGATATAAATATACCATTGCTGCACACCAAGGTTCCTTTTGAAATAAAAAGTGTTTCTTCTTAAAATTTCTAGAAATTTATGCTATACGTAGTCCAGAAATACAAATTTGCCTTATATGCCAGTATAGCTATATATTTTACTATATGATTTTACAAAATACTTTACTGACTGCCACAAGGATGTTATTCACTTTTAAACCTCAAGCATTACTTATCCTGTTCTCAAAATGCCAAATTATTTCTCCCCCATACAACTGTACTTTAAATCCTCAAACACTAAAACAATTAGGGAATTAAAACTAAGCTTTAAATTGTCTCAAAATTAGTTTCCTGGCATGATTTTAATTAAATTATAGAGGGATTTTTAATGATTCTTCCACTGAGAAAAGTTTATGGCATGTGCTTCTTTTTGGTCTGTCATACAACAGTTCATCATTCTTTTAATTTACATAATTAACTTAGATTTGTATTGCCTTCTTGAGATTTTTTCTTAAGTCTTGAATAGTTTTAAATACAAATACCATTTTAATTTGTTTAATCTATTAAAAATGTGGGCATTCTTTTTTTTCTTTTGTCTTTATTGAATAAGGAATTTTAGTTAAAAATAGCTTTTTAACTGTAATTACTTCCTTTTCCTTCCCCCTACCACCAAATAAAACTCATTAAATATGATATTACCTGGTTAAGACTTGAAAAGTTGTATAAGAGCCTTTTTTTCTATAAACCTAAGTAGTTTTAGTAGGCTTGATGGGACCTGTGATTTTTATAATAGACAAAAAGTGGCCATCAGTGGTGGAAAGTCTTATGTCTCTGCAACCTCCGAACACCTTGCAGAAGGGTCTGTCTCTGTGAGAGAAGCAACCCTAGCGCTGAATCAGAGATTTTCTTTCATCAACCTTTCTATACATTATGGCACATTTCTCTTTGGGAATGAGTCACCAGCTGGTAGTCCTATACTCACAAAATCAACCCTGTCATCACTTGTGTCAGAAGAAGAGTGTGTCCACCCCCAGCTGGCTATTATGCAATGATCTGTGTGTTCCTTTCCCTCCAAGCCACCAAATTTTCCAAAATGTTGATGAGTTCTTATTGGCAAGAACTATCTTTTATTTATTGAAAAAAATCTTCATGTGTTTGTGGCTTAACAATTAGTTTGTGGATTTTTCATTTTTGTCTTTGTTTGAATGTTCACATCCCATAAGCCAGGTCCTGTGTTAGGCGGACCAATGCTTTCTTCCATCACTCCTGTTGTCCTGCTGTGTCAAGTTGAAAGTAATTAACTTTTAGGAGGTGTTTTTGTTATAAAAAGCAGCTTCTCTATGTAGGTATTAGTTCCTTGTTCCTAACGGACTGAGGAAAACTGTCTATCTACTCTGCACTCTTTTTTTTTTTTCTTCATGTCTGGAGTGCAATATTGGGAATGCAGAGCAGCAGAAAGTCTTTGGAGGTTACAGGTGAGGACAAGAACTGGGTACCTCTCTTTCTTTCCACTTTGAAATCAAAGGCAGTTTTACTGTTATGCAGGTGATAAAATTTGTGCCCCTGTGATTTGAGAAACCAAACATCTGGACAGTGTTTATTCATTATAAATGTCCATATTTCAAAAACACAACAACAAAAAAGCTTATTTCCTTACACAAACTATACAGCTGGACATGACTTGCAAACCTGTGGAAGAAGTGTAGATAAGTAATTGGTTTAACTGATCTCTTTGTAACCGAGCGGGAATCAAACTGTTACCTTGACACAACCGGTATTTACAGATGAGCTATCTATATCATTTAAAGAAAGATCAAGCAAAATGCTCTTTCTTTACACTCCTTGAAATTCATCCCTGAAAAAAGGGCCTGCTCAAGGCCAAGGCACTTCTTACTAACGAGGAAGGTCCCTGGGTGCCAGACTGTGATTAGAAAGGTCTTGGCATGGTGAATTTGTGCTATATTAACCTATTCCTAGGCCTGGTCTGGGTGTTAGGAAGATCCAGGAAAAACCCTGCCAAGACTTAACGGCTGTGGCCACCCTGTCTTGCAGGGCAAGAGAATTTAACAGTGTGCACATGAGTTATTCCATGCCTCTGGCCTTAGTGCTGGAGAGCAGTCCCAGACTTGTTTAATTGTCCAATATAATTTTAAGCACTGTGTCCCAGCTAAATGTTAAGCAAACAGGGGAATTTACTCTTTCTGGATTTTTCAGTACAATGAACACAAGAGTAGTAGTGGAGGATCTGGTGAATATTCTACTAGCTGTATAACGTTTGCACTTGGCTACACTTTCAGTACTTGTGTTAGAAGAGTTCGGTCAGCAAAAATAACAACAAACGAGATTGGAGCTTAATATTTTATTTAACAAGAAGATATTTTGACTCTCTGGACTGGAATGGAGTTAGGAAACAGAGATCATTACTGGACTATATCCTTATCCTGACTTGTAGGGTGACTTTAAGCAAACGATTTCTTCTGCAGTTTTCAGAAGTGACTAATGAGTCACTCAAGCTAGCTAGACACACTTCCTTACAGTGTCAGTTCAGTCCCTAAAATAGTGCCCCATCATGTATACTTGAGGCTACAATCTCCTTTTGTTTCTGAATCTGGAATATGGAACAGACAATAACGACACTTCTTAAGTGTTGGACTTTTACTGCCTGTCCGAATGTGTTTTAAGTTTTTCATAACCAGGACTTCTTCTTACTCTGTATATCTAGTAGATACCAGCAGAATGATTGTAATTATTGCTGTTAATAGCAGAATATTGCTACAGAAATAAAATAACCATGAACCTAAGCATCATTTCACAATCACACTTGCATGACAGTTTGGCTGACAAAGTAAACATTTGAGCCTTAAAATTGTATTCATAGTATTTATAATAACTATATCATATATTTGTATAACCTATGAGTATAAAGCAACACACAAATAAAGTAAAAATCTGTAAAGCAGACTTCATAGGGAAACAAATACCACACATCTATTTTAATAATATACTTTATGCAACAATAAAATGTTAACAGCTCAGCTTTTATTAAGGTTAGAAAGGAATTCAGGCAGGTGTGGTAAATTATAGGTTGAAAGAAAAAATCCTATAAAAATACAGACTCCTCATTGTTTAATTTCTACTGAATTTCCAAAACTCAGAGTTAAGGATCAATTTGCATTTTCAGTATAAGCAATTTTTCAAGCACGTGTACAGTAACATAGATCTTATTAAATAATGTTAAGCTATATGTTAGCAAATAAGCAGCAATTGCAGGTATTTTAAATATTTTCTGTTACTCAAATGAGAAACTTTTAGCCAGCAAAATTGTCGGTAATTTTTTTTTTTCAGAGTGCAACAGTGATTGTGATAACCTGTAACAATATTAAAATTATTTTTTAATTCTGTTTTACCATTAGTAAAAGGGCTTTGTCTCTGAATTTGAATAGAACTCAAGCGCAATAGTTTACTTGTACTAACTGCAGTGAATGTAACATATCACACTTGCATTAGAACTGTTATTCAGCACATGAGATAGATCAGTTCCTAAGTAGTTTAGAAATGTTAGTTGCAAAGAAAATGTTTTCATGAAACTTGCAAAAATGTTTCAATTTTCATTTTTCCTCAGTATGCTGCATATTATTTCTCCAGATATCTAAAATCATAATGACTTCCTGCATTGTATTTCTTGGAAGACTTGATCAGAGAATAGGTCTAGTCTTTTGTAGCCATTTGTGATAAAATGATTTTGCATAATGACCATCTAGTTGCAATTGCCTCTTGGTCTAATTAAAATTATGTTTGGAAACATAGTTACTCAGGTTTACACCTTTTGAGCTTGATCTTACATTCTTTCTGTAGCTGTCTTAAATTACATTCTTTGAAAATCTTAACTATGCAAGTGATAGCAAACGGAAACATTTGAGACAGATGATTCACTAACAATAACAGATGCATTCTGTGCATTTTTTTTTAATGTGTTTTTTTTCTGTTGATATGAAAAAATGAAATCTGAGAGATTCTTGAAGCAAGACTGCATCTGTAGGTGGCTGTTAAGAGTATTAATTACATTTGTTTGATAAATGTAGTATTCCTTTGTAGTAACAAAAAATACTTCTATTTGAACAGATAGGACAAATTCACATCTTTTCACAACTTCCTCAGGTTTCAAATTAATTCAGTGTAACCTTGGTGATCTCATATTACTCTAAATTTTCTTCTCAAATCTTCATGGAACTCCTGTTTTCAACAAAAGAAAACAAAATGTAGGAAATCTGACAAAACAGTGAAGAAAAAGGAGTAAGTGCTCTTACAGTGTAAGACAGAATAAGACAGTACAATACAATGTATCTTTATATGCATTTTGTATGCAATGTATGCATTTTCTTGATTTGTGATAGAGAAGAAGCTCAATATAATACAAAAGCAAAATATGTTTTACCTGCATGCTTTACTTCCTATAGCTTTGCTCTTCCAGACTTAACGTGAAATGTACTATTCAGTTAAAACATACAGACAGATGTCAGTGTCCATTAAAAGCAGTAGCAAGTTGTTCTACAGAAACATTATTTGGTTAAATGAATTGGAGAAATGAATCACAGAAGCAAGGAAAAAATTAGCAGTTCCTGTAAAGAAGATAAGAGGAAGAAAAAAAAGAATAAAAGTCTCTAAAGTTGTGTACTTGTTCAGATTCCTGGGAGAGGAGCATTGAGTTTGGAAGGAATCTGGATAAGGTTTATGTCAATAACTCAACAGACGAGTGGAGTTGTAGAAATAAAGTGAAACGGAGGTTCATGAAGAACATTTCAGTTGCTGAAGAGTTGGGAAAAAAGGAGATAGAGGTCCAACAATGCATACAAGTCATGTCTGCAAGGTGTGTTAAGAAGGGAGAGGTCTTACATATTAAATATTTAGAGAACCATTCAGTAATAGAAGAGGTGGATATCAACAGTTTATTGAAATTACGATTGATGTTGCCTGTAAGGATGGTGCACATCTGATTGAGATGATGTAAATCTCTATATGGATAGAGGAGTGATGTAGTTGTGCATCTCTATATAGGTAAAAAGAAGCATCACTAGGTTTGGCAGTCCTATAGCATACCAGAAAATACCAGAAGTATTCCCTGAAATAATTTGAGTTGTGCTGTTTGTGAATGTATCATTCATGGAAATGAGATTTTTCTTTCTTCCAAAAGCCAAATATCATAATATTATTATTATCAGAGAAGGTAAGGCCAGCCACAGAAATTGTACTCTATTAACAGCATGTGTCTGCAAGAGATCTTTCTCTTCTAGGTTCCCATGGGGAGCCATCTGCGTCCGCATCTTATACTCTCCCCTCTGCAAATGCAAATAGGATCAATACAAAACTTTTTTTTTAAAAAAAGGACAAGCATTTTCCCCCTCTGCCCTTGGGGAGGATTTCTTCTCTAAGACTAAGGATTGAAAGAGGCATGAAGGGACAGAAAGAGCTCAGTAATGCTTGTCCTCTAGCACAGTATTTTCACTTCTGTTTGGGAGTCTCTTCCTGAGTGCCCTGTGAGAGTAGCTGGAAATGCCTTGCTGCTGCCCTGGGAAGAAAAAGTGCTGGTGCTGCATACTCAGACTGGGAAGACTGGCCTAGGATTTTGCAGAGCCTACTGTTAAGCTGAATACATTAGAGATGACACATTACAAACTGCAGTCAGGTAAACATGGCTGGAATGATTTGAAAGACACTATGAAGTGAAATTAAAGAGTGCTTTGATATTTTTTAATCTTCTCAATATAAGGTCTATTTATCATAAAACATTTTATTTTGACATGTCTGAAAATTTTATTTTGAAAGGGAGATGACTAAAGTTACTCTTGTCTTGGGCTGTCATTTTGTCTTTGTTATTGCAAGGATATTTCTCTGTCTTTACTTTATTAAACTGGCTTAATTGAGAATGCAAATGGCACCCTTGAGACAAGTATAGGGGCCGATGGCAGCTGCATATTAGTGTCAAAATCATCCCGTTATCAAAAATAAATCATGGCTTTTTCATTCATAGGATTTCTTTCCAATGTTTCCTCTTTTTTTTATTATGACTTCTTCTGTGGGAAGACTTGACAACTGATAATGAAAATCATTTATACTTTATATTGCCTGGAAAACAAGAGGCATTTTAGGAATATAGTGTTTTGGGAATATGCTTTTAGGAATATATGTGGACAGTATTATTTTTGAATGCCTGTATCAGATGCTAACTGCACAAAAATGGCAATTTGTAGAAGAAAGAAAAGCAAAACTTTCAAGAACCATTTATTGATAATTTTAAGTAATATGCAAAAGGCAGTGCCAGCTTAGTATAGGTTTTGTATAAAAGCACTGCTTATGTATAAAGTTAAAACACTCATAAAAAGTCAAGAGGAAAGCAGAAGGAAACAATCTTATGAAATATACGCTCTTGGTAATTTTTAAGGGGCAGTGCTGTGGCATGAGGCAAGAGAATAACTCTTGCAGATACTTTTTTCCAAAGTGAAGTGAGAGGTTTTTCCTGCCCAAACCATTCCTTACAAATAACATTTTGAGTCTTATTTCTTACCATTTGATCTTATGTCTTACTGGACAATGCTTCACTTTGTACATCAAAGCAAAAATGGGCCTGCATCAAGACCATCATAAAGGTGGAAGATACATTCTCTGTCTTTAAAGGAAAGAGGATAGTAATTATGGGGCACTGGGCCAAATATTCCTATTCTCTCTGCAGTACAAAAGACAGAAAGGCCACTCAGGAGGACAGAACAGGAGGTCTGTGGTCTGTACGGCTCAACGGTTCTTTCCTTCACTGGGTTGTTTCTCAGTGTACGTGCATGCTGTCTTGGCTGCATGAAGCCGCCCCTCTGAAAAGGCTTTTGGGAGAGGCTATGCTGAACATCCATAGGCATCACATGTAGAACAGCTTTGGGATCTTTTGCAGAGCAAAGCAAAGGCCGAGCCGCGCTACGTGGAAGGATGTTTGCACTCCGGATGACACAGGGTTTGGGGAGCTGGAATCGGTTTCCTCACAGAGGCTCTTTTGGTGTCTGCACTCCTTCTTGCTCCTTCATGTGGCCGCTGTCTTCTTCCGCTCTTCTCGTTGGATCGGGATGAAACAGCCTGGGACTCTGCTTTATTTCTCCTTCATCCGCCCTGCCATATCCATACGTTAGATGTGGGACTTCCTATTAGCAACATTTTATCAAACCCTGAAGCTTTTCTCAGTAGGTGGAGAAAATGTGTCAGTTACTTACAATACTGTTTGTAGAGAAGTGGAGGACCTTGTGCACCCCTCATTAAAACTTTCTGGACTGTCCTCTATCATCAGAATGCTAAGAGGGTTTTATTATCCTTTTTATTGCCCCTGATACACTCTGTAGGGTATTTCCAGCCTCAGTCATTCTGCGATTCTGCTATTCCATTGTAGCTTGTGAAAGACAGACAAAGATACATGAAAGATAAAGAGACATAATGCTCAGATGTTAAATAATAGCATTATGAAGCAGAATTATTTTTGTAGTACCTTCCTGGAAAATACTGTCCTTCTGGGGAAATTATTGCTCAAAAGCTTTCTCAGAGTGTCTCATAATACCACTGAGGCACTGATTTTTTGGTTAGTCTCATGATTTTAGCCACATTGTGTTATTTAATTAAATAATGTAGATATGTAAGTGCCGTATCTGTCCTAACCATTTTGGAAACTTCTTTCAAAGCAGATGGTGCTTAAGGCTGGAATTTTGTCAGTGTGAATTGTAAACATGAACTGGGAAAAGGTTACATTTTTAAAACATCTGTAATTATTTGTGTGTCATGTAAGTTAATTATCTGTGTATGGATTTCAAGCAGTTCCCTCCTTTTCTGTTATGTTCGGACATATTGCATGATTTGCATTCCTTAACCTTTATAGCTTTCTAAAGTTTGTTGAAATGAGAAAAAAAAAGAGAAAGCTATATTAATTATGTACAAGGTTTTATGTACAAGGTTTAACAGAATACCTACTAGTATAGTTAACAGCTATCCATTTGCACATTT